>CM038793.1:261566856-261959638 GCA_021764765.1 Vicia sativa | reverse complement strand
GGATTTCGAGTTATACGGCTCCGAAATTTGAAGTTCATAACTTTTGAAGTTTTACACTTAGTAAAATTTTGAATGTTTTTAACACGTTCAAGCACTCGACTTCGGAGGCAATTTACACGTGTTTCGAGGCGTCGATTCGAATTAAGTTCAACATTAAAGTTGTTCATTTAATGGCAATCTACAACTTTGCTGAAGAAATCGAATCCATTCGGAAACGATCAAAACTACAGCTCGAAAGTTACTTTTATCATTCTTCAAATCTCAACACTTAGAAATATTTTGAAGTGTTTGTTTCTATGCTTTTGCCGACAACTGTGGTCGATTTTATCATAGTTCGTGGTTCGAATCGAAAAATGCTCAACTCGAAAGTTGTTCATCTCACGGCGGTCTAAAACCTTGTTGAAGGAGTCGAATTCTATTCGACTCGGATCGAAGTTATAAAGCTCGAAAATAAGAACTCATTATGTTTGTTAAATTCGAGTAATTTTTGTGCGCATGTTCGTGGCTGTTTTCACAATGATCCGTCGCCAGACGAAGAAATTCAACACAAAAGTTTGAGTTCGTAATTCCATCTACAAGTTCCGCTTAGAAACTTTTTCGCTTCGACGCCGAGCTGGGAGATACGGAGCCGTAGTGACAAAGATGAAGTTGTCAAAACGCAAGATAACACAAGCATTTTGCCATGGTAATGGACGATTTCATCGAACAAAGATTATGCGCATGTTCGAGTGTTTTCTCGTCGATCCGATCGCCGCACGGAAAAACTCAACACAAAAGATGAAGGTTGCCGTGTCCTCTACAAGTTCCGCTTAGAAACTTTTCTTTGGACGCCGGAGCCGAGAGATACGGTTACCGTAGTTAGTAGCATGAAGTTGGAAAACTGTTGGATGTCATGTGCAAGACTTGCCCAGCCAGCCAAACATTTCATCAAACACTCGCGGGACAAATTTCAAACACTTTTTACTCGATGATTAAGGCTCCGTTCGGATTTTTGTCGAACTACAAAGTTGTCATATTAAACGTACTATTCCCAACGGTATCGAATTCACGTCATTTGATCGAGTATCGGAAAAGTTACGGATCTGCAAAGTGAGGTACATGAATTGGTGTATTAAACTTAACACTTTGAAAATTTTCAAAACGTTCAAATCAGTTTGTGTCGGTGTGACTTCGAGGCTAATTACGGCGAGCTTACAATTGATTCCTCATCGAGTGCTCAACATCATTGTTGTTCTACCAAGTACGCTCTTCGATTTGACGCGTTGGTTGTATCAATCGGGCTATTACACATCAAGATGGAAGTAGTCAAAGTAGTTGGCACGGGCTTACTTTCTGAGGCAAAGATGACAGTACATGGTATTTTTCTTTTTTTAACTGGCCACGCTCTAACAGTAACAACATTTTTTTACCAATTCACCATCCTTTCATTCCTCCTACTTCACACTCAAAAACGCAGCATCCCTCACAATCTCTCACGCACAACCACTATTCTTTTCTTTTTCTTCCCTCTCTCTCACTCATAAGAACAACAACCATTTTCACACTCTCTCTCACCATTTTTAATCCATAACAAACCTGTAACTAACTTTTTTCTCCTTCTGGCTTTCACAAAAAAACTCCACACAGACCATAATTTACTTCTTTCTCTCTTCTCACAACAGCCAAAAACCATCCACCATTCTCACCCTTTTTCTTTTTCTTGAACAATAACTGACCAATAACCGTAACGGCATAATGCTCCTCTTCACTTCCATTCACTCATTTTTTCCAGTTTCTCCCTTAACCCATCACTCTCTTCGATAACCTCTCCCATTCTTGACAGCAGATTCCTCATGCTCTCATCTTCATCATTCATGCTCTTTCATGGGTAATCGGAAAAACACTAACAGTACAACAAAACTTCACCAATTCTCCATTCACACACGGCCTCCATTTCCTTTCCATTTTTTCGCCGCTCATCTCCTTCACCCGTCCACACCGTCAACCTCCTTCATCTTCCTTCTTGCAACAAGATCACCATTACTGTGCTAGTGATTCTCCTCCGCCATAACTCTTGCCGGCAACCACGGTTTCCTCTCTTCATCTCTTTCCCCAACCGATTGTAACAGCAACACTCATCATGAAGAACTTCTTTGAATCTCTCGCTCTCCGTCGTGAGTAAAACAGTCGCCGTCATCTTCATTCACTCTCCGCATTCATTCAAACACCACGCTTCTGCCATAACAATCTTTCTGTTTTTCGGATTACGCTTCGCCTCTCTCGGAAGTAGCTTCAAATCTTGAAGGTGCATCTTCTTCAGATTGAAATCCGGTCTTCCTCTTCAGTTTGCCGATATCGTCCGCAATATTGAGCTTGAAAGCTGGAGCTAGATTGTGTTTATCGTGAAGAAACTGTATCTTCCAGTTAACGACGATCTTGTCATCTGCAGCCAGATCTCAAGAACAAGTGATTTTCCTTTCTTCTGCAATCATTCGCGAGCTCTGAACACGTAAGTCATCTATACCTCTCTAAACATGTAGCAGTAATTCCATCTATTGGCAGATTTGTATGAGAATTCGGATTCACCTGTATGTATCGATGGAAATTGCTCGCGATTTTCGATTTAAGATCTAGCTTTTTCTACTCGCTTTTTTCGTCCTTTTTAGAATAGGATTTCGAAAATTTGAGGATGGATCCATAATCCTCGCGGAGTTTCGATTTGAATAAGTCAGTTCACATTTTTTTACGAATGTCATCATTTTCGATCGCCGGAATCGCGAGGAAGACGACCGGAAGAACATCTCCGGCAGTTTCTTCATACCAGCCCTATGTGTGGCTACCATCCATTGGCTCATGAACTTTTCCCTACCACCACCCGATCTTGACACGTGGCATTTTATTTTAATTAAAATAAATAAAAATCAATATAACTTAAGTTTAGTTGTCCAATTGATGCATGTATATACCACATAATAAAACGTGATAAAGAAAAATAAATAAAAAAATGTAACATGTCAATATAAATAAATGTGACACATTGAAATCTGAATACAAAAAAATAATAATAATGCTGTTAAAAAAAACTGAACTGGGCTTAGTAATATTCAGACAAGGACCTAGCGAATTACTGTCTCATACCCCCATTTCCGGCCCAGAAAAAAACACTAGATCTAGTTCAATTCGTAATCTGGCCACACCTCGCCCATGTACCATAATACTAATACCTAATCAATTTAGCTCTTGATTTCGATTGTTTTGACATGTAAAAAATCCATAAAAAACATATTCTGACATTTTAGGATATTAGAACATTTTTGACATTTTTTAATATTTTTTAATTCATAACATGATTAAAATTATGTTTCACTCATGCCACTTGAAGTTTTGCAGAGCATTTCTATACTTGTTTTTTAGGGTCTAACTCCCTTCTTGCAGGTGTTTTGTGTTTGTACACCCACGTGTACATCCTTTTGTCTGTTTTTGGGGTCTAACTCCCTTCTTGCAGGTGTTTTGCATTTGTACACCCACGTGTGCATTTCTATACTTGCTTTTTGGGTCTAACTCCCTTCTTGCAGACGCTGTTGCTTCACATGCGCACAAGCGCGCATCCTCTTTGCTTTGACGCCTTGAGCTATTCTCACCGGTTTACTCTTATTGCCTGGCTGCAGTACTTGAAGTTTTCCGGAGTATTTCTATAGCTTGCGTTGCTCTTCGGATTCAATATCCGCGGGTATTTATTTTACTTCATTTATCGCATTCTCTTACGCCTTTCCTAGATATCATGAGAAGTAGGGCTTTACAGCCTTTCTTTTCCATGAGAAGTAGGAATAGAGATGCATGAAGGGCTTCCGTAGTTGGAGCATGTTCAGAACCCTCTCGTTTATTTAAAGACCCGCTTAGGGCAATTCGTGCTAATTGTGTTTGGTTTGTTTTAAATCCTCCATCCGCATAGGGAGGTATTTCGAAGTGTTTATATTTGTGCTTGCATAGGTCGTAGTGGTTAGGACACCCGACGTGGTACCACTAAGCAAAGTCCCGCTTTTATATTTCATGTCATCGAGTCATTGATATATGGGCAAGCGGAAGGTAGTCAACAACGAACCCTATACGCTCTAGTCCGTGTCACCAAGACACGCGAATCGTGTTGCTTCTTTATCGAGTCAACAATAAAAGTGGCAAGAGTTCCCTATTCGATTCTCCACGCTGGGGTTCGTGATTATCGCGTAACTCGCATCATTTGTTCTTCAACAGAATTGGATGTGTTTGGCCCTCGGTTGACTCACGGTATGCTCAAGCATCACGAGGCTATGGGACTTCCTCCTTTCCTCGCCAGGTGTCATTTGTTTGCTTGCATTGCATTGTTTGTGTGCTTTTGCCAAAGCACTTGCTTGTTTCATCCTTTGCATCCCTTGGTTCCACAACCAAGACGGATATAGATAGCTTCCGTAGGGCTGCTCGGTTAGGATAGATTCTAGCCTAGACTTTAGGATTCACATCCTTTGCATGTTAATATAGGTAGAGATTCCTTGTATCCTAAACCATAGGTCTAACCTTTTGCTTTGCTAGTTTTTTTGCATGTTGCATGTGAATAAAACTAAAACTTGCTTTCTTTTCCTTTCAAACTCAAAACACTTAATAATGGTTTAAACTCCTTTCTCAAGGTAAAACAACCAACCAACACAAACTCTTTTCGCTTTGCTTTCTTTCTTTTGTGTTTAAAACCTTTTCACAAATAAAAACACAAACACACCAAAACAAGTGAGCCGAACTACGCGCCTCGACTTTCCCATTGCACGGAATACGAGGCATCTTGTCACGGGCTCGACCGAGTTAACTTTGTAAATATTTCTTCTTTTCCCGTGGTTTCTTATTTTCTTTCTTTCGCATGCATGATTAGCGATTAAGAATAGATTTAAACACACCCATTAGATGTAAAGTAGAAGTGGATACCGAGAGTACTACGCGTGTAGGATGCTAATACTTTCCTTCGCGTAATAGATTCCCTTTCTATCTCTCGTCGCATGACCGTGTTTTATCCCTTTTAGGTTTTCGCGATGCTCACCTTTCTCCTTTTGTGAGATAAAAACGCTCGATGGCGACTTCATTGATACAGCTTATCGGATGATGTTCACCGGTTGTTTCACCGGCGACTTCACTGGGATCGGAGACCTGGCCGGTCCGATCAGAGTCGATCCTAGCTTTTATTTTCATGTCTATTGGTTTTTATTTATTTGTTTATCTATTTACCCGCTTTTACCGCTTTATCATCCTTTGTATGTTTTGCATTGCATTCTATGTGGCATATTTATCGCTTTCATATCCCGATCCGACTCAGGCCGGTTTTATCTCTTGATTTGGTGGGTGTTACTTGAGGTAAAAGGCCAACTACCCCGCCAAGGACATATAGGTTAGATGGATGTCCATGTCGAATCCCGCATCCCGTGCGTGGTGGAGAGGCATGGAGTACCGAATTCGACGAGATTCGATTGACGGTGCTCTCGCCCTACACCCTATTGTGTAGTCAGCGAAGTACTCGATAAAGGATCATCGACTCTGCATATCATTAGGGACATCCTGTTGAGTCTAGAATCACCCCGTGAGTTGGGGCGGATATCATTATTGTAATCACAGACTATTGGTGAGTTGTTAGTTGGTGACTCAGCTATTGATGGTGACCGGTATTTTCTTGGTATTTTCCGTATTTTCTATGGGATTCCAGCTTGATGCCGGACCTTGAACCCGTGATATCGGATCCGGCCCACGTGATATCTTGGTTGGGTGACAAGTTCCAGACTTTGTTACAGCTTATCCGAGAGTTCAAGACAAGTTGGTCCAACATACAAATACATAATTCAAAAACATTGCATTCATGAATTTTTAACTTTTGCATATTTTAACATGCATATTTGTTATTTCCGTGATTTCTTACCTTTGGGTCTAGTTGTCGGGTTGTTTTGGAAGATGGATACCGAAAAGAAGAACAATCGTAGACGCCATCCAAAGGTACAAATTTCCACACCCCGCTCTTGAGAATCTCCTCTTGCTTGCTAGCAAATCTCCACCCGAGAATGTCTTCACATTTACTAGAGATTATGGAAGAATATCGACCGTTGAAATCTCCTCTCGACCGACATGTAGGACGGACTTCGTGCCCTTTCGAGTTCTATGACCGTGAATCGAGGTGCTTTGTATTCTCGATTATTTGTTGATGCCCACATTGAAGAGTATTCCAAAGATCCGGACGCTCCTATCTTGCATCAAGTACCTTTCATGCTTCCGAGAGACCTATTGATGATCAAATCGCCAAAGCTCTTCATTTGCAAAAATCTGTGGTATCCGCCAATGTCGCGAGCAAGGGTGCCGTGAAAGGCTTTCATTTGGGCTTTCTTCTTCGGGAGGGTAACGCCAAATTTGTCAACAAGGATTGAAGGGTTTCAATGCCGCTCTAGCTTGTCAGATTCTACGGGATGTGCTTATTCCCAAATGAGCCAAAATTTGTTGACATGAATGCCATCTCTATTTTCATCCAACGGAACTCCTCTCGACTTTGCTAGGGATGTTTATCATTCCCTTCACTCCGTAAGCTTCAAAGGCAAGGGTGGAGTTGTAAATTGTTGTGCGCCATTGTTATACCATTGGTTTCGTGGTTTTCCCTCGAAACGGTGCTTTTGTTGACACTCGACATACCATGAGGTGGATTCTTAGATTGATGGGTCTCACATCTCACGATATTATTTGAGTCAACGGGATGTCCAAGACCGAGTGTGAGAAGATTATCATCCGCTATGAGACTTTCCTAATGTCCCTCTCATGGGCATAAGGGAGGTATCAATTATAATCCGACTTTGCCGTGAGATGTGGGTTATGCTTTGGTTGACCTTCCGATGCGAGTTTCAATGGAAACTCTATATTATGATGTGCCCGATGTTGCCGTGATGATGGCTAGAGCTATTCAAGCATGGAAAAGCATCCGCCTTGAAGGAGGGCATTTTGGCAAGAAAGATCCCACACCTATACTTCTTACATCCAATGGATCAAAGACAAGAATAGTGATCGCCAATGGCCTTCTCTTACCGAGCAGCCTTTATCCACCGTAGTCGATACTGTATGTTGTTTCTAAAGGAGACTATGAGCGAGTGCTTGCTCGAATCGACTTTGCTTGAAGAAAAGGAGACATTAGCAAGAAACCTGCCTTGTTGCAACTCAAACAAAGAACCAGCTGGCTCACGAGCTCAAGTATTTCAAAGGGGAAGCATCTGATTCAACCAAGAAGAGGTCCGTAGTCAAGATTTCTATTTCTCCTAAGAGCACCGAAAAGTTGTTGTCGGCTTAGAAAAGAAATATAAGGCTCAAATAGAAGACTTGAAGAAGCAAATGCATAATCGGGTTGGTGTATGAATCCTCAGATCCAAGAGAAAGAAGTTCAACTATCTTGTCATTGGAGAGTTGAACGCCTCAAAGCTCGACGTTGCACCCGAGGCGTAGGATTCCATGCCTGATATCTAGATTTATGCTTTATTTGTCTTATGCGGAAATCACCATCGCTTGTTGATGGATTACTCCTTTCATATGATTTACAAAATGATTGATTCAAATGCTTGTAATCTTTGATCCAATGATATTAGACTTTCAAGATTCATTATCTTGTTAAATCCTAAAACTTGGGTCAAAGTGTTAAGAGTCCCTGAAATTTACAAATATGCCATTACATGCATAACATGCATATCATTATATATATATACATGCCATGCATAATGTGTTTTGTCCGAGTTCTCATCCTCGGCTTCCGCTCTTATTTAGCAAAGATTGCAAACTTCCACCTGCTACCCGACCAAGCAACGAGAAGCGATCGATGGAACAACTCTGTGCAGACATGGCCACGATGAAAGCGCAGATGGAGGCGCAGATGACTCAATTCATGGAAGTCATCACCAATATGAATCGTGGTCAGAAGAGCCGAGGGCTTTAGCTGAGAGGACCCATTCGTAAGATGGTCGATTTAACCGCTTGATGATGTTTCGGGTCACCGTGTTGAAGCCAATATTGTTAATTTGGTGTCAACGACCACCTTCGTGGTCCGTGTGCACACGCCACCGGGTCGGTTCCCTCCTCCACCACCTACTCCACCTCAAGGGCAACTTTTCTTTGATGATGGGATGCAAGGCATCGATTCGGGGCCGTCCTCATTCTCGTGGCGCAGATTTTGATCGTAACGATGAAGATTATTCTTGAATGGTAGTGAAATTGACTTCCCGCAGATGACCACAGTACCGCTTGCTTGAAGAGGCGCTTGAGGGTCAAGTTGTCCGGCCGGATTTATCCGATTGGGGTTGGCACCTGTGAGGCTCCTCCAAAGTTCAAAGTGCCAGTGTTTGACAAGTATAATGGGGCGACTTGTCCCAAAACTCATATCACTGCTTATTTCCGCAAGATGGCGGTTTACACTGAAGATAAGAGGTTGCTTATGCACTTTTTCCAAGAGAGTCTTACCGGGCATCCTAGAGTGGTATATCTCGAACGCCATATCAAGACATGGCATGATCTTGTGAATGCTTTCTCCCGCAGACAGCTCAACATTGATATGGCTCCAAATCGTACTCACCATTGGGTTTGTCTCAAATCGGGCAAACATTTAAAGAGTACGCCAGAGTGGAGAGAACTTGTCGCTAGAGTTCAACCACCCATGGTCGAGCGAGAATGATTGATATGTTCACCAAGACTTCATCCGACACTACTATGTTGCATGCAAGATTTCGCAAGCTTTGCCGAGATGGTCCGATATGGTGAACGGATTGAGAGTGGCTGAAACCAGAAAGTACAACAGTTGAAGGAAGTTCTTCTGTGCTAAGAAAGCATATAGTGGTTATCCCAAGAAGGAAAAGGGCCAGCAACAGATATGGTGGAAGAGGTGGCTCAGTCAATGACTATATCCGCTTCCCAACCTCAAAATCGCAAGCACCACAAGAAAATCAGAGGCAATAAGAGAATCGTGCTCCTAGGAGATTTGATGCTATTCCTATGAGCTATGCATTTGTTTGTCCGCTTGAATGATCTTAAGTCGGTTGTTCCCAAGCTCGCATTTGCTCCTCCTCCTCCGGATAAACGCCCAAATTATGATGTCAATGCTATGTGGAGTTTCACTGGAACCTTGGGGCATAGTATTGAGAATTGTTATGCATTCAAATGCAAGGTGCAAGACCTCATTGATTCAAAGACCATTGAATTAGAGGCTCGACGCAGTTGCCGGACTAAATGTTACACGTAACCCAATGCCGCCATGGGGCTGTTCAAGCCGTGATGGAAGACGGGAGGTCCCTAATCGATCATAAATGTGGACTTGGTGCAAACGCCTTTACCTTTTGTCAAGAAGTATCCGATTGAAAGAGGTGTCTTTCCGTGTTGGAAGCCGCCAGATAGGTGAGCATTGCTCTAATGGTTGTGGAATATTTGAAAGTCGTATTCGTAGTTTGATTAATGATGGCCGCCTCAATTTGATCGTACGAAAAGATGAGAAGGTTGAGACGCCTGTCTGTGATTACTATTCCTTATACTCCGATGTGATATCTCGCACCGACAAAGTCTATTCCCTAACAATCACCAAGCCGGGTCCATTGCCATGAGAGTGATAAAGCCGTGCCATGGCATTACGGATCGATGTTTATTACCATGGGGTGAAACAGAAGATGTCTCTTCCCAACCGAAAAAGGTGATGTGTCGACGTCGCCAATATCGATAATATTGTCGGAAGTAGTGTAGCACGAAGCCGGCGGATTTTCTCCGATCCAAAGAATATAACTCAAAGCGGATGCGCCGCCAAAGCTAGGGGCAAGCAACCTATGAAGCAACCTATGGAGCAACCTATGAAGCAACCAGACTTGCAAAATGCCAATCCTGATCTGGAGAAAGATATAGAGGAAATTATGAAGTTTATCCGCAAGAGTGACTTCCGGGTGATTGACCAGCTTGCTCAGACACCCGCCAAAATTTCTATTCTCTCATTACTACGAGACTCCGAGGTACACAGAAATGCTTTGATGTCATACACCGCTTTGTGCCACAAGAGATCTCGGTTGGACAATTTGAGAATGTGTGTGCAAGCATATCAGCGAACAATGGCTTGGGTTTTACGGATTGTGATCTTCCACCAGAGGGTCGGAACCATAACAGAGCTTTGCATATCTCCGTAGAATGTCGGGGCACTACTTTGTCCCGAGTGTTGGTTGATACCGGTTCCTCGCTTAACGTGATTCCCAAATCCGCACTGATGAAGATAGACTATGGTGGTCTTGAACTCCGGCCAAGTGATCTGATCGTAAAAGCATTTGATGGTTCGAGACGATCTGTTTTCGGAGAAGTGGATCTCCCCATCAAAGTTGGACTCAACTCTTGTTTCAACATTCTTTGTCATGGACATTCAACTCGCTTATTGTTGCCTCTCGCCGCCCATGGATCCATAAAGTGAGTCATACCTCAACTCTTCACCGTGTCAAATACCCAAATGAAGGAAAACTATCACACTGTATAAAGAAGAATACATCAGAAGCCATCTTGGCCCTTCCGCTTATGTTGAGATTGATGGTGAGATTCATGAAACCCCGCTTCAAGGCTTTGAGACGGTGCATATGTTGAAGACCCTCAACAGAGGAAGTTAAGAAAGACAAGCTCGAATCTTCCATGGCATCTTTGAAGGATGCAAAAGCTATGGTCGAGGATGGACGCCCAAGGTCAGCCGTGTGGTGGAGGTAACACCTAAGTTCAACAAGTTTGGGTTGGTTTTGACTCGCCCCGCGCCGATTCTAAAAGCACCCAATTTGAATACTCCCGTGAGATTTTCCAGCGCTGGCATCGGTTCCGGGCAAACAAACGCCTTGGATGATTCTGACAACGAGTTTGATATTGATAAGTGGATCCGTCCCAGTGTCCCTGGCATGGAGCTCAACAACGGACTCTAAGATCAAGGCCCCCACGATGGTCAAGAGTAATTTTCTTTTGTTTCTGGTTTTCATGCAATATTTCTGTGGTTTGCCCAAGACACAGTGAATCAATATGTAGGGCCACCTTGTTTGTATATGCAACATTTTTACTATGAAATAAAGAACGTCTTTTTCATTCAAATGTTTTGTTCCTTTTCCTTTAATTTTACATTACAATTTTAAAACGCAAAATGACAATGCTTTATTTTTCTTTTATCATCTAAAAAAAAAACTAAAATAGGCATTAAAATCAATTATGCAGATATAATCCCACATTCCTAATGGATCCCTTTGATAACGACTCTGCTATCACTCTTTATGACTTCGATAATCCGATCAACCAAGCCGAAGAAGAAGGTGAGGAAGATTATGAACTCCCTAAGGAGATAGCAAGAATGTTAGAGCAAGAGGAAAAGGTTATTCAACCGCATCAGGAAGAGATTGAGAAAGTGAATCTGGGCAACGCTGATGTGATCAGAGAGGTTAAAATCGGGGCCACGTTGGAAGATAGTGTGAAGCAAAGATTGATTGAACTACTCCGAGAGTATTCTGATATCTTCGCCTGGTCTTATGAAGACATGCCTGGCTGGATACCGATATTGTGGTGCATAAGCCTTTGAAAGAGGAATGCCCTCCTGTTAAGCAGAAACTTCGAAGAACTCATCCTGAGATGTCTAAGAAGATCAAAGAGGAAGTCCAGAAACAACTTGATGCAGGTTTTCTGAAAGTCATTTCTTATCCTCCATGGGTTGCCAACATTGTTCCCGTGCCAAGAAAGACTAAAGTTAATGTGTGTGGATTATGTGGATCCAACAGAGCAAGTCCGAAGATGACTTTCCTCTTCCCCATATTGACATATTGGTGGACAATACGGCTCATGCAAAAGTGTTTTCATTCATGGATGGTTTTTCCGTATAATCGATTAAGATGGCGCCGAAGACATGGCTAAAACAACTTTCATTACCCCACGGGAACTTTCTTCATAAGGTGATGCCTTTCTGATTGAAAATGCCGGCAACTTACCGCAGCAATGGTAACTCTTTTCATGATATGATCCACAAAGAGATTGAAGTGTATGTCGATTATGATTGCTAAATCTCAAAATGAAGAAGAACATCCGTACACCTACGTGGTTGTTTGATCGGTTGAGGAAGTTCGATCGAGGTCAATCCAACAAGTGTACATTTGGCGACGATCCGTAAGTCGTTAGGCTTTGTTGTAAGTGAAAGAGGCATCGAGGTTGATCCTGCTAAAGTAAAAGCAATTCAAGAAATGCCTGAACCAAGAACTGAGAAAGAGGTCCGTGGCTTTCTAGGGAGGTTAAACTACATCTCTAGATTCATCTCTCACATGACTGCCACATGCTAACCAATCTTCAAGTTAAAGAAGGATCGATGGTCGTGGAATGACGATTGTCAAGTCGCCGATAAGATAAAAGAGTATCGCAGGAACCTCCGATTCTTATGCCTGTGGAGGGCGTGCCATTGATCATGTATTTGATAGTGCTCGAAAGCTCGATGGGGTGTCTGCTGGGCCAACATGACGAGTCTGGTCGAAAAGAGCATGCAATATACTACCTAAGCAAAAAGTTTACCGAATGTGAAACAAAATACTCACTGCTCGAGAAAACTTGTTGTGTTTTAGCTATCGTCACCGACTAAGACAAGATATGTTGACCCACACAACCTTGTTGATATCCAAGATGGATCCGATCAAGTACATATTTAAGAAGCCCGCTTTGACAGCCGGATCGCCGATGGCAAATGATTTTAACAGAGTATGACATTCAAGATACTACCGTAAAGCTATCAAGAGTAGTGTGTTAAGGCATCACGTGGCCCACCAACCAAAGGAATGATTATCACCGATGAGGTTTGAATTTCCGATGAGGATATAATGTACATTCGGATTGCAACATCCTGTGTCCATTTAGGGACCTTATCCAGGTCCAAGTGGTCTTTGGTCTTGATGGAGCTCCAACGCGTTAGGCAATGGTGTTGTGCAAGAATTACTATCCCGATGGTCACCATATTCCGCTCATACCGAATCGCTTTGATTGCACTAATAACATGGCCGAGTACGAGGCTTGCATCTTTGGTATCGAGGCGGCGATTGATTTGAGAATCAAGCATCTGAAAGTGTATGGAGACTCTGCACTCGTGATTTGCCAGATTAACGGAGATTGGGAGACTCGCCACCCAAATCTAATTCCCTACAGAGAGCATGTGATGAAGTTGATTCCTTACTTCGAGGAAATCACTTTCGATCACATCTCACGGGAAGAGAACAACCTGGCTGACGCTTTGGCCACCCTAGCATCCATGTTTAAAGTCAAATGGGCTAATGAAGCGCCTTCGATAACTATTCAAAGATTGGATGAGCCAACTTTTTGTTTTGAGATTGAAGCAGAGAAAGATGGTAATCCTTGGTTTTACGACGTCAAGCGATATCTTGAGACTCAAGAGTATCCTGATGAAGCTTCTGTATCAGATAAGAAGTTCTTGAGAAGATTCTCAACAAGTTCTTCCTCAACAACGTGCATACCGTAGACATCATGACGGCTATTGCTCGATGTGTTGGTAAAGATGAAGTCAGAAAATCATCAAGAAATGCATGAGGGCTCATTCGAACTCATTCCAAAGGCACACTATGGCTAAAAGATCTTATGAAATGGGTATTGGTCAACCATGGAAGTTGATTGCTTTAATCATGCCCGCTTGTTACAAATGCCAAGTATATGCCGATAGGTGCACGTGCCACCGCCGCTTTGAATGTTTTGACCTCTCCTGGCCATTTGCTATGGGGCATCGATATGATCGAAGATGAGCCGACAGTCTCAACGGACATCGCTCATTCTGCTGCAATAGACTATTTCACCAAGTAAGCGGCATCCCACGCAAGTGTCACCCAACGTGGTTGCTCGGTTTATCAAACACAACATCATCTCGCCACGGATTCCCGACAAGATCATCACGTATAATGGGTCTAATCTTAACAACAAGATGATGAAGGAGCTTTGTGAGTCTTTCAAGATCACACCACAATTCGCTCCATATCGCCTCAAGATGAACGGAGTGCTGAAGCAAATAATAAGAACATTAAAAGATTGTGCAAAAATGGTAGTAACCTATCGAGATTGGCATGAGATGTTGCCCTTCGCTTTGCATGGTTACAGGACTACCATCCGTATTTCAACAGGGCAACCCGCTTTCTTGTTTATGGCATGGAAGCTGTGCTTCCAATCGAAGTTCAAATCCCTTCATTAAGAATCATGAAAGACGCCGAGCTTGATGAAGGCGAGTGGGTACAGAACCGCTTAGATCAACTATGCCTCATTGACGAGAAGCGATTGGCAGCTGTCGGCCATGGGCAGATTTACCAACAGAGGATGAAAAGAGCATTTGACAAAAGAGTGCGACCTCAGAATTACCAACCTGGTGATCTTGTGCTAAAGAGGATAATTCTTCCCAAGGAGACCATGGGCAAATGGACACCAAACTACGGTCGCTTGTTGTGAAGAAAGTCTTTTCAGGTGGTGCCATGATGCTCGCAACAATGGACGGGGAAGACTTCCCACTACCCGTAAACGCGGACGTAGTCAAAAGATACTATGCATAGACATGCCTAGCAGATCGATGGTCGCACTCTATGGCAACAAATGAGCTACTCCGAGGGGTTGTGATCGCCAATCGCTTTTGGGAAAAGCCAAGTGATGAGATAGTTGAGTTATAAGATCGATAGTGTGGTTGAAACCCAAAGAGGATTCATTGTCGCATTGCCCATGCTTTAGTTTTCCTCTTATTTTACTTTTTGCAATTGCCTCATTTCGTGAATTGCTTTTGTTGTACTTGCCTATTTATGCACGCTTTCAATTAATAAAATGAGTTTTGGCTTGTCAATTAATTTCTTGCATTTATCGATTTGTTTGTAAAAGACGCTCAAAGTTTTGTGGTAAATTTTGCATATATAAACATTGTTGGTTTTACCATGATCGAAACTTTGAATATTGCTTTAAGGCTCGAGTGATCCGATGGCGTATAAACTTGTCACATCATGCCGTGGTCACCCACTAACATTGTATTGCAGATGCCAAGATGGAGACGGATCGGTTTCTCCGTGCTATCTTACCAACTTTGTCAAGGTTGGCCAATCCTTTCTCGTAGACACAGGGCATGTTGACTATTCATGTTTCACCTGGGTTCGAAGTGGCGTATGGGTGATGATTGCGATGTATGATTACTCATTTGATTGAAATTCTATATCTTGAAGAATACTCTTCAATATAGGGTCCTCTCCGCTGAGTCTCGTTTCTAAATGTAAATACCTCCAAATTGGGTCTTTAGGAGCTTGTCAGTCGATTTGTTCTTCTTGATTCAAGTTTTGATTTGTTTAACTTTTTCGAATGAGTCGCACGCCTCCGCTTGTGCAAAATCGCTTGCTATCTTCATTCGTGTTTGCATTACCTTTCCGCACATTGGGTATCCATACTTGGTGTGTGGTAATCCAAATGTTTGATACTCTTGAAGAATTATACCCCGCCTTTGGCCCGAGAGGGATTATAGTTCTTGCACACTTCCTTCGATGTCATCATCTTGGTAAAGTTCGTTCGAGTTCGCCTTAACTAGACGCTCTTCTTCCCTTTGCAAGTTCATCTTCACACGTATGTCCTTCCCCGCAAGTTCGCCTTAACTAGACGCTCTTCCCTTTGCAAGTTCATCTTCACACGATGTCCTTCCCCGCAAGTTCGCCTTAACTAGACGCTCTTCCCTTTGCAAGTTCATCTTCTCGCAGATGTTCTTTCCTTGCGAGTTCGCCTCACACCGACGCTCTCTTTCCTTATTAGTTCGCTTTCACACATTTGTCTTGTTCTTTCTTACGCGGGTTCGCTTCGTCCGACGCCCTCTTATTTTTGTTCCTACAAGTTCATCCTCGCACGGTGTCCTTTCTCTCGAGTTCGCCCTGACCGACGATGCTCTCTTATGGATTTTTCTTCCATTATCGTATCTCACATTGTGCCCTCACGCCATCCTCCAATGAAATTCAAGATCTCGCTTTCAAGAAGTACGGACGAGAAAACCCCGAGTGAAACTTCTCGCAAAGAATCGATGTAGTGTTTGTCATCAAGATACTATATTTGGTGAATCTCCTAGCAGTATGTTGTTATCGACAAATCCTTATTGCGTAACATGGTACCAATCCCTAGACGGTTGACAATATTTGTCTCGAAAGTCCTTAGTGGATGTTCTCTAAAGTCGCAAGTGTGTTGTATCCCGATATTCCCTATGGAGGTGTTATCCGATTGTTGATCGGCGCTTGATTCCCCAATGAGTCGTGATATTATCCATGATGATCCTCCCTGAGGGTTCTCATCACTTGACATCCCCAGCAGCTGACATATCTTTGTCTCCCGCCTAGAGTTGTAGTGGGTAACGTGGAAGATCTTCCGTGTGTTCTTTATTCCCCAATGATCTTCGCTAGCCGATAAGCTTCCTATGACATCATCTCCTCAACAGATTATATGGTAGATCTCGATATCATCAAGTGGTCCTTCCAGATCTATCACTGACCGTGTCCTTGGTCGATCACCATTATTATCTCCCAAAGGATTATCGATTGAAGTTGGTCATCTTGTGACCTTTTGGTCGCTGCTCACATTTCATCTTTTGAAAACATGCATCATCGCATTTGCATTACCTTTAGGGAATTCATGCATTTTCATTGAATTATAAGCAAAAGCAATGAATCTTCATCCCCAGGGTGTTCCAATGTCTCTCGAAATCCCAAAGAAGGATAGCTTTGGGTTTTTTTGGTGTGAAGCCGCCGCCCATCCGGTGCAACACATTTTCTTGGTGTGAAGTCGCCAAGATTCTCTGCAACACATTTTGGTGTCAGCCGATTCTCTGTGCAACACATTTTGTGTGAAGCTACCTTCTCCGTGCAACACATTTTCTTGGTGTTGAAGCTTCCAGATTCTCGTGCAACACATTTTGGTGTTGAAGCCGCCTCTCCGTGCAACACATTTTCTTGGTGTTGCCGCCAGATTCTCTCGGTGCAACACATTTTGGTGTGAAGCCGCCAAGATTCTCCGTGCAACACATTTCTTGGTGTCAAGCTTCCGCCCATCCGTGCAACACGCCTTCGTGTTGAAGCCGCCCCATCCGTGCAACACGCCTCTTGGTGTTGAAACCCGCCCATCCGTGCAACACGCCTTGGTGTTAAAGCCGCGCCCATCCGTGTAACACGCCCTCGTGTTGAAGCCGCCCTCATCCGTGCAACACATTTTGGTGTTGAAACCGCCAGCCCATCTGTGCAACACGCCTCTTGGTGTTGAAACCGCCGCCCATCCGTGCAACACGCCTTGGTGTCAAGCCAAGATTCTCGGTGCAACACATTTCGGTGTGAAGCCGCTCCGTGCAACACATTTTCTTGGTGTTGAAGCCAAGATTCTCCGTGCAACACATTTCTTTGGTGTTGAAGCCGCCAAGATTCTCCGTGCAACACATTTCTTGGTGTCAAGCTTCCAGCCCATCCGTGCAACACGCCTCGTGTTGAAGCCGCCAGCCTCATCCGTGCAACACGCCTCTTGGTGTTGAAACCGCCGCCCATCGGTGCAACACGCCTCTTGGTGTTAAAGCCGCCAGCCCATCCGTGTAACACGCCTTCGTGTTGAAGCCGCCAGCCCCATCCGGTGCAACATATTTTTGGTGTTGAAACCGCCGCCCATCCGTGCAACACGCCTTGGTGTTGAAACCGCCAGCCCATCCGGTGCAACACGCTTCTTGGTGTTGAAGCCGCCAAGATTCTCTCGTGCAACACATTTTGGTGTTGAAGCCGCCTCTCGTGCAACACATTTTCTTGGTGTTGAAGCCGCCAAGATTCTCTCGTGCAACACATTTCCTTTGGTGTTCAAGATTCTCGTGCAACACATTTCTTGGTGTTGAAGCTTCCGCCCATCCGTGCAACACGCTCGTGTTGAAGCCGCGCCTCATCCGTGCAACACGCCCTTGGTGTTGAAACCGCCAGCCCATCCGTGCAACACGCTCTTGTGTTAAAGCCGCCGCCCATCCGTGTAACACGCCTTCGTGTTGAAGCCGCGCCTCATCTCGTGCAACATTTTTTGGTGTTGAAACCGCCAGCCCATCCGTGCAACACGCCTCTTGGTGTTGAAACCGCCGCCCATCCGTGCAACACGCCTCTTGGTGTTGAAGCCGCGCCATCATCGGTGCAACACGCCTTTGTGTTGAAGATGCCCCTCATCGTGCAACACGCCTTTGGTGTTGAAGTCGCCAAGATTCTCCGTGCAACACGCTTTTGGTGTTGAAGCCGCCAAGATTCTCCGTGCAACACGCCTTTGGTGTTGAAACCGCGGCCTACCCCTTGTAACACGCCTTCGAAGCCCTACCTTGCTTCCTTCTTTTGCACAAGAGTCGAGTCGCTACCAATTCTTGGTCAAGGTCGAGCATCTCTCTTCCTTACACATGATGCAAGTTGCTCAGATTGTGTGAAGCCCGGTCAAGATTTACTGCCTCGCTGAAACCGCCAAGACATCCTCGTGCAACAATTTAGACAGGTCCTACTCCCGTGCCTTTTCGGGAACAAATACCCACTTTGTCTCCCTTCTCGTGAGTGTAGCTGCTCGAGTCAAGAAGCCTACTCGACACTTTCTAGCCTTTGCATCACTAACCCGTCCGCTATTCCTGCGAATGTGGTAGTCTAGTCAAGTATCAAGTCTTTGCTTCCGCTATGGTCGCCTCCCGACATCATGGATTGAATTCAGAGGCCAACCTTCTTAGGTCGTTAGCACTTGTACCGCCTTCATAGAGTTCAAAGATTTATTCCGGCTTTGGTGGCCCAGCTTAAGCTCGCGCAACATGCTCCTTTCTCCAGAGGTTCCTTATAATTTTGGAATGTCCACACCTATCTCTTGATGAAGCTTTTGGGATTCGTGAGTGTAAATCGTCCGTTTTGGTATTCAATCACCATACCTTGTCGCCGAAGGCGTGACGCCAATCTCGCCTCCTAAGCTAGAGAATGATTGAATAAAGCATTGTACCCCAAAATTTACCCTTCATTTTTTTATAAATAATTGGCTAACACTTAATTAATAGGCATTGCATACATATCATTCATGCATTGATCATGGGTTCGAGGTTTTCCAATCGTATGAATCAGTATAATCAAGAAGAGGTTTGTTTCTCAAAAGTTGAATATTTGAGGTTCCGCTAACTCAAGGCCATTTCAATATGCAAGCGTGTCCGTAAGCTTCCGATTATTATCTTGCAAGTTTTGGTACTGATCGCTATCGTGGATGCCGATTACAATTTCAAGCTACAGCAGTGTTGTGGTCTGATATTTGAACCCGAACCGATTCTATGGCCTTCCGTGAGTTGTGAAGCAATGGTATTTGGCTTATCGATCTACGCGATGTATCGTAAAACTAAGAACGAATGTATAAAATGATATTTCAACAGGTATCGTAAAGTCAACAAAAGTCAAAGTTTGACCGAGTGGAGTTTTTGGTCAAAATCGGGTCAAAAGTCCATATTTGAGAAAATGCGATCATTTGTCGAGAAAAATCGAAGAATCGGTGAAAACGAGGTTTCTTGCATTTTAAGTAATTTTGACTTAGAAATTTTTTCTAAGTTTAAGGTACTTTGTTCACAGAGCCATGTTGCCGCATCCGTATCTTACCCGTCTGTGGTCGAAGTTTGTGAATTGATAGTCGTTGGAAAAGCGATTTCATACTCCGACTTTGTCTTGGTGAAGATTTTTCCAACGCCTGATTTCGAGTTATACGGTTCAAATTTGAAGTTCATAACTTTGAAGTTTTACACTTAGTAAAATTTTGAATGTTTTAACACGCTCAAGCACTGACTCTGGAGGCAATTTACACGTGTTTCGAGGGCCGATTCGAATTAAGTTCAACATTAAAGTTGTTCATTTAATGGCAATCTACAACTTTGCTCAAGAAATCGAATCCATTCGGAAACGATCAAAACTACGAGCTCGAAAGTTACAAATTATCATTCTTCAAATCTCAACACTTAGAAATATTTTGAAGTGTTTGTTTTATGCTTTGCCGACAGCCTTCGTGGTCGATTTTATCATAGTTCGTGGTCGAATCGAAAAAATGCTCAACTGAAAGTTGTTCATCTCACGGCGGTCTAAAACCTTGTTGAAGGAGTCGAATTCATTCGACTCGATCGGAAGTTATAAAGTAAAATAAGAACTCATTATGTTTGTTAAATTCGAGTAATTTTGTGCGCATGTTCGTATTGTTTTAATGATCCGTCGTCAAGACGAAGAAATTCCGAACACAAAGTTTGAGTTCGTAATTCCATCTACAAGTTCCGCTTAGAAACTTTTTCGCTTGGACGCCGAGCTGGAGATACGAGCGCCGTAAGTGATGAAAGATGAAGTTGTCAAAACGCAAGATAACACAAGCATTTTTGCCATGGTAATGGACGATTTCATCGAACAAGATTATGCGCATGTTCGAGCTGTTTTCTCGCCGATCCGATCGCCGCACGGAAAAACTCAACACAAAAGATGAAGGTTGCCGTGTCCTCTACAAGTTCCGCATTAGAAACTTTTTCGCTTTGGACGCCGGAGTCGAGAGATACGTAGTTAGTAGCATGAAGTTGGAAAACTGTTGGATGTCATGTGCAAGACTTGCCCACCACCAAACATTTCATCAAACACTCATGGACAAATTTCAAACACTTTTACTCGATGATTAAGGCTCTGCTCGATTTTTGTAACTACAAAGTTGTCATATTACACGCATTTTATTCCCAACGGTATCGAATTCACGCTATTTGATCGAGTATCGGAAAAGTTACGGATCCGCAAAGTGAGGTACATGAATTGGTGTATTAAACTTAACACTTTGAAAATTTTCAAAACGCTCAAACTGGTGTCGGTGTGACTCGAGGCTAATTACGGCGAGCTTACAATTGATTCCTCATCGAAAGTGCTCAACATCATTGTTGTTCTACCAAGTACGCTCTTCGATTTGACGCGTTGGTTGTATCAATCGGGCTATTACACATCAAGATGGAAGTAGTCAAAGTAGTTGGCACAGGCTTACTTTCTGAGGCAAAGATGACAGTACATGGTATTTTTCTTTTTAACCGCCACGCCTAACAAGAATAACATTTTTTACCAATTCACCATCCTTTCATTCCTCCTACTTCACACTCAAAACGCAAAGATCCTCACAATCTCTCACGCACAACCACTATTCTTTTCTTTCTTCCTCTCTCTCACTCATAAGAACAACAACCATTTTCACACTCTCTCTCACCATTTTTAATCCATAACAAAACTCAGAATTAACTTTTTCTCTCTTCTCGCTTTCACAAAAACTCCACATGCACTATAATTTACTTTTTCTCTTCTCACAACAAGCCAAAACCACCACCATTCTCACCCTTTTTCTTTTTCTTGAACAATAATCCACCAATAACCAGAACGGCATAATGCTCCTCTTCACTTCCATTCACTCATTTTTTCCGCCCTTAACCCATCACTCTTCGATAACCTCTCCCATTCTTGACAGCAGATTCTCATGCTCTCATCTTCATCATTCATGCTCTTTCATGGGTAATCGGAAAACACTAATAAGACAACAAAACTTCACCAATTCTCCATTCACACACGGCTCCATTTCCTTTCCATTTTTTCGCCATCTCCTTCACCCGTCCACACCCAACCTCCTTCATCTTCCTTCTTGCAACAAGATCACCATTACGTGCTAGTGATTCTCCTCCCTATAATCCTTGGCAACCACGGTTTCTCTCTTCATCTCTTCCCCAACCGATTGTAACAAAGAACACTCATCATGAAGAACTTTGAATCTCTCCGTCGTGAGTAAAACAACGCCATCTTCATTCACTCTCCGCATTCATTCAAACACCACGCGCCATAACAATCTTCTGCTGGATTACGCTCGCCTTCTAAGTAGCTTCAAATCTTGAAGGTGCATCTTCTTCGATTGAAACCGTCTTCTCTTCAGTTTGCCGACATCGTCTGCAATATTGAGCTTGAAAGCTGGAGCTAGATTGTGTTTATCGTGAAGAAACTGTATCTTCCAGTTAACGACGATCTTGTCATCTGCAGCCAGATCTCAAGAACAAGTGATTTTCCTTTCTTCTGCAATCATTCGCGAGCTCTGAACACGTAAGTCATCTATACCTCTCTAAACATGTAGCAGTAATTCCATCTATTGGCAGATTTGTATGAGAATTCGGATTCACCTGTATGTATCGATGGAAATTGCTCGCGATTTTCGATTTAAGATCTAGCTTTTTCTACTCGCTTTTTTCGTCCTTTTTAGAATAGGATTTCGAAAATTTGAGGATGGATCCATAATCCTCGCGGAGTTTCGATTTGAATAAGTCAGTTCACATTTTTTTACGAATGTCATCATTTTCGATCACGGAATCATGAGGAAGACGACCTGAAGAACATCTCCTAGCTTTTCACAATACCATGTGTGGCTACCATCCATTGGCTCATGAACTTTCCCTACCACCGCCCGTATCTTGACACGTGGCATTTTATTTTAATTAAAAAAAAATAAAAATCTGAATATAACTTAAGTTTAGTTGTCCAATTGATGCATGTATATACCACATAATAAAACGTGACAGCAAAAAAATAAATAAAAAAATGTAACATGTCAATATAAATAAATGTGACACATTGAAATCAATACAAAAATAATAATAATGTTTAAAAAACCGAACTGGCTTAGTAATATTCGACAAGGACCTAGCGACCATCGTCTCATACCCCATTTTCCGGGCCCAGAATAAAAACACTAGATCTAGTTCAATTCGTAATCCGCCACACCCTCGCCTATGTACCATAATACTAATACCTAATCAATTTAGCTCTTGATTTCATTGTTTTGACATGTAAAAATCCATAAAAACATATTCGACATTTTAGGATATTAGAACATTTTTGACATTTTTAATATATTTTTAATTCATAACATGATTAAAATTATGTTTCACTCATGCCACTTGAAGTTTTGTAGCATTTCTATACTTGTTTTTTAGGTCTAACTCCTTCTTGTGTGTTTTGTGTTTGTACACCCACGTGTACATCCTTTTGTCTGCTTTTGGGGTCTAACTCCTTCGGTGTGTTTTGCATTTGTACACCCACGTGCATTTCTATACTTGCTTTTGGGTCTAACTCTTCTTGCAGACGTTGTTTCACATGCGCAAGCGCCAGCATCCTCTTTGCTTTGACGCCTTGAGCTATTCTCACCGGTTTATTCTTATTGCCAGATTTGAAGTTTTCTCGAGTATTTTATAGCTTTATGCTGTTCTTCTGATTCAATATCCGCGGGTATTTATTTTACTTCATTTATCGTGATTCTCTTACAGCTTTCCTAGATATCATGAGAAGTAGGGCTTTTTTCTTTTCCATGAGAAGTAGGAATAGAGATGCATGAAGGCTTCCGTAGTTGGAGCATGTTCAGAACCCTCCGGGTTTATTTAAAGACCCGCTTAGGGCAATGTGTGCTAATTGTGTTTGGTTTGTTTTAAATCCTCCATCCGCATAGGGAGGTAATTCTCGTAGTGTTTATATTTGTGCTTGCATAGGTCGAGTGGTTAGACACCCGACGTGGTACCACTAAGCAAAGTCCCGCTTTTATATTTCATGTCATCGAGTCATTGATATATGGGCAAGCGGAAGGTAGGTCAAGAACGAACCCCGCATAGCCTAGTCCGTGTCACCAAAGACACGCGAATCGTGTTGCTTTTTTATCGAGTCAACAATAAAAGTGGCAAGAGTTCCTATTCTCGACTTCCACGCTGGGGTTCGTGATTCGCAACTCGCATCATTTGTTCTTCAACAGAATTGGATGTGTCGGCCTCGGTTGACTCACGGTATGCTCAGCATCACGAGGCTATGGGACTTCCTCCTTTTCCCGCTTGTGTGTCATTTGTTTGCTTGCATTGCATTGTTTGTGTGTTTTTGCCAAAGCACTTGCTTGTTTATCCCTTTGCATCCCTTGGTTCCACAACCAAGACGGATATAGGATAGCTTCCCCGTAGGGCTGCTCGGTTAGGATAGATTCTCGAGCCTAGACTTTAGGATTCACATCCTTTGCATGTTAATATAGGTAGAGATTCCCTTGTATCCTAAACCATAGGTCTAACCTTTTGCTTTGCTAGTTTTTTTGCATGTTGCATGTGAATAAAACTAAAACTTGCTTTTCTTTTCCTTTCAAACTCAAAACACTTAATAATGGTTTAAACTCCTTTCTCAAGGTAAAAACAACCAACCAACACAAACTCTTTTGCCTTTTGCTTTTCTTTTGTGTTTAAAACCTTTCACAAATAAAAACACAAAACACACTAAAACAAGTGAGCCGAACTACGCGCCCGACTTTCCCATTGCACGCTGGAATACGAGGCATCTTGTCACGGGCTCGACCGAGCGAACTTTGTAAATATTTCCTTCTTTTCCCGTGGTTTCTTTATTCTTTTCTTTTGCATGCATGATTAGCGATTAAGAATAGATTTAAACACACCCATTAGATGAAGTAGAAGTGGATACCGTAGAGTACTACGCGGTAGGATGCTAATACCTTCCCTTCAAGGTAATAGATTCCCTTATCTATCTCGGTCGCATGACCGTGCCTTATCCCTTTTAGGTTTTCGCGATGCGTTCACCTTTCTCCTTTTGTGAGATAAAAAACGTTCGATGGCGACTTCATTGATACAGTTATCGGATGATGTTCAGCCGGTTGTTTCAGATGTGAGTTATGATAACAATCCTAATGCTCATGTAGAGAAGCAATGCATGAACATGCCAAGGATGTGAGTTACGATAACAATCCTAATGTTCATGAAGAGAAGCAATGCATGAACATGCCAAGGATGCGAGTTACGATAACAATCCTAATGCGCATGTGCAAAGTAAAGGATGCAAGCTAGTCACAATACCTAAAAATTTCTCCTTCAACTCTAGGTCATGTATTAACACAAACACTTGGAATGCAAATGCAATGAATCTATGCACAATGCATGTTGTGCCTAATGATGGAAATGCTTGAATATTTACATGTCGAATGCAAATGATACTTCAAATCATCATGTGTAGATGCAATCAAATAAACTTAAATGCTCTCTAATGCTTAAGCATGTGATAGATGATGAAAGATGTGTGAATTCATGGCTTGTGTGCAGGGGAATACAGATGTATAAGGATATATACATGCTATGTACAAAATCTTCACTCCGACACAAATAAGGCGGCAAAATCCAATTCAAATCAAGGAATTCAAGAGAACAAGTGCAAAATTCAGAATCTACATCGAATTTGCATGCAATTTCAATGTTCAATTTCAAGAAAAGCTGAAAGTCGAAAACAGCTTAAAATAATTGCTTATTTGAACCTAACACTTACTTGATCTTGAAGTTTGAGTCAAATTAAAGAGGAATTCCTTGTGCTCTTCAAAGAAAATACCAAATCAATGCTGAATTGATGATAATCTTCAAAATTAATCTTGAATTCTTGAAGAAAACTTGAAGTCTTCAATGGAGGATTGAAGAAGATGAAGGAGAAATCCTTGAATCTTACAATTGGAGAGAAAATCAAGATGAAATCTTTCCTTCCATATCAAATGCATGCAGAAGGAGGAGAAGATGATATAGATTGAAGAGAGATTCCGCAAAGAAGAAAAATCAAAAATCGCATGGCGCGCTTAGCGCAGAAGGCGCGCTTAGCACGGTCTGTGGCTGCAGTAGTTGTTGAATGGAGGTCCGGTGGCGGCCTGTGGTGGTTGCTTGGAGGGAAAGTTGTAATTTGAACTTTTTTGAGTTTTTTGCTTTGGTGTATTGAGAGAATTAGAGTGATTGGTGATGAGAATTTTTTTGCAAATGATGGTGTTTTTATTTATTTGTGAAGAGAAAATGTATTTATAGTTTCTAGGAATTGGGCCTAAGAACCATAATCAAGCCTAAATCATGATTATCCAAATAATTTTTGTAGTTAACCCAAAACAGCTAAATCCGTGCGGAATTTGGATTCGGACTGTAAACAAAAATTGTCCGGAATGCGATTTTGCTTGCGAGAACCAAAATCCCAACTTGATCCGGCGAACGGTGAAGGCAACAGGAATTTTTGAAGTTTCAGCACCAATTTTGGACAACTGACACATGCAGAATTTTATTTGCGCTCTTCAGGGGAAATTCCTCGAACGAGGGTCTTCTAATCAAAATTCGCAAATGAGCATTTGTAGGACAAGCGAAGCTAACGAAATTTATGAAATTTTGGCACTGGTCCCATCCCGTTTCGATGAAAATCAAGTGAGATATGATTTTCTGAAGCTCATGTATCAGATAAAAATTGCTCAGCTTAGCTCAAAAGTCAGCTTCAAAGAACAGAATTCTGGTATTGATTGGTCAGGAACCAGCTCCCGGGTTGCACAAATAAGTTGTAGGGGACTTCGATACGGAATTTTAGAGATTAGCCCCGCTCAATTCTGAGTTTCCAGCTAGGAGATAGAGACTTTTTAGTGAGCAAAACGCAGGGTTCAACACTAAAATTCAACGTGATCTACTGGGAAAACTGTTTCTTCGAGGACCTTCCTCATAAAACCTGCTCTCGGCCTTCAAACGAAGGTTGTAGGAAATAGTGGGAGGGACCTGCTCGTAGAAAACCAACAGAAAATACCCGAGGAATTGAGAGATACACCTTCGTGAGTACCCCAAAGCACACCAAAGACCCGTAATCTGCTTTATTGAGGAGAAGGCGAGTAAACTCTTTTTTGTATTGCCATTAGGAACACCTTAAGTTTGGTAACCTCATGATGAATGTTATGCATGCGACTACATATATGTTTATGCAATCGAATTGTAAGCCAAAAATACAGAAAAGAATAGGGTAAATTTTGGGGTACAACACAGACACAATGTTGGCAATCCATGGGGGATAAGAAATCACATTCAAAAATCCCGCATTAAGCTGCTTTTGGACTTCCTCTTTAATCTTCTTAGACATCTCAGGTTGAGTTCTTTGAAGTTTCTGTTTGACTGGAGGACAGTCTTCTTTAAAAGGCATCTTGTGCACAACTATATCGGTGTCCAACCTGGGCATGTCTTCATAATACCAGACAAAGATATCTGAATACTCTCAGAGCAAATCAATCAATCTTTGTTTTACACTATCTTCTAGAGCAACCCCTATTTTGACCTCTCTAACCATATATGCGGTTCCCAGATTCACCTTTTCAATCTCTTCTTGATGCGGCTGGATGACCCTCTCTTCTTGTTTCAACAACATTGCTAACTCTTCAGGGAGTTTAAAATTGTTAGTGTTTTTAAGTTGGCATTATGTTTGGTAAAACTAGGCTGTAGCAATGTGATGATGGATGTCATGACATTCAGAGATTGAAGATAAATCCCACCGCTAAGGATGTTAAAAGACTGAATCGAAGCTAAAGTCAGTGTTGGAAATTCCAGAAAAGATCGATGTCATAACATGTTATGACACTCAAGTAACATTCTGCTCGCAGAACTGCTTGTTCCCGAGATTTTCGTGAAGTTTGTTGAGCTGCTAAATATTGTTTTTCTATTATTGTCACGTGGTTGCTAGGTTAAACTTAATTAGACCTAAATTGGTTGTTGAAAAGACCATGTTTTTAGGAGTAAATTAAGTGAACCCTAGCTATCTTTATGGAAGCCCAAAACTGAAGTTTGGATCGCTTCTATAAAAGGAAAAGAACCTTACAACTGTGTCGCGCCTTTGAATGTATTGAAGAGATAGCAGTTTGTGTTTCGTTAGGATTTGTAACGCTTGTAATTGTGTAATTTAGTTTCTTCGGAGCCAAGCAACTATCAATTGATAAGTGCATTGGACTAGGATTTGGTAAGGGTAGTTTATCACCAAAGCTTTAAAGCACGAGTGTTTGTCTCTTGATTGAAGCTTTGAAGCAAGATCAAGATATTTTATTGAAGTGTGTCTTCACAATTCAATTAGTCAATAGGTTGATATCACCGTGATTGAGGGGAGTGAGTAGGAACTCATATCTAAGTAGGACTTAGGTAAAAGGGTCATTGGGTAGTGATTAAGTGAGAAGGTCACAACCGTGTGTTGTGTAGGGTCTTCGAATTGATATCGCTAATAGTGAACTTTCTCCCGGCTTGGTAGCCCCTGATGTAGGTTTGTTGAACCGAACCGGTAAACAACTTATTGTGTTATTTATCTTCAGATTTATCGTGTGAATTGTAACACAGGTCGACATCGTCATAACATTCTTTGTGACATCAAGTATCCGCCTGTGAATTTCAATTGGCATCGTGAGCGTGCACCGCTTGTTATTTCGGGTGAGATCTAGGGATAATAGTTTCGCGAATGGATAAAGAAGGAGGATTTGGAGGAAGACCACCTATTCTGGATGGGTCTAATTATGATTACTGGAAACCTCGTATGGTTGCCTTCTTAAGATCAGTGGACATTAAAGCTTGGAGAGTTGCTGATAAAGGATGGAAACATCCCACCAAGCTTGAGGAGGATGGCACTACTATCTTGAAACCTGAGGAGGAATGGAGCAAAGAGGAAGAAGAGCTAGCTCTAGGGAACTCTAAAGCATTGAATACTCTGTTTAATGGTATTGACAGGAATATCTTCAGACTGGTTCATCAATGTGAGCTGGCCAAGGATGTTTGGGACACTCTCAGAACTACTCATGAGGGAACATCCAAGGTGAAGATGTCAAGACTTCAGATGCTCACTACCAAATTTGAGAATTTAAAGATGAAGGAAGATGAGAATATTCATGAATTTCACATGAATATTTTGGAAATTGCCAATGCCTCAGGAGCACTTGGTGAAAAGATGTCAAGAGAAGTCGGTGAGAAAGATTCTCGATCCTTGCCTAAAAGATTTGCAATGAAAGTCACCGCAATAGAGGAGGCTCAGACATCGCACTTGAAGGTTGAAGAACCGATATGATCTCTTATGACTTTGAGATGGGAATCATGAAATTGTTGACAAGAAGAACAAGAGCATAGCACTTGTATCCAATTCTAAAGAGGGATGCAAGGAGGAAGATGAGAAGATATCCAAGCTATAGCTATGCTTGGAAGACAGCTCAACAAACCGATCAGAGAATTGATCCAAAG
Source organism: Vicia sativa (assembly GCA_021764765.1). Classification (NCBI taxonomy): domain Eukaryota; kingdom Viridiplantae; phylum Streptophyta; class Magnoliopsida; order Fabales; family Fabaceae; genus Vicia; species Vicia sativa. The sequence goes on along the minus strand of CM038793.1, from coordinate 261,930,537 downwards.
TCAAGGTCACATGTCAAGGACATCGTGATTCGACATCGCAGATCTTATGATTCCAAAGAAGATCCAAGTCAAGAAAAGGGAGTCAAGGCAGAAAGTCCAATGTCATGAATGTGAAGGATTTGGACATATTAGAGCCGAATGTCCTAACTTTCTTAAGAAACAAAAGAGAGGAATGAATGTTACTTGGTCCGATGGTGAATCAAGTAGTGATATCAAGAGGAATCACCAAACTTGTCACCGCATCTTCTCGAAAGGGAAACTCGATAATGACTCTAGTGATGAGGAAGTGACTTTGAAGAACTTGCGATACTTACAAGAAACCGTATCGAAGTGGTGAAGTATGTCAAGAAATGAAAAATGTAAAAGTCGATTGAGAAGTTGAGGTAGTGAAGCTAGAAGCGAGAAGAAGGAAAATACACCACTATAAGTCATCTCAACAAAGGAGATTATAGTGTTGAATTCCAAGCTTGATCATATGACTAGGTCTGTCAAGATGTTGACAATGGAACCGATAAGTCGGAAGAAATTCTTCAGCTTGGACAAAATGCTGGAAATAAGCTTGGTCTAGGATATGTGGTTGAAAAGGAACCTGTTAGTGACAAGAAAAGAAGAGGCATGGAAACCAAAGCCAGAGCAGATGTCACAACAGTAAAACAGGAAGTGTTCCCGGTCGCATGTAGATGCAAAGAAATTTGTCGATAACAGAAGAAGACCTGACCTAATAGGCCAATGTCAAAGCAGATGTCACAACATTGGGGCCAACATCATGATCGAGAAACATGAAAAGAAGTTTCAAAGATGGAGATGTCACCATTGTGGAAGGTTTGACACATAAAACCCTTTGCTATAGGTTACATGGGTACCCTAATCGACTCCCTATGTTAAGCCTAAGAACATCAAAGTACCCTACACTCAAAAGGAAGAAGAGGACCGCAGAAGAATAGCACATACCTCTCAGTGTCCGCCAAGGAAGATTGATACTTTGACAAAGGTGTTCCAAGCATATGACTGGTATAAAAACCTTCAATAATGTCAAACCTCACTCTACCTTTTACTTTTGGAGATGGAGCTAAAGGAGAAATCAAAGGTGTTGGAAACTCGACCGCCTGAGTTCCAAATCTAAATGGAGTGTTTGGTAAAAGGCTTGATCGCTAACCTCATAAGCATAAGTCACTATGTGATATGGGATTTAAAGTCAACTTCACCAGTCTCGAATGTCTTGTAATCAATGATAAACAAGAAGTGGTTATGAGAGGAGCCGATCAAAGGACAACCGCTACATGTGGGATTCTGAGAACACCAACCTCTTCTGTGCTCTACAGACAAGGATGAAAAGGAGGTAAAACTATGGCATCAAAAACTTGGACATCGTGATCTCGTAGGATGAAAAGATCATCACTATGGAGGTCCGAGGGATACCAAAACCCATATTGATGAAGGAAGAGTCTGGTGAATGTCAAGTTGGAAAGCAAACCGTAATGTCACACCTAATGTCTAGACATCGACCACTTCAGAGTGCCGAGCCGCTTCATATGGATTTGATGGGGCCTATGCAGTTGAAAGCCTTGGTGGAAGAAGATATGCCTATGTTGTTGTGGATGACTTCTCCGCATTTTACCGGATAAACTTCATCAAGGAAAAATCGATGTGTTTGATGTCTTAAGGAGCTATGCAAAAGACTTCAAAGAGAGAAGGAAAGTTGTATTGTCGTAATAAGAAGTGATCATGGAAAGGAGTTTGAGAACAAAGAATTTGATGAATTCTCGCCTCGTAGGGAATTAATCATGAGTTTTCTCCCATAACACCTCAACAAATGGGTGGTGGAAAGAAAGAATAGGACTATACAAGAATCTGCCAGAGCAATGATTCATGCTAAGAAACTTCCTATTCATTTTTGGGCTGAAGCTATGAATACAGCTTGCTATGTTCACAACAGGGTCACCCTAAGAAAGGGATCTTCCTCCACCCTATATGAACTATGGAAGGGAAGAAAACCAATTGTGAAATATTTCCATGTATTTGGCAGTAAATGCTATATTTTGACAGATCGTGATCAAAGGAGAAAAATGGATTCCAAGAGTGATGAAGGCATTTTTCTGGGATACTCCACTAATAGCAGAGCATATAGGGTATTCAACTCCAGAACCCAGGTTATGATGGAGTCTATTAATGTCATTGTTGATGATCATCATCAGGAAAACAATGTCCCATATGATGTTGAGACATGGTTTGAGACATCACCTCAAGTACCTGATAAGGAAGATGTACCTGATCTTTCTCCTCCAAAATCTTAACTAGAGGAAGTTAACAAAGATCCTTCCATCAGAATTCAGAAAGATCATCCAAAGGATCTCATCATTGGGGATCCAACCAAGGGTGTCGTTACAAGATCCAGAGAAACTGTCTCAAACTCTTGTTTTGTGTCAAAATAGAGCCAAAAATGTCAAAGCTCTAAGTGATGAATTCGGATCGAGCAATGCAAGATGAATTGAACAACCAAGCAACATGAAGTATGGGAATTAGTTCCTAGACCGTAAGGAACAAACATCATTGGCACAAAATGGATCTATAAGAACAAGTCCGATGCGTATGGTCCGTCACCGTAAATAAAGCTAGACTTGTTGCTCGTGGTTACACTCAGGTTGAAGGGATTGACTTTGATGAGACTTTTGCACCAGTGGCTAGACTGGAATCAATCAGGCTTCTTCTAGGGGTTGCTTGCATTTTGAAATTCAAACTATTTCAGATGGATGTGAAAAGTGCCTTCCTAAATGGCTACTTAAATGAAGAAGTATATGTAGAACAACCTAAAGGATTTGTGGATCCAAGTTTCCCTGATCATGTCTACAAATTAAGGAAAGCTCTATATGGACTAAAGCAAGCTCCTAGGGCATGGTATGAAAGGCTAACCAAGTTCCTTACAGAAAAAGGCTACAAAAAAGGAGGCTTGATAAACTCTCTTTGTCAAGAATGAAGGAGGAAAGATAATGGTTGCTCAAATTTATGTGGACGACATAGTATTTGGTGGAATGTCAGACTCAATGGTGAAACATTTTGCCAATCAAATGCAAGCTGAGTTTGAAATGAGTCTTATGGGAGAGTTGACCTACTTCCTTGGACTGCAAGTCACACAGATGGAAGACTCAACATTCCTTTCACAAAGCAAATATGCAAGGAATATTGTCAAAAAGTTTGGAATGGAGAATGCCACTCATAAAAGGACTCCGCTCCCACACATGTGAATTTATCCAAGGACTCAAATGGTGAAAAGGTAGATCAAAGTTTGTATAGAAGCATGATAGGAGCTTGTTGTATCTAACAGCCAGACCGACATTGCATTTGGGGTATGTGCAAGATACCAAGTCGAACCTAAAGTGAGTCACATCAACCGTGAAAAGAATCAAGTATGTGGAACTCGCAGCTATGGTATTCAGTATTCCCATGGATGTGAACCCATTTTGTCCGGTTATTGTGATGCCGATCTGGTAGTGTGATGATGTAAAAGTACCTGAGGATGCTTCTTCTTGGGAAACAATCTGTTTCTTGGTTCAGCAAGAAGCAAAATTGTGTGTCCTTGTCCACCTGAAGTGAATACATAGTACCGGTAGCAGCTTGTTCTCAAATGGTCCGATGAAGCAGATGTTCGAGTACAATGTCACATGTGATGACATTGTATCGTGACAATCTAAGTGCTATTAATATTTCAAAGAATCCAATACAACACAAGAGGACTAAGCACATTGACATAAGACATCACTTCATCGAGACCTTGTGGAGGAGAAAGTGATTAAACCGACCATGTAATCACCGAATTGCAATCGGTCGATATTTTTACTAAAGCTCTTGATGCTAGTCAATTTGAAAATTTAAGGAGCAAACCGGCATTTGTCAATATGAGGAATTGTAGCAATTAAAATTGCTTACAAAGAGGAGAAGAAACCGGTATTTCAAATAAATATGAATGGGTCATTTCTTTATTTCCTCTTAGTTTTAAAGGTTTCAAGAATATCAAGAGACACCTCCATATAATAACCTCTCTTATTGAAAGTATCATTTCCTCTCCACCCACAAGATACTTTCAAATTCTCTCAATTCCTCAATATATCCCAAATAAATATGTCTTCTTCATCCTCTTCTTCCCAATACTCGACTGCTCATCTCCCACCATGGTCGAGATTAGGCATTTGTCAAGCCATGAATATTGAACCCGTGAAGGTCCCCTCAATCAATGGCAACTCGACTCGTAATCAAGATGCAAGGAATGATCAAGGTTCATCGCTCACGGTAAGACTTCGCCTTTTGTTCCCCCGAGATAAGAAATAGGAAGGTACCAAGTATGTAGAAGAAGCCATTGCTAGGATAGTCACCGTAATCCTAGACGAACATCACTGCTTCGGAATTGCTCCCTTAATCAAAGACCTGCTAGCCCTAGTTTAGCAGATGATCCAGATGTCACAAAGAATGTCATGACATCTGATGATCACGTCCAGGCAACTCATGTGGACCCTGATTCTTCTGTTGATTTCCCTGTCAAAGCAAAGGGAGGTATTTCTAGTTCTCAAGATGAGCAAATAACCAGAACTGGAACTTCCTCAAAGAAGTATAGAGCTAAATTTGCTGGCTGTTCAAAATGCAAAAGGACACCAATGACCAAGAAAAGGAAAGCTCCTGAACCTGCAAAGCCTGAACAAGCTTCTGATAAGGCTGATGATGCTGATGCTGCTGACAATGAAGATATCTCTTCAGCAGAGGAGAGCAACTAATTAAGTTTCTGTGTTGCTTCCATTTTGATTTGTCAATTTTCTGTCAATTGTTTTCTGCTCTGTTTTGATTTTTGTATTTTCCCATTTGTGCTTCTTTTTGGATGATTGTAAACATTGTACTGACAGATGTGTATCCCTGTATACCAATGCTGGTACTTAATTATTTGCTGGTATACTTGTTTTTGGTACTGATTGATTAAAGTTTGGGGAACTTGTATGGTTTCTTTTGACCTTTTATGGCTAAAAAGGGGGAGAAGAAACTACTGTATGACAGTAGTATGGGACTTGGGACTTTGGGGAAATTGTATGCCTGTTTAAAATTTTGTATGTGGGGCAATTGTGGGAATTGTGGGATTTTTGTATGGGTAGATTTTATCTTCTCTAAGTTCTAGTTACTTAAAGCTTAGGAAAGCTTAGAACTAGTTTATTGTCTTCTGCTGCATAGATTCTCTGATGTGTTAGGTAGTTTTAGCCAAAATGTGCCAAAGGGGGAGTTTGTTAGTGTTTTTAAGTTGGCATTATGTTTGGTAAAACTAGGCTGTAGCAATGTCATGATGGATGTCATGACATTCAGAGATTGAAGATAAATCCCACCGTTAAGGATGTTAAAAGATGTACCGTAATGAAGCTAAAGTCAGGCCGAAATTTAAACAGATCGATGTCATAATGATGTTATGACATTCAAGCAGACATTCGCTCAGAACTGCTTGTTCCCGAGATTTTCGTGAAGTTTGTTGAGTCGCTAAATATTGTTTTTCCGTTATTAGAAAGCATGCTCACGTGGTCTAGGTTAAACTTAATTAGACCTAAATTGGTTGTTGAAAAGACCATGTTTTTAGGAGTAAATTATGAACCCTAGCTATCTTTATGGAAGCCCAAAACCAAGTTTCGGATCGCTTTATAAAAGGAAAAGAACCCTTACAACTTTGTTGCGCCTTTGAATGTATTGAAGAGATAGCATTGTGTTTGTGTAATGTTAGGATTTGTAACAGCTTGTAATTGTGTAATTTAGTTTCTTGTGAGCCAAGCAACTATCAATTGATAAGTGCATTGGACTAGGATTTGTAAGGGTAGTTTATCACTCAAAGCTTTAAAGCACGAGTGTTTGTCTCTTGATTGAAGCTTTGAAGCAAGATCAAGATATTTTATTGAAGTGTGTCTTCACAATTCAATTAGTCAATAGGTTGATATCACCGTGATTGAGGGGAGTGAGTAGAACTCATATCTAAGTAGGACTTAGGTAAAAGGGTCATTGGGTAGTGATTAAGTGAGAAGGCTGTCAACTGGTGTGTTGGCTGTAGGGTCTTCGAATTGATACTGCTAATAGTGAACTTTCTCCCTGGCTTGGCAGCCCCCAGATGTAGGTTTGTTGAACCGAACTGGGTAAACAACTTATTGTGTTATTTATCGTCAGATTTATCGTGGAATTGCTAACACAAAGGTCGACATCGTGTCATAACATTCTCTGTGACATCAAGTATCTGCTGCCAGGAATTTCAAAAATCTTCCTAACCTTCTTCTTCGGCTTGGTTGATCGGATTATCAAAGTTATAAGAAGTGATAGCAGAGTCGTTATCAAAGAGATACATTAGAATAATGGGATTAAATATGCATGATTGATTTTTATTCTTATATTAGATTTTGGATGATAAAAGAAAAACAAAAGCATTGCCATTTTGCATTTTAAAATTGTGTTGTAAAAATTGAAAGTCAGGGAACAAAATATTTGAATGAAAAATACGTTCTTTATTCAATGATAAAACTTGCATATGAAAACATGGGGGGCCTACATATGATTCACTGTTCCTTGGGCAAAGCACATGAATTATTGCATGATTAAAGAAACAACAGAAAATTACTCTTTGACAATAGTGACCGGGACAACATCCTCGGAAGTCCAATTGTTCAGCTCAACACCTGAGATGCTTAGGAGAATCCACTTGTCGGTGTCGTAATCACTGTCGGGGCCACCAATAGCATTCACTTGATTAACATTAACAACGACGCTTGTAAACTTGATAGGACAAGTCAGATAAGGCGCCTTGAGGATCTGTCTGTGTAGGATATGATCGAAACCCAAACCAAATGTATTGAATTTTAGTGTAACCTCCACCACACTTCCCCAACCTTCAGGGAAACCAGCTTCGACTACGGCTCTAGCATCTTTCAACAAATCCATCGAAGATTCGGGTTTGTCTTTCTTCTTTTCCTCTTGCTGAGGAGTCTTGATCATATGCACTATTTCAGATCCTTGAAAAGGAGTCTCATGGACTTCACCATCTATCTCCACGTACCTGAATGACGTGAGATGACTCATCACATACTCTTCTTCCGTACAAACAATGATAGTCTTACCATTAATTGGATATTTGAGCTTCTGATTAAGTGTTGAGGTAACTGCCCCAGATTTATGAGTCCATGGACGACCAAGTAAACAACAGTAAGCGGACTGGATGTCCATCATAAAGAAAGTGGTTGTGAAAAGTTGAGGTCCAATCTTAACAGGAAGATCTACCTTTCCAAATACTGAATGCCTCGATCCATCAGAGGCTTTCACCACCAGATCACTTGGGCGTAGCTCAAGACCTGCATAATCAATCTTGATTAGCGCGGTCTTTGAGATCACTTTCAAAGATGAACTGGTATCAACTAGAACACGGAATAAAGTTGTGCCTCGGCACTCTATGGAGATATACAAAGCTTTGTTGTGATTCTTACCCTTAGGAGGAAGATCGAAATCAGTGAAACCCAGGCCATTGTTGGAGGAAATACTTGCACAAACATTCAGATATTGGGCAATAATGGTGACTATGCCCCCTATACAGAAAGGTGATGTTATGGTGTTTCTCGATAAAAGAGACTGAATGTGGTTGAGAAGGAACGAAGCAACATTTATACTAAGATCGGGAGTGAAGGTGCAGTGCAGAAAATACATTTCCTTAGTGTTCACCTTGTTGTTGTTTGCTCACCCGAACACTGTATTGGCTAGGACACGGTGGAAATAGCGGATGCACGGGTTGTGGATGTGAGTGGACAAAAGTTCTGCCCAATCATTGACATGACTACCAGTTGAATGTTCCAAATTTCAAACGACCTTGCCGTCCAATCTTCTTCAGGCGGAATTGTATATTCCACACACTCTCCATGGTGAAAGTGAAGTACCTGACTCAGAGTCTCTTAGTTCATGGTGTACTCTGTGCTGAATAGTCTGAATGTTGTTGCGCCGATTAGATACTGACCGGCTTCTGGAGTAGGTGGTGTTTAATAGGCAAAAGAACTCAAGAACTCCAACGTGAGGGATTCATAAGTTGGGAGGTTTGTAGTTGCAATATGGTGTAGACCAGATTCATGGAACATAAATTGCACACTTTCAAGAAATCCCAAATCACGTAAACAATCTATATTGATATACTTTGTTGGGACAATAACTCTCGGATGAAACTACCGGTAAATTTGATCTTGTCAGTGTCTGGAAGCTCCATTTGTGAATACCATATCAGTGAGGTTTTGCTCCTCTCTTTCTTCATGAGCTCTTCTGGCCATTTGGGAGAGGTGTTGGAAATGATATTTTTCAAAAGGTAGAAGAGTTGTTGAAGAAAGTTGGTGTAATAGTGAAATTCTCTTCAAGAGCTTATATAGAAGCAAGGTTTTAATGGTGAAGAGAAGATGAGTTGAGGTATTGAATGGTAGTTAAAATGGTGTTTATTGGTGTGGAATAAAAATGAAACGGATGGGAAGTTTGAAATGGTTTAAAATGGTTTAAAGTGGGAATGAATGAGGAACATGGTTGGCCGAGTTTATAATACGTGGATGGAAAATGGAGGTGTAATGGTCGTTAAACCTGGCTTCAGGTTAAAGGCCACACATGCCTCCTTGTAACAATTGTTATAAGGCCTTGATTCCCAAGAGAATCTCGTGTCTGCAATGGTCGGTGTGTCAGCCATGCATGAGATTCTTTTCTTGTTGACCGTGGCATGGCATGCTTGTGTCATTTCAATGTCTAGGGGAATAATAGTTTTGAACCATCAAGGGGACAATGAGGTGACAATTAGGTGTAGCATGCAAGGTTTAATTTATTTTACTTGGTATACTAGATTAATCATACATGCATTTTTTATTTTAGGTAAACATAATAACATGGCATCATAATATAATAATAGCATAGCACAATGATAAATATATTCTGATAACACAAATAAATGGAAAATAAATACTGGTACGAAAAATACTGAAATAAATAAATAAACAAAATTCCGAAAAATAAATAACCAAAATAAATCTAAATAAGAAATAACAAATGATGCTAATGAAAAACTAGAGATCCTAAATAAACACTCTTCCCCTACACTTAGAGAGAACAGTGCCCTCAATGTTCTAAAAACATAAATCAGCCACCTCTAGAATTAAACTGTTGAAAAAGGTGATCTAGATTTGTCGTAACTAGATCCATGAAACCATAAAAATCTCTACCGAGTGAGGTAAGATCTGAACGAATAGCAGCAAGCTCCATCGTGAGTCCATCAATAGCAACAGTGTAATCAGGCTGTGGAATTTGGACAGCGGCGGAAGTAGGAGCTGTGGGTGGATCCCAAGCTAGATGGCAGTCAAGTAGAGGTGGTGTAACAGGATCAACCTCGATCATCTCAATCATCTCGACCATCTCTGGGTCAGACTCGTCCAATCCTGCTGGAGGGTCATAATAGTGGGGCGGTGTCAAAGGATCAAACTCTTCTTCTTCCATGTCATTCTCAGCTACTCCTTCTAGGTCATAAATCCAATTCTTCTAGTCATGCACACTGGAGGGTGCTATGTCATGAAGTGTGAAGTGGTAGATCGGCTCATGATGAATCAATAACTAAAACTGATTCAACTCTAAATATCTGATCATCCAAACATTGAAACAAAGAGATAGGTCTAGCGGGGTATATTCAGTAGTAGGGGTCAGACGGGATAATGGCTCCCTCAAAAATAGGGCATTAGTGATCATAGTCACTAAGCCACCAATACATATCAGGCCATCAGGAGCCTGGGCTATACTCAGAAGACGAGCAAGCATAAATGATGCACCAACTACCGATCTGTATCGAAACACACAAAACATAATAAACAGCTCTTCCTTAGACACCAAGGTATCATTTTGAGGTTTTCCAAATAAGGTAAACGCTAGAATCATATGGAAATACCTAATAGCTGGGTTATAAATCTCAGACGAATGTCTAGGAATAGAGCTCTCCTGTCGCAGATTAGATATATCTCCCCAAAAATAGTCAAGCTAGTTGTCCATAAACTCGTCATCGGGAATCTCAAAGACAACATCAGCACTAACAGGGAAAACTAAAAGAGCAACAAGTTCACGGATGGTGAACTTGTGAGTAAAACTAAATAATCTGAATGAAACCAACCCTCTGACCAATCCTAAACCAATATCAGGGTTGTAGTGCAAGGAACTGAGGAACTCCAACGTCAGGTTTCGGTAGGTAGACTGCTGATGATAAATAAAGTAATCCCAACCAATCTGGTTAAACATGAAGCAGACACTCTACCTGATGCCCAATGCGGGCAGTGTAGGGTTGTGCGCAAAAATGGTGGGGTACATCTCTCTATGAACAAGTATCTCATAACGCCTTTGTTGAGCATCGCTCACGAAGGTGATAGGCATAGTGTTAGAAAAATCCATAGCAAAGATTAGTGAAGAAAAATGTGAATCTTGTAAGTAAATCAAAATAGTTTTAAATCAGCATCGGCCTAATGCCTAAAAATAGAAAAGAAGAAAAGAACAGAAAATTTTTAAGAAAATTTTAAGAAAGACATTTAACGAAAATAAATTAAAACTTTTAATAAATAGAATTTTTAATAAAAAGTAGTGGGTTGCCTCCCACAAAGCGCTTTGTTTAACGTCAGAAGCTCAACCTATTTTGAAAATCGAAAAACTATTTTGGTGAATCAACCGAAAGCTATATAAGTCTCGGACTAGCTGAGTAGTCTCTATTTTTGATACAATGGTAGTGCTTCAAACGCTACCCATTTTCAATAAACGGATTACTAGCTTTTCCTTTAATTTCAACAGCGCCACTTGGGAGTACTTCAATAACTTCAAAAGGTACTAATCATCGGGAATGAAGTTTTCCTGGAAATAGTTTAAGTCTGGAGTTAAACAAGAGCACTACATCGCCCTCATTGAATTCTTTTCTAGAGATGAGTTTGTCGTGCCATTTCTTAGTTCATTCCTTATAAATTTTTGCATTCTCGTATGCATCTATCTAAGCTCTTCCAATTCATGGATGTCTAGAATTCTCTTTTCTCTAGCGGCTTTGTAATTAAAATTTAGGGTTTTAATAGCTCAATAGGCTTTATGTTCGAGTTCCACGGGTAGATGGCATGACTTACCATAGATTAGTTTGAAATGTGTGGTTCTGATGGGTGTCTTGTATGCTGTTCTATATGCCCACAATGCTTCATGTAGCTTAGACGACCAATCTTTCCTAGATGTGGCAATAGTTTTCTCAAGTATTTGCTAATCTCTCTGTTAGAGACTTCCACTTGCCCACTTGTTTGTGGGTGGTAAGGTGTTGCTATGTGGTGTCGGATTCCATACTTCACTAAGAGTTTATCAAAAATTATGGAAATGAAATGAGAGCCACCATAACTGATGACTAGTCTTGGCACACCGAATCTTGGAAAAATTATGTTTTTGAATAATCTAATCACTACTTGTGCATCATTTGTTGGAGAGGCTAATGCCTCTATCCATTTAGATACATAATCTACTGCAACTAGTATGTGATTGTTACCAAAAGAAGATGGGTAAGATCCCATAAAGTCAATTCCCCACACGTCAAAGATCTCTACTTCTAGGATACCTTTTTGAGGCATCCCGTTGCGTCTAGATATGTTACCAATGTGTTGACATCGGTCGCATTTTATAATTGACGCATGGACATCTTTTAATAGACTAGGCCAATAAAGGCCAGCTTGTATAATTTTCGCATAGGTGTTTGAAGTGCTAGCATGGCCACCATAAGGGACTTCATAACAATGAGAAATTATGTTCTCTACTTCGCTCTCTAGAACACATCAACGGAAGGTACCGTCGGGACCTCGCTTGAATAGTAAGGTTCGTCCCATTAATAGTGTTTGAGATTGTGAAATAATTTCTTCTTTTGTTGATAAGTTAGATCGGGTGGAAGAACTTTCGTTGCTAAGTAGTTGACAAAGTCAACATACCAGGCAGTGAGATCTGAGCAGATACTACTTCCACTTCTTCAGTTGTCTCATTATTGTTGCAAAATTGAGGGCATTCTTCAGTTGAACCTTCAGATTCCATCCGGACTACTAGGTGTTCATATAGAAAATCGTCATTAATAGGTATCTTTTCAGGTTTAAGATTTTCCATCATAGATAGATGGTCAGCTACCAGGTTTTCAGAACCTGGTTTGTCTTTAATTTCCAAATCAAATTAATGTAAGAGTAGGATCCATCTTAATAATCTTGGTTTGACATCCTGCTTAGCTAATAGGTATCTAATGGTTGCGTGATCAGTATAAATAATAATCTTTGCGCCTACTAGGTAGGAACAAAATTTATCTAATGCAAAAACGATTGCCAAAAGTTCCTTTTCTGTAGTGGCATAATTTATCTGTGTAGAATCCAAGGTTCTACTTGCATATTATATTGCATAGAGCTCGTTGTCTCTTCTTTGTCCCATGACTGCACCTACTGTGTAATCGCTTGTGTTGCACATTATCTCAAATGGCGGACTCCTTTCAGGTGGTTGAATGGTAGGTGCAGATATGAGAGTTGTTTTTAAGCGTTTAAATGCTTTTAGGCGGTCATCTTCGAAGATGAATTCAACTTCTTTCATTAAGAGGTTGGTGAGCGGTTTAGAAATCTTCGAGAAATCTTTTATGAAACATCAGTAAAAACCGGCGTGGCCTAAGAAACTTCGTATTTCTCTTACGGTCTTTGGAGGTTGGAGGTTTTCTATCACTTCAATCTTAGCTTTGTCTACTTCGATCCCCTTCTCGGAAACTATGTGTCCAAGCACGATTCCTTGTTTTACCATAAAATGGCATTTTCCCCAGTTCAACACTAGGTTTACTTGTACGTATCTCTCTAGTACCTTCTCCAGGTTTGACAAGCATCCTTCAAAACTTTGCCCGCATACAGAGAAGTCGTCCATAAACACTTCCATGATGTCGTCTATGAAATCGACAAAGATGGACATCATACATCTTTGGAATGTTGCAGGCGCATTACATAGTCTGAACGACATTCGCCAATAAGCAAATGTACCATAAGGACACATAAATGTTGTCTTTTCTTGGTCATCAGGGTGGATAGAAATTTGAAAGAATCCTGCATAACTGTCCAAATAATAGTAGTAGGAATGCTTAGCCAATCGCTCAAGCATTTGATCAATGAAGGGCAGAGGGAAATGGTCTTTTCGAGTTGCTTTGTTCAGCTTCCTATAGTCAATACACATTCTGGCTCCACTCACGACTCTTTCTACTATATGTTCTCCAGCTTTGTTCTTCGTGACTGTGATTCCTCCCTTCTTGGGTACGCAGTGGACCAGACTAACCCATTGACTATCAGAGATTGGATAAATGATTCTTACATAGAAGTTTAGTTACCCCATCCTTCACTATAGTGCTCATGATCGGGTTGATTCTTCTCTGATGTTCTCTAGAAGATTTATACTCGTCTTCTAGCATAATGTGATGTATGCAAATGGAAGGACTTATTCCTTTTAAATTAGTAATGTTGTATCCTAAAGCAGAGGGATATTTTCGTAAAACATGCAATAGTTTTTCGGTCTCAAGTTGTCCTAAGTCTGCATTGACTATCACTGGCCTTTATAGTTTGGAATCTAGGAATCCGTATCTTAGGGTTTTAGGTAGAACTTTAAGTTCCAAATTGGGTTTCTTCGGACAAGGCATATGATTTGGTGTTAGTGTTAGACATTCACTTAAGTTGTCATCTCAATATTCGGGACACCAATTATCATCTTCAAAAATCAGGGGCATCTGAATCCTCATGGTTTTGGAATGAGATTCTCCTCCTGACTCCATCTCTTTAACACATTCGTCTATGACGTCTAAAAGATAACACGTATCATCTATAGTTGGGGCTTGTAGGAACTGTGTCAGGATGAATTCAACTTTCTCTTCTCCAACTTCAAAAGTTAATTTTCCTTTTTTAACATCTATGATAGCTCCAGCAGTTGCTAAAAATGGTCTTCCCAGTATTATAGGGGTAACCCTGTCTTCTTTACTGTCCACAATGATGAAATCTGTAGGGATATAGAATTGACCTATGCGTACTGGAACGTTTTCAAGAATTCATACGGGGTATTTGACTGAACGATCCGTTAGTTGTACTGACATCTTAGTTGGTCTTAATTCTCCTATATCTAGATTTTTGGATATGGATAAGGGTATAACATTGATACTAGCGCCTAAGTTGCATAGAGCTTTGTCTATGACATACTTAACTATATTATAGGGTATAGAGAAACTCACGGGATCCTTCAGCTTCTGAGGCATTTTGTTCTGAATAATTGCGCTACACTCGGCAGTGAGTGTAATTGTCTCGTTAGCCTATATATTTTTCTTGTTAGACAAGATTTCTTTAAGAAACTTAGCATACGAGGGCATCTGAGTGATTGCTTCTGTGAATGATATCGTGATATTTAACTATTTCAGAAGTTCAACAAATTTCTTGAATTGCCATGCGCTTCTAGATTTAATGAGTCTTTGAGGATAAGAGATTGGTGGTTTGTAAGGTGGCGGAGGCACATAGGGTTTTTCTTTTTCTACTGTCTCTCTATCACCTACATTCTCTTTCTCTTTCGGTTCACTTTCTTTCTTAGTTGTTTTTCCAGAGCTTTGGGACATGGCTGGATTCTTAAGTCTAGGATCAGTTGGTCCATCGTATTTAGTCCCGCTTCATAGTATAATAACATGAGCATGTTCTTTTAGATTCAGTTGAGGTTGACCTAGAAATGTACCAATAGGTGTAGTAGTAGGTGCTTATTGTTGGGCCACTTGTGAAATCAGGGTTTCTAACATTTTGTTATGGGTGGCTAAAGCATCTACTTTCACTAACTGCTTGATTTTCTCGCTAGTGTGAATGTTTTGGTTTAGGAAATCCTTGATGGTTTGAGCTTGGTTAGCTATAAAATTCTCCATCATTAGTTCGAGATTAGACTTCCTAGGAATATTAGGAGCGGCTGCAGGTGCTTTTTGATATCCAGGTGGTATAGCAGGTGCTTGGTCAGGTGCATACAACGTATTAGTGTTCTTATATGAGAAATTTGGATGATTCTTACATCCTGGGTTGTATGTGTTCGAGTATGGGTTTCCTTGAGCATAATGCACTTGGTAGGTGGAAGTTCCCGCTAAGAGTTGACATTCAACAACAACGTGTCCAGGTACTCCATATATCTTGCAGTTTGGAGTTATGGCAACCACGGCGGCTAGAGGTATTATGGTTAAACTTTATATCTTTTGGGCGAGAGCGTCTACCTTAGCATGGACGATGTCAAGACTGTTGATCTTGTACATACCGCCTTTCATCAGTGCTTTCTCTCTAGGAGCTTTGTCTACTTGACCTCTTTCACTCCCCCACTGATAGTGGTTTTGAGCCATACTTTTGATAAGTGCATAGGCTGCAACATATGATTTATCTATAAGTGCGCCACCTGCGGCGACGTCTATTGTTAATCTCGTGTTGTACAAGAGACTATTGTATAAGGTATGGATAATTAACCATTCTTCTAGGCCATGATGTGGACAGATCCTCAACATGTCTTTGTATATTTCCCAAGCATCGAAAAGAGACTCGTTGTCTTTTTGTCGAAAATCGCTTATTTGGGATCTTAGCATAACTATCTTACTTGGTGGGAAATATCGCGCAAGAAAGACTTTCTTCAACTCGTTCCAAGAGGTAACTGAGTTATCAGGTAGAGATTGGAGCCAAGCTTTGGCTCTATCTCTTAATGAAAAATGGAAAAGACGTAGTCTTATCGCCTCTTGACTGACCCCATTAGCTTTGACTATATTTGTGTATTGCAGAAACATTGATAGATGTAGATTAGGGTCATCCATTGAACCACCAGAAAACTGGTTCTGTTGTACAGAAGACAATAGAGAAGGTTTGAGTTCGAAGTTATTTGCCTTGATGGCAGGAGCAACAATACTGTTATGCGGTTCTTCTTGCAAAGGAATGGCATACGATTTAAGCGGATGTGGCTGATCACCCATGTTTGGTCCTTCAACTGGTTCTTCAAAAATATAAGATTGAGAAAGGGGTTGATTTGTACAAGGTACTCGTATGTGGCGTCTTCTAACAATAGTGCGCTCAAGTTCAGAAATTGGTAGCACTAAGTCTTCGTCTCTAGAGCGAGTACTTGACATGCAATTGGGAATGGTGACTTAGTCTCTACAACGTAACTAAAAGAGTTACGATCTCGACTTGTTAGTCCCCAACAACGACGCCAAAAACTTGATCGCGACTTGTTCGCGTTAAAAGGTGACGCGCTAGAGGATGCGAACGTGAGTTCGGATTCTCTGGCTCGAAACGATTTAATCTTTTGATTTGTTTATAAAGATGCCGCGAGCATCAAGCTTTATTATTTGCAACACAAGAAAGATGATTTAATGATTATGAAAAAGGGGAAAGCTGAAATACCCTCAATTGATATTGGTATGCGTAACGATTAGCGTAAACTAGACGCAACGCATTGGGGAGATTCTGAGTAAGGGGGATTGTTATATAAAGGGAATAGATGGAGCACCCTAAATATATATAGTTATCTATAGCTTTTATATATGAATATGTTTGATATGTTTGTGTGTTTTAATTGCTATTTCTATGATTGGGAAAGTTTCACCTTTGGGATTTTAAGAAATGTAGGTTATGAAGGATTCTAGTGTTTGTTATTATTGTGCTCGCAAAGATCTGTGGATCTTCTGCATACATATCCCTTAGTGGGAATCAGAGCATTTGTAGCTCGGATCTACAGGGATCTATGGTTTGTTTGGTCTGAGGGAGAAAGAAATTTGCTCGGCAAGGATGAGACCTTGTGCCTACGTATTCTCAAAAGGATGTTGAGAAAGTCAGAGCAATCGTAGTTCCCACTTATGCTAGTGGAAAGCAACGGGATGTTAGTAAGAGACAGACAAATGTCATCTTAATGAAAAATGTATCTAATCTATTTCATCACATACATTTTTGAAAGTTTGAAATGATTTGAATGATAAAAATCTTTCGTCGTAAGCTATCGGTGTTTTGCTTGAGTGTACAAGCGTTACCACTTACATGTTTAAGAAAGATGTTTTGAAAAAGATGTTTGAATCTTTTAACTGTAAGCATTAGGTGTTTTGCTTGAGTGTACAAGCGTTACCACTTACATTTAAGAGATGTTTTTGTTTGAAAAGAGTTTGAAAAGAGTTTTGAAAAAGTTTTTGACTGTATGTGATGTGATAGATGAGATACTTCTTCCATAGAGATGATAGATGTCTAAATCTCGAGGAGAAATTGATTGGATTAAAAGGATGCTTTTAAGAAGCCCGTGGGTCCTTGTATTGTTAGCCCAAGAGGAGGCATTCCGAGGGTCATCGAGGGTCATCGAGGGTCCTTGTATGAAGCTCAAGAGGAAGCTATAGGGTATGGCTGGCTTTGTGTTAAAAGGGATTTCACCGAAAAACCATCCTTTTTTGAATAAGAGCAATTTCACCGGGAAATTTTACTCACTGGGGATTTCAAAGTGATTTCACCGGGAAACCATCCTTTCAGGGTTCTATCTTAGCATGGGTGATTCTTTGTATTGGAAGCCCAATAGGAGGCTGTTAAGAGATTTCCTATCTCTTTCATTGTATGATGCCCAAGAGAAGGCTAAACTCAATGAGGAGTTCTTTTGAACGAAGCCCAAGAGGAGGTTGACTCAACAGGGGAGTGTTGTCTTATATGAAGCCTAAGCGGAGGCTAAACTCTGTGGGGAGAGTTTCTTTGTACAAAGCCCAAGAGAAGGCTAAACTCAACTGGGGATGAGTTGTCTTGTATAAAGCCCAAGCGGAGGCTAACTCATGCTGGTGATGAATTGTCTTGTACGAAGCCCAAGCGGAGGCTACAACTGTGGGGAACCTATTGGTTAGACTGATTGTTATGTTATAATTAGACAGTTGTATAAACAAGTGTGTGTGTGTGTGTGTGATATGTATTCACAGGAGTTTATGAAGGAAATACAAACAATGCAAATGATGTTTATTTACAGCAGTTTATGAAATATAAACAAGTTTAACTTGATATTAAAGTTTGAATTGTGTACAAGGAAGTGAATACGAGCTATTTAACGAAGATGGAACTTGATTATTATATAAGCTTTATGAATAATGTACCAATGGAAGTGAATATGTACATCGATTATGAAAGTTATTTATAAAAATTGATATGTACAAGGATGTACAATGTTGAGTGTATACAAGTGAAATAAAAAAATGAGTATAGTATATGTGTTATATATAAAAATTGTATGTGTTTGAAGATGATATGTACAAAGAAATATTATGTACATAAAATAATGTTATGGGATTCAATTGAATAATGCTCCTTTCAATACCAATGGTATTGTATAAACAAACGAATGAAAACAAACGAAAAAATTTGTTTATGTTTGAATATTGACAATGATGATTTGAGTATGTACAAGTAAAACTAAGTATGTACATAAAGGATTGGGACTTACACCATAAGGGTGGCCCATGATCGATTGAGAAATTCGAGAAAGAACGAATTTGATTTTATCGTTTAAATCGGATCGATCGTGGTAAAAGATGTAAGTTTTGATGAAATGTTTTGAAAAATGATTTGAAAAATGTTTTGAAATGTGAGGTTCATTTATGAAAAGTTTTGAAAAAAATCGGAAGTCGAAAACTTGAAAAATTCACCTTAAAGGAGGTTTGAAAAAGTGTTCAGGACGTCGTTTTCAGCTCGATTAAAATATGATCAGATGAAAGTTTTTTCTGAAAATTTTTGCACACATAAAATAAATGTATTTATTGACAAGTGTTAAAAAAATCACCTTAAAATAAGGAGTTTTTATTGGTCAAAAAAATTGTGATAGTTTTATGAAAAAAACATGAAAAATTGAAAAGTTTGAAAAAGAAATGGTCCTGATGGGAGTTGAACCCATGACCAAAGGGTGACACACGTGGCACAGAAGACTAAAGGCAAGCAAGCTACCACTGGGACAAACGCGCCTTGGTGTTTAGTGGACTAGAGCACGTGTAAACAAAGCATTGGAACATTTAAAAATTTGAAAATGAAGAACACGCGCGCAGTGTTCTTCGTGGTTTTTGATTTTCAGTTTCCATGATTCAAGCTCAAATCTTTGTTTCTCAACGAAATTGAATGAAATAAAAATCAAACTTGCTCGTTTTTTCATCACGAACATGAATGTGACTGTTAATTGCATTTATATTAAGCCTAACATGTTTGGATTTCTGGGAACTACTATGAACCCTAAAACTGAGAATTCAAATTAAATTATGTATGAGTGATGATTCCTTGATTTTATTGAGGGTTTATGATCGTTATGTATGCAGAAACAAAACGGCCATGAGTTTTTTTCAATTGATGCAAGGAATCATAGAGTTCGAAGTTGGTGTTCATACCTGTGAAAGTGAGAATCGAATTCAATGCAAGAGTGTTTCCAGAGCTTGTTTGTGGATCATTTGAGCACCAGCGGCATGTATGGAAGCTGTGTGAATGGTATGCTTGCTTCAAATCACCTCAAATCGTTCCAGCCAAGTCCATCTGCACAATTCAGAAATAGAAACTCGAATTCGATGGAAAACCTGTTACAGATTGATGTTTATGTTTTGAATCATCCCTATGATGTATATTGAAGGTGTTAGAATGATTAAAACATGATTTGATCAAGCCTAGCTTCAAATTCGATCCATAAGGCAGTTTTGGAAGTTTGAAAGCATGAAATGTGAAAACTGGTTTTGGCTTGATTTCAGTTTGATTTTAAGTTATAAACAAGTTTGATAATGATCATGGAATGTGTTTGACACCAAAGATCAACCTGATTTTAACTAAATTTCAAAAATGCAATATTTCTCACTTTGCACTAAATTGCTTGATTTTGAAGAAAGTAGAGTGAAAGCATGATCTTGAATTTGCTTTGGTGTGCTTTTGGACTTGAATTTGTGATCTATTTATAGGCAAAAAGTTCTGAAATGTTAGGCAAAGAGTACAATGCTTTTGGAAAATCAAAGATAACTTAGAGGGCAAGAATGGTATTTGCCAAAAAAGGAAACTTCCTTTTTTCACCATGTGCTCATTTTTACAATTTGATCCAATCCTCTCAATTATTACCTCTAACTGATATTTATCAGTTCAATCATCCATTTGGCAAGGTTAGATTGCTTCTAGATGAAGAAAGCATAAAAATGACCTATAATTGAAGTTTTGGATTTTGAAAATCAAGTTTCATGGAGCCTTATGTTTCAATTTCAAAAGTATGGCTAGACTCCATGGATTTGAGAGTTCTTGGACATTTTGGAAAGCTTGTTTCACAAGCTACAACTTTCATGTTTTGAGTTTTTCAAATTCACATTGGAACTAGGTGAAAAATGGCATGAAGTTTGGAAAAATAAGAAATTTCAACACTTAGAAAATTTTCTAAGTATGAAAACTTTGACTTTTGTTGACTTTTTCAAATTCTTTGATTTTTATGATCATGATGGATCATTTGAAGTATTTTGATGATGGAAAAGTTTTGTTTTGAAAATTTGACCAAAAGTCAAAGTTTGACTTTTCTCGCGTATGAAAATTCATCGATGTTTTTAAATCGACCGATGAAGTCTCGTGAACTTTGTGATGTTTGAATCCAAAAATTAGGTCAAGATGTTGTATCTAAGATATAATGACCAATCTCTATCCAAAAAGTCATTTCTTGCTCAAAAGTCGAGAATACCCATGCTCGATCAAAACCCTAATTGGTCGATCCTCGATCGATCCGTGAGAAAATGGGTATCCGATGATCGAGGTTGATATTTTGATCAAGATGGATCAAATGAGGTGAGAAAACTCAAACCCTAATTGATTGCCTCTTGAATTAGATGAAAATCGATGAAACCCTAGTTTTGACTCGTGAAAGCTACCCGATTAATGTCTGTCGTTAGTTGTGCAATGATGCAAATGTAAGGTGGTATCTTAGGTCAAAATTGGGGTATGACAGATGCCCTATTTAAGTTTCTTTAACTCGAGAGATGAAGATGAATATCTTCGTTTTGATAGGTGTAAAGAGACTTAAATATCAGAATACGCAAATTTTGGACCTAAGATACCAAAAATGCGAATGATGCAAAAATGATTGTAAAAAAGTTTCACCCAGATAACTATCAAAGAAAATGACATGACGGGGAAAAAACATTTGGATACGTCCCTGCAGGGGGAAGAATGATTCACAAAGTATGTGAATATTTGTTTCATTTTGGGAAACAAAGAGATTACCTTCTGTCAGCCTTATGACAATGTTTAAGGTAAGTGAAAATGATATTACCAATTATCAGCCTTGTGATAGTTCATGGTAATGAGTTCTGAAGATATTACCAATTATCAGCGAAGTGATAACTATAACAAGGTAAATCTTTTAGAACTTCAGCTTTGTGAATATCAAACAAATGACGGAACAGACCTCAAAAATGAGTTTTAAAGATATTACCAATTATCAGCAAAGTGATAACTATAACAAGGTAAATCTTTTAGAACATTGCTGTGTATTCAGCTTTGTGAATAACAGACAGTGAAAGAAACAGAACTCCAATGAGTTTCTACTTTGTTGGATAAAATCTTGCCAAGGATCTCTCTTTCGAGAAGATGCGGGCATTTTGATTAGAGACACAGGTTTTCTTTTTTTGACAGAAAGACAACTGTGGGGGATCTTTGAATTGTCGTGATTTGGCCTTGTTGAGAAGGACAAACCTTTTTGACAATGTTGAGGAATGAAAATAAGCGGCTCAGACAATGAGGCTATTGCTTATTGCTTTGTTGATTATAGACAGGGTTCTATCCAGGAACGAACTGGAAAGAAAAAGCCAATCAAGACATTGTTCCAAATGAGGAATGACCTCAACTGGGGAATGTGGTGGAGAGAAGAAAATGCATTTCTCTGCTTGGGAATACTCCGTTGGGGAAAAATATGTATTTTTTTCTATTTGGAGATATTCTACTGGGGACAGACTTGTATTTACATGAGTAAGTGTGACTTACACCAGTGATTTGGAAGCAAACATTTTGAGAGATGCAAAAAATGCAATGAATGATGCTATTATGTATGAATGTCATGAATGTTATATGCATGCTAACAATACTTGACAAAGACACTAAAGAGATATTTGGGAAAAGGACCGCGTCACAGTTCGAACAAATACTTGGTGAAAATTGCCAGTAATGGTGCAGATGTTCACTAATGAAGAATTTGAGTTACAGGCTTTAAACTTTCTGAGAAAGGCACTTCATTGGCAACTTGGTTGGGGATTCTTTTTTGGAATAAGAATACCGTCCTTTGATGATTTCTGCTGAGGAGAAGATTGCTGTAGCAGTTGTTTTATCCTTCGGAGACCGAAACACTCTTGGAGAAACTGTTGAAGTTCTTTTCGTGTTCATAGTTCAAAGGAAAATTTATGCTTTTTTTGTTTCAAAATTTTGAAGTAAAAATTCATTTAAAACATTTTAGTTTCAAAAAGTGATTTTCACAATAAAAGCGTTATTTTGCAAAACAGAATAAAGTAGGAATTGCAAACAAAAAGCACAAGGCTCAAATTCACTGATAGAATGGTAATCAGCCAAATGCGTGATTCCATGAACTATTTACAAAAGTTGGAAATGATAATTTATTGGGAAAAGGCTACATTGAAAGCAAATAACCGCTACTATCCCTAACAACTTTGAATTCCCACTGTGCTTGTCGCTTCAGAAGAGTTGATTGAAGATCCGTTGATGGAAAATTCTTCATATGGACAAAATACAGACTGACTGCAGTTACTTTGTCATTTTTGTATCCTTGTGTTTGCCTAGATTTCCTTTTCAGGTTTTCAATCTATCAGGATAATTTCTGTTTATTGTCTCTAATTTTTGCCTAGATTGCCTTTTCAGGTTTTCAATCCACCGAGACGCTCATTTTTGCCTAAGCCGCCCTTTTCGGGTTTTCGACTTACCGAGCTGTTCTTTTTTTTTTTATTTTTTTAGACAAAGTATTTTTTGACTGCGTCAGCATTCACAGGATGCGGGAGTTCATCACCGTCCATGGTTGTGAGAGTCATAGCACCGCCAGAGAAGCTTCTTTTGACGATGTATGGGCCTTCGTAATTAGGAGTCCATTTGCCCCTAGAATCTGGTTGAAAAGACAGAATCTTTTTAAGCACGAGGTCGCCTTCTCGGAATTCACGAGGTCGGACCTTCTTGTCGAAAGCTTTCTTCATTCTCCTTTGACAGAGTTGTCCATGACACAGAGCGGTCAGACGCTTTTCCTTAATTAAGTTCAGCTGGTCGTATCTTCTTTGACACCATTCGGCCTCAGATAGCTTAGTTTCCATGAGAACTCTCATTGATGGGATTTCAACTTCTACGGGGAGCACTGCTTCCATGCCGTATACTAGAGAAAAAGGAGTTGCCCCTGTTGAAGTGCGTACTGAAGTACGATATCCATGCAGAGCAAATGGCAGCATTTCGTGCCAGACTTTGTAAGTGATGACCATCTTCTGGACGATCTTTTTGATGTTCTTGTTGGCAGCTTCAACGGCGCCGTTCATCTTTGGCCGGTAAGGAGATGAGTTATGATGCTCGATCTTGAATTCCTCACACAGTTCTTTCATCATTTTGTTATTCAAGTTCGATCCATTGTCTGTAATGATCTTGCTTGGAACTCCATATCGGCAAATGAGGTTGTTTTTAATGAACCTCACAACCACTTGCCTTGTGACGTTGGCGTAAGATGCTGCTTCGACCCATTTGGTGAAGTAATCAATGGCCACCAGAATGAAACGATGTCCGTTGGATGCTTTTGGTTCAATCATTCCAATCATGTCGATGCCCCACATGGAGAAAGGCCACGGAGAGGAGAGAACGTTGAGTAGAGTCGGTGGCACATGGATCTTATCTGCGTAGATCTGGCACTTGTGACATCTTTTGACGTGTTTACAGCAATCAGATTCCATTGTTATCCAATAGTATCCTGCTCTCAATATTTTTCTAGACATTGCATGCCCATTTGAATGGGTTCCAAAGGACCCTTCATGCACTTCATGGATGATCGTGTCTGCTTCTTGTCTGTCAACGCATCTGAGCAGAACCATATCGAAGTTTCTTTTGTATAGAACATCTTCATTGAGGAAGAAATTCCTAGAAAGCCTTCTTAGAGTTTTCTTATCTTTGTACGATGCCCCGAGTGGGTACTCTCGTGTTTGAAGGAAACGCTTGATGTCGTAGAACCACGGTTTATCATCAAAGATTGCTTCTGTTGCAAACACATATGCAGGTCTTTCTAGGCGTCTGATGCGAATTCTGGGCATATCATTCCAATTGTTAACTTTGAACATGGAAGATAGAGTGGCCAAGGCGTCTGCCATCCGATTTTGATCTCGAGGGATATGATGCAGCTCTACTTTGTTGAAGAAAGTCAACAGTCGTCTCGCATAATCCCTGTAGGGAATTAGACCAAGATGATGAGTTTCATACTTGTCTTTGATTTGATTGATCACAAGGGCTGAATCTCCATATATGTCAAGGATCTTGATCCTTAAGTCGATGGCTTCTTCGATACCCATGATGCATGCTTCATATTCTGCTATGTTGTTGGTGCAATCAAATAGCAATCTGGCAGAAAACGGGATATGAGAATCCTCGGGAGTGATGATGACTGCCCCAATTCCATTGCCAAAAACGTTAACTGCTCCATCAAAGACTAAACTCCATCTAGATTCTGGATCTGGGCCTTCTCCGGGTAGCGGTTCGTCGCAATCCTTCATCTTCAAGTACATAACATCCTCGTCTGGGAAGTCAAACTTGAGAGATTGGTATTCGTTGAGCGGCTGATAAGCCAAGTGATCGGCGAGAATACTTCCTTTGACCGCTTTCTGGGTGCGATATTGGATGTCATATTCAGATAGTAGCATCTGCCATCGAGCGATTCTCCCGGTTAAGGCAGGCTTTTCAAAGACGTACTTGATCGGATCCATTTTGGAGATTAACCAAGTCGTGTGATTGATCATGTACTGGCAAAGACATTTTGAAGCCCACACCAAAGCGCAACATGTTTTCTCGAGCATGGAGTAACGAGTTTCACAGTCTGTGAATTTCTTACTCAGGTAGTAGATGGCATGCTCCTTCTTACCGGTTTCGTCTTGCTGTCCAAGTACGCAACCCATGGACTCTTCTAGTATGGTAAGGTATATGATCAATGGTCTTCCTTCCACTGGAGGGATCAGTATTGGTGGTTCTGACAGGTATTCCTTGATACTGTCGAATGCTTTTTGACAATCGGCTGTCCACACAACCTTTTGATCTTTGGGAGAAGCTTGAATATCGCCCAGTAGCATCCGAGAGATAAATCTGGAGATGTAATTCAATCGTCCAAGAAATCCTCTTACTTGCTTTTCCGTACGTGGCGTAGGCATTTCCTGAATAGCCTTGACTTTGTCAGGGTCAAATTCAATTCCTTTTTGACTGACAATGAAACCTAGGAGTTTTCCTGACCTTACCCCAAAGGTGCATTTGTTAGGATTCAGGCGGAGCTGGAATTTCCTTAGTCGTGGAAACAACTTTAAGAGATAGTCTATATGCTCTTCTTCAGTATCAGACTTTGCTATCATGTCGTCCACGTAGACTTCGATCTCTTTGTGCATCATGTCATGGAAGAGAGTAGTCATTGCCCTCTGGTAAGTAGCGCCTGCATTCTTTAATCCAAATGGCATTACTTTGTAGCAAAAGGTGCCCCACGGCGTGATGAAAGATGTCTTCTCCATGTCTTCGGGAGCCATTCTAATCTGATTGTAACCAGAGAAACCATCCATGAAGGAAAAGACATTGAATTTTGCAGAGTGCTATCCACTAGCATGTCGATATGCGGTAGTGGAAAATCGTCTTTTGGACTAGCTTTGTTTAAGTCCCAGTAGTCAACACACATTCTGACCTTTCCATCTTTCTTGGAGACAGGTACAATGTTGGCTAGCCATTGAGGATATTCAGAAGTAACGAGGAAACCAGCGTCGAGCTGCTTTTGAACTTCCTTTTTGATTTTGTCGGCCATTTCAGGGTGAACTCTCCTCAGTTTCTGCTTAACTGGCGGACACTCTGGTCTTAATGGCAAGTGATGCTCCACGATGCTGGTATCTAAACCCGGCATATCCTGGTAGGACCAAGCGAACACATCAACATATTCTTTGAGAAGATTTATCAGTTTGCCTTTGACACTGCTGTTGAGTGAAGCTCCAATATTTACTTCTTTTTTATCTTCCTCAGAACCCAAGTTGATTGCTTCTAGAGGTTCTTTGTGAGGCTGAATGATCCTTTCCTCGTGCTTAAGTAGTCGAGAAATTTCATCGGGATCTCTTCTTCAACTTCTTCCTCGGTGACTTCACAGGGGATTTCAGAGTTGAGAAAGAGCGTAGAGTTACTGCTTTCAATGGATTTGTCCATCTGTTTAATCTGCATTTTTGATTTATGTTTGATTAAAAAAAAAAGTTTTTATCATCATTTTTTTTAAGAAAGTTAATGTGAAAGTGTATGCAGATTATCATTATGATTTTTTTTTTTTGAAGATTTTTTTTATTGTGTTTTTTAGGATTATCATTTCCAGAAAAGGGTAAAAATGAAAATAAACACAGAGTGTGGAAACAAAACAACGCGTTTTATTTATGATTCACAATATGAACAGGGCCCTAAAATACAAACTCATTTATCTTGGGCAAGATAAAGAGAAATTATTTAAAAGCTAAGCCCTATAAAACATCTCTTCGCTTTGGGCGAAGCGAGAGTTCAAAACAAAAAGCAAAAATAAA
Source organism: Vicia sativa (assembly GCA_021764765.1). Taxonomy (NCBI): domain Eukaryota; kingdom Viridiplantae; phylum Streptophyta; class Magnoliopsida; order Fabales; family Fabaceae; genus Vicia; species Vicia sativa. The sequence goes on along the minus strand of CM038793.1, from coordinate 261,903,704 downwards.
CTACTTAGAGCTATGAACATTAGTCCTAACTTCAACAGGTTTCCAGTAATGACGAACTCCTTGGAAGTCGAGGTACTCAGGTAATTTTCCGCTTGGTTTAACCCTTGAGTAGACTTTGATTGCTGGCTGAGCAGGCTTTGAAGACTCTGGACGATGGCCCTTGCCTTTTGTGCTGCTAAAGCGATCTTCTTGATTAACAGATCGGGAAGTATGAGATATAGCATTTGTACTTCCTGTTGATCTTTGTGTTGAATACTGAGGATGTTCCTTCCAGTCTTCTGAGTGAAGAGACTCGTTGTCGGCGACACTTTCCGCATCGTATCCTGAATCATACTCTTGATCTTCAGTGATCATGTTGATGTAGTGATAACCAGGTTCTGGCTTGGTGAAATCCACAGACGTGTTGAAACAGAGATCTTCGTTTGGGATCTCGATTTGCTGATTAAGTTGAGAAGACGAGTATTCCTCTTTTGATTGACTAGGGTATTCAAAGTCATCACCCCATCCCGTAGGTTGGATATCTTCGATCCGGATTTTTGAACTTTCTGGCGCAGTATACTTTACCATGTAGTCAAATTTACCACTTGGTTCTCCCAAGGTATCCCAAATTTCAGCAGGGACTGGCGGATTTTCACGTTGCTGCAAGGACATGTCTTTGAATTGATCAGTCGGTGCATATGATTCCTCTTGAGACACATATTCAGGGCTATTCAAATAAGTGCTCCACTCTTCAGATTTAGATGGATCGTTTTCATCCTCTTTAATGGTTACAACATTAACCTCTTGCGGAACAGGGTTTAAGAAACCTCCACTATGAAATACTTCCTTGATCGGGGGAAGTGCTTCATCCTTTGGTTTGTTCTGGAAGAATACAGGTGTGAACCCGAGTCCGGCTTTTGTTCCGTTGTTGACAGGTTTGATAACTTGTCCCCATCTTTGAGTATTGCCATCTTTCACAATCTGTGCCGCTTCTTTATATGAAGAGATAGATGATCTATTTTTGCTGGCAGATTCATCTTCTAACGGATGCTCCGGGAGATGTGTCCCTTCGACGTCATTAGCAGTGATGAAAGAGAAACTGGACAAATGACTCACAAGCAAAGCTTGTTCACCGCTGATGGTTACCAACTTTCCATTGACCGTGAATTTTAATTTCTGATGGAGAGTAGAAGTTACTGCTCCTGCTTCGTGGATCCAAGGTCTTCCTAGTAAGCAACTGTAAGCAGCTGGTACGTCCATGACTTGGAATGTAATTTGGAAAGTGTGCGGGCCAATTGTCATCGGGAGATCAACTTCCCCAATAACTGACTTCCTTGATCCATCGAAAGCTCTTACTATTATGTCGTTGAACTTCATTGGCGTTCCTTTGTAAGCTAAACGAGCGAGCGTCGTTTTTGGCATTACATTTAAAGATGAACCCGTATCCACCAATACATTGGATAGGGAATCTGACTGGCAAATCATCGAGATGTGCAAGGCCAAGTTGTGATCATTCCCTTATTCTGGAAGTTCCTCGTCACTAAAACTCAAATTATTGCAGGCTGTTATGTTGGAGACGATCCCTCCAAACTGATCTGTAGTCACATCGTGATCCACATAAGCCTGGTCTAGTACTCTCATCAAAGCTTCTCGGTGAGCTTCGGAGTTAAGAAGTAAAGACAATATTGAAATTTTTGAAGGAGTCTGCATTAGTTGATCTACGACTCGATATTCGCTCTTCTTGATCAGTTTTAGTATCTCTTCAAAGTCTGAGTTGATGTTGGTTCCATCAGTAGAACCAATGTTTGTACTTGGGTTAATAATGGGAATCGTTGCAGGATTCTCATAAGATATGTTAACTGGGTTTTGTTTGACAACAGGAACTGCAGGCGGTCTTGGTGGCAATGGAGTGTGCACTCGTCCACTTCGCGTGTTACTCGTCCGATTTCTGTTATATTGACATTAGCTGGAAGTGTAGGAATGGGTTTCTCCTTCCCCTCCTCTATCAGGGTTGCATTGTACTGGTAAGGAATTGCTCTGGTAGAACTGTACGGAACAGGACCGGGTGGGCAAATTACCAAAGAAGATGTTGGAATATTGGAACCATTGTACGCGATCTCCACATGCTCGGGTATGTTGAAACAAGGGATCACAACGTTTACTTCGAGATTTTCCGAGTTGATATCTGAGACTAAAAGCTCATGCGGAAAATGCCCTATTGTATTTTCGTCATGGTCATCTCTATTTTGGTAAACTTGTAAATCACCAATGTCTAACAAATGTTGGATATCTGCTCTTATGGTGGAACATCCTTGAATATCCTTGGAGCAAATGTTGCAGGCAGAGTAATCGTGCGTGCTTAGCGAAAGCTCTCATTGCACTGTATGCTTCGTGTAGATGCACCAAGTTTCCTCTAATTAAGCTTACGTCCATGACAAGGTACCTGTCGGTATTTCTCAGTATCAAACTTACTGAATGTCCACTATGACTGGGAAGTAGATTGGCTTGCACGTTTGGGCTCGTATTCTTGAAGGAAAGAAGATTAGTCCTTACTAACTTCTATACTTCTGCCTTTAATGCTATGCAATGTTCGAGGTCATGGCCTGGTGCCCCTTGGTGAAAAGGGCAAGATACGTCTGTTTTGTACCACCATGGTAATTTTTCGGGAACCGGAGGTGGTAACCTTGTCTGTATTAGATTCCTTTCTATCAGCGCAGGGTAAAGTTCTGTGTACGTCATTGGAATCGGGTCGAACTGAGTGACCCGAGGCGTACGGTTTTGATTATTATACTACTGAGCCTGTTGACGAGGCTGTTGAGTTTGTTGGTTTTGTTGAAATTGCGGGGCAATTCCTGTGTTTGGAGTTGTGTTGACGGCGGGTGCTATGGTAGCTACCTGTCGTTGTTGAATGACATTCTTACGTGGTTTCCCTCGGGATACCATTCCTACGTCATGTTCTTTTTTCTTTGGGAAGCCAGTTCCAACTTTTCTAGTTCCACTAGAAGATCCTGCTTCCTTGATTAGACGTCCGGTTCGAACCCCCTCTTCTAATCGTATTCCCATGCTCACCATCTCAGTGAAATCTCCGGGAGCGCTAGCGATCATTTGCTCATAGTAGAATGAGCCTAGAGTATTCAAGAATAACTTAGTCATCTCCTTCTCTTCCAATGGTGGGTTGACTTGGGCAACAATTTCTCTCCATCGTTGCGCATATTCCTTGAATGTCTCTCTTTCCTTTTGAGACATGGAGCGGAGTTGATCCCTATCAGGAGCCATATCCAAGTTAAATTTGTATTGCTAGACAAAGGCTTTGCCTAGGTCATTGAATGTTTGGATATTCGTGCTGTCTAGTCCCATGTACCATTTCAGTGCGGCACCGGTGAGACTGTCCTGGAAGTAGTGAATTAGCAACTGATGATCCTCATTGTACGTAGACATTTTCCTGGCATACATCGTGAGATGACTTTGCGGACAGGAGTTTCCTTTGTACTTTTCAAAGTCAGGGACTTTGAATTTTGCGGGTATTCTTACGCGAGGAACTAAGCACGATCCTGGCATTTTTCCAAACAATTCTTTCCTCGAATCGTTTTATCTCAAGCATTTTGTGAAGTCGTTCTCGGAGATTTTCCATTGAACCGCATGGATTTGAATTATCGCGAGTATGATGAACTTCTTCGCTAAGGTAGTGCATTACAAGCCGAGTTCGTCATGATTGGTTGAAACCGACATCGTTACTTGTGGAAAAGTTAATCCACGTTGGAGTAGAGTTTTGCCGCAAAGTAGGTATTTCAAGCGAGATTGTTTGAGAAGTCGGTTGGCGAACTCCGATGCCAAAGTTGAAAGGCATTCCCCATGGATAACCTTCGGCATCTTGAACCATCGATCTGACGGCCGAGACCGGAGTAGTAGTGTCCTTTGAAGTTGGTTGATTTTGACTACTCGATGTCGCTTGTTGTTTGGCAAGTGAGTTGACCAAAGATGTGAGTCTCCACTTCTTCTAGCAATGTTGTTACCGCTACGGAGTTCAACGCTCTTGCTCAAATCCTTCCATTACTTTTCTTCTTTTTGATCTAGTATCGTATGTTCGAGTCGGCTGTGGACGCGGTCGAGAAACTCTAAGACGCGACAGCTTGACGATCTTTCTATCTGTTCGAACTGTTCAAGCTTTTCAAGTTGTTCAAGTATGGAACTGTGAAAGTGTCAGACTCTAATCAATAGACTTAAATGCAAAGTATGATGCATGAATATGATTGTAAAGAAAAGAAATTTCCAAAGAATTTAATGCTAAAAGAGATATTTCTGGCAAATATTTGGATGGAAAATACAAATTTTATTGATTAATGAAGGAAGATTACAACAATTGTTTTTTTTTGTTGGAGCATTGCTCACACAAATGATAAAATAAATGATAAAATTACAAACTAAATTGAACTAATTAAACGTCTTCGTCGGATGACGATCCAAAGGCTTGATACAGCTTCAACTTCAGGATTTCCTTCCCATAGTGAGCTTTTAGTTCGGCTTTCTCAGCTTTTAGCTTGCTAATGACTCTCTTCCACTCGTTGGGAGCGGGATCGCTGGTTGTCATTTCCTCAAGATTTCTTTTCCTTTCCTTGACGTATCTCTGGATTGCGTTATCCTTCTGGCGAATCTTCTCATCTTTCTCCATGAGCCATTCATCCTGGAAGTAGAACGTCTTTTCATGATCTTTGACTTGCTTCTTGAGTTTTTCATTCTCAAGGTTAGCCTTAAGGAATTTATTTTCCAAGGCTTCTTTCTCAAACCTTATTTTGGTCAAGGCTTCTTGGTATTCTCCCACAGCTTTGACGGGAAAATTTGTTGATTTGGAAGCAATTGAGAAGATGGGATCCTCATAAGCGTAAGGCATTCGAAATTCCTTCGCTCTTTTCTTTACCCAAGAAGTGTAGGTTTCCATGGCTACACAATTCTTTACTTTCCCTTTTTCTTTCTTTCGGATGTGATGCCAAGCTTTGATCATCCTAGCTTTCAATCCCTGGGGATCCTCTCCTTCATGATAGAAGTAACTTTCTACTGTAAAACCAAAAGGTTTACCAGAATTTGCGTATCTGAGCTGTCGTCTTGCTAGAAATGGGTTGTAGTTGATTCCCCCTTTTGTACCAATGAGAGAGGTACGTTGGCAAATTCTCCACAGCTCTCAATGATTTCCATCTCACTGTCTGCCAAGGTATACCAATGGATATCGTCGTTTGTAAGAGACATGATCCTTCTTGACCAATGCCACTCGTCTTTGTTTTCACGGAAGATAGGAGATTTAGGCAAATGTGAGGTAATCCATTTGAAAAACAGAGGTACACAACACACAATAGTTCCATCTCCTTGACGATTCCTATGATGAATAGAGACGTACGTATCTCCGAGTAGGGTGGGAACGGGATTTCCAATCAGAAAGATCCTTATGGCGTTGATATCAACGAAATTTGGGACGTTGGGAAACAACACCAATCCATAGAGGAGTAAAGCTAAAATAGCTTCAAAGGCTACCATACTACCGGCTTCAGAGAATTTGAGAGCCTTCTCCATTAGGAACTTTGAAGTCAGTCCTAAGAGTTTTCCTCTGGTAGTTAGGTTTTTGTCTAGCTCAGATTTCTTTATGTGAGTCATCGTTGCAATGACTGGTGACTTAGGAATGACTTCCAAACCATTGAAAGGCACTTTGTCTGATACTGAGATACCTAGGATATGCGCATACTCTTCCAAAGTAGGCATCAACTGATAATCAGGGAAAGTGAAACAGCGATAGACTGGATCATAGAACTGAACGAAAGTTTTGAGAAGTCCTTCATCAACGTTAGCGTTCAGAAGAGTTAAAAGAGTTCCATAGCGTTTTCTGAAATCCGAGGGATCTTCTACCAAGGATGCTAACTCTTTCAACTTTCCTACGTCAGGAATTCTAAAACTGTATCTTTTGGTGAATCTTCCTCTGACGTCCATCACTCTAACCTAAAATATTTTACAAAGAAAAATCTCTAAATTCTTTGGAAATAGGAAGAGAAATGAAGTTGTTTTTTTTTGTTTTTGAATGAATGAATGCATGAATGCGGCAAACATGGTTAGTAGTTATACACATGGGCAAGCGTTCGAAGTCACGAGCATGAAGCCAACGATAAGAATCAACGTGGTTAAGTTCTAAGGGCTTATTTATATGTGAAACGGGTTCTACTGATAATACAGGCTCAACACTCCTCTTTGAAATATTATCGGATTTCTTGAATACTCGATGGTCCAATAATATATTTCAAGAGAAACTCGCCTGATCGTAGTATCGCATGACAATTACTCTAGGCTTACACCCGAATAATCTCTGCACTACATCCTAAATGGCCAGGATGGATTATGTGTTCTACAGCCCACTCAGCTTCTCAAGTTCCCCCAAAAGTACAGCATCTTCGCAATTACTTGCTAAACACAATACCCTCAAGACAACCTCCACTGAGCGGGAGATATTAACTTCGTAAGCATTGAACTTCTCACGTATTAATACCTCCACCTAGATCTTAAAAATGTTTCTTAAATCCGGGTTAGGATTTCTTTCCATCAGGTGAAATCGCGAAAACACACAATAAAGAAAAACAAATATATGCAAAACATAAAAGCTTATCCCCTTTCTTTTCTTTTTTAAAACAAAAAAGCTTGGTGCTCTCGAGCAGAGTAACGCGTTTTCTTTCTTGAAAAATCAAAATTTGCTTTTCCCAGGAGTCGCCATTTTCGCGTTAAAAGGTGACGCGCTAGAGGATGCGAACGTGAGTTCGGATTCTCTGGCTCGAAACGATTTAATCTTTTGATTTGTTTATAAAGATGCCGCGAGCATCAAGCTTTATTATTTGCAACACAAGAAAGATGATTTAATGATTATGAAAAGGGGAAGTGAAATACCCTCAATTGATATTGGTAACGATTAGCGTAAACTAGACGCAACGCATTGGGGAGATTCTGAGTAAGGGGGATTGTTATATAAAGGGAATAGATGGAGCACCCTAAATATATATAGTTATCTATAGCTTTTATATATGAATATGTTTGATATGTTTGTGTGTTTTAATTGCTATTTCTATGATTGGGAAAGTTTCTCCTTTGGGATTTTAAGAAATGTAGGTTATGAAGGATTCTAGTGTTTGTTATTATTGTGCTCGCAAAGATCTGTGGATCTTCTGCATACATATCCCTTAGTGGGAATCAGAGCATTTGTAGCTCGGATCTACAGGGATCTATGGTTTGTTTGGTCTGAGGGAGAAAGAAATTTGCTCGGCAAGGATGAGACCTTGTGCCTACGTATTCTCAAAAGGATGTTGAGAAAGTCAGAGCAATCGTAGTTCCCACTTATGCTAGTGGAAAGCAACGGGATGTTAGTAAGAGACAGACAAATGTCATCTTAATGAAAAATGTATCTAATCTATTTCATCACATACATTTTTGAAAGTTTGAAATGATTTGAATGATAAAAATCTTTCGTCGTAAGCTATCGGTGTTTTGCTTGAGTGTACAAGCGTTACCACTTACATGTTTAAGAAAGATGTTTTGAAAAAGATGTTTGAATCTTTTAACTGTAAGCATTGGGTGTTTTGCTTGAGTGTACAAGCGTTACCACTTACATTTAAGAGATGTTTTTGTTTGAAAAGAGTTTGAAAAGAGTTTTGAAAAAGTTTTTGACTGTATGTGATGTGATAGATGAGATACTTCTTCCATAGAGATGATAGATGTCTAAATCTCGAGGAGAAATTGATTGGATTAAAAGGATGCTTTTAAGAAGCCCGTGGGTCCTTGTATTGTTAGCCCAAGAGGAGGCATTCCGAGGGTCATCGAGGGTCATCGAGGGTCCTTGTATGAAGCTCAAGAGGAAGCTAGGGTATGGTGGCTTTGTGTTAAAAGGGATTTCACCGAGAAACCATCCTTTTTTGAATAAGAGCAATTTCACCGGGAAATTTTACTCACTGGGGATTTGAAAGTGATTTCACCGGGAAACCATCCTTTCAGGGTTCTATCTTAGCGTGGGTGATTCTTTGTATTGGAAGCCCAATAGGAGGCTGTTAAGAGATTTCCTATCTCTTTCATTGTATGATGCCCAAGAGAAGGCTAAACTCAATGAGGAGTTCTTTTGATCGAAGCCCAAGAGGAGGCTGACTCAATAGGGGAGTGTTGTCTTATATGAAGCCTAAGCGGAGGCTAAACTCTGTGGGGATAGTTTCTTTGTACAAAGCCCAAGCGGAGGCTAACTCATGCTGGTGATGAATTGTCTTGTACGAAGCCCAAGCGGAGGCTACAACTGTGGGGAACCTATTGGTTAGACTGATTGTTATGTTATAATTAGACAGTTGTATAAACAAGTGTGTGTGTGTGTGTGTGTGTGTGTGATATGTATTCACAGGAGTTTATGAAGGAAATATAAACAATGCAAATGATGTTTATTTACAGCAGTTTATGAAATATAAACAAGTGTCTGTGAAACGAACGTTTAAAACGAGCGTAACTTGATTATTTACAAGTTTGAATTGTGTACAAGGAAGTGAATATGTACACGAACGAGCTATTTATGTACAGGCAAAGATGGATGTACATAGGAGGGTTGGGACTTACACCATAAGGGAGGCCCATTGGTTTGAAAGCAGTTTTATAGGGAATAATGTTCCTTTCAATACCAATGGTATTCAGCGTATATACAGACGAAACAGAAATGACTGATCAAAGTTTATCTGTAAAAGGTATCTGTATTATGTACAAATAAAAGTTTTTGTATGGAAAAAAATTGATATGTACAAGGAAAAATATATGTACATGAGGAATGTTGATTTGTGTATACACAAGTGAAATGAAAAACAAACGATCAAAGTTTGTCTGTACTGGAGTATAAAAAGTATCTGTATTATGTACAGATAAAAATTGTATGTGTTTGAAGAGTTTTTGATATGTACAAAGAAATATTATGTACATAAAAGAATGTTATGGGACTTACACCGTGAGGGAGGCCCACTGGTTGAAAAGTAGTTTCACAGGGAATAATGCTCCTTTCAATACCAATGGTATCGGTGTATAAACAAACGAATGAAAAAAAACGACAAAATTTGCTTATGTTTGAATATTGACAATGATGATTTGAGTGTGTACAAGTAAAACTAAGTATGTACATAAAGGATTGGGACTTACACCATTAGGGTGGCCCATGATCGATTGAGAAATTCGAGAAAGAACGAATTTGATTTTATCGTTTAAATCGGATCGATCGTGGTAAAAGATGTAAGTTTTGATGAAATGTTTTGAAAAATGATTTGAAAAATGTTTTGAAATGTGAGGTTCATTTATGAAAAGTTTTGAAAAAAATCGGAAGTCGAAAACTTGAAAAATTCACCTTAAAGGAGGTTTGAAAAAGTGTTCAGGACGTCGTTTTCAGCTCGATTAAAATATGATCAGATGAAAGTTTTTTCTGAAAATTTTTGCACTATCATAAAATAAATGTATTTATTGACAAGTGTTAAAAAAATCACCTTAAAATAAGGAGTTTTGATTGGTCAAAAAAATTGTGATAGTTTTATGAAAAAAACATGAAAAATTGAAAAGTTTGAAAAAGAAATGGTCCTGATGGGAGTTGAACCCATGACCAAAGGGTGACACACGTGGCACAGAAGACTAAAGGCAAGCAAGCTACCACTGGGACAAACGCGCCTTGGTGTTTAGTGGACTAGAGCACGTGTAAACAAAGCATTGGAACATTTAAAAATTTGAAAATGAAGAACACGCGCGCAGCTGTTCTTCGTGGTTTTTGATTTTCAGTTTCCATGATTCAAGCTCAAATCTTTGTTTCTCAACGAAATTGAATGAAATAAAAATCAAACTTGCTCGTTTTTTCATCACGAACATGAATGTGACTGTTAATTGCATTTATATTAAGCCTAACATGTTTGGATTTTTGGGAACTACTATGAACCCTAAACCTGAGAATTCAAATTAAATTATGTATGAGTGATGATTCCTTGATTTTATTGAGGGTTTATGATCGTTATGTGCGAAACAAAACGGCCATGAGTTTTTTTCAATTGATGCAAGGAATCATAGAGTTCGAAGTTGGTGTTCATACCTGTGAAAGTGAGAATCGAATTCAATGCAAGAGTGTTTCCAGAGCTTGTTTGTGGATCATTTGAGCACCAGCGGCATGTATGGAAGCTGTGTGAATGGTATGCTTGCTTCAAATCACCTCAAATCGTTCCAGCCAAGTCCATCTGCACAATTCAGAAATAGAAACTCGAATTCGATGGAAAACCTGTTACAGATTGCTGTTTATGTTTTGAATCATCCCTATGATGTATATTGAAGGTGTTAGAATGATTAAAACATGATTTGATCAAGCCTAGCTTCAAATTCGATCCATAAGGCGTTTGGAAGTTTGAAAGCATGAAATGAAACTGGTTTTGGCTTGATTTCAGTTTGATTTTAAGTTATAAACAAGTTTGATAATGATCATGGAATGTGTTTGACACCAAAGATCAACCTGATTTTAACTAAATTTCAAAAATGCAATATTTCTCACTTTGCACTAAATTGCTTGATTTTGAAGAAAGTAGAGTGAAAGCATGATCTTGAATTTGCTTTGGTGTGCTTTTGGACTTGAATTTGTGATCTATTTATAGGCAAAAAGTTCTGAAATGTTAGGCAAAGAGTACAATGCTTTTGGAAAATCAAAGATAACTTAGAGGGCAAGAATGGTATTTGCCAAAAAAGGAAACTTCCTTTTTTCACCATGTGCTCATTTTTACAATTTGATCCAATCCTCTCAATTATTACCTCTAACTGATATTTATCAGTTCAATCATCCATTTGGCAAGGTTAGATTGCTTCTAGATGAAGAAAGCATAAAAATTACCTATAATTGAAGTTTTGGATTTTGAAAATCAAGTTTCATGGAGCCTTATGTTTCAATTTCAAAAGTATGGCTAGACTCCATGGATTTGAGAGTTCTTGGACATTTTGGAAAGCTTGTTTCACAAGCTAAAACTTTCGTATTTTGAGTTTTTTCAAATTCAAATTGGATCTAGGTGAAAAAATGGCATGAAGTTTGGAAAAAATAAGAAATTTCAACACTTAGAAAATTTTCTAAGTATGAAAACTTTTGACTTTTTGTTGACTTTTTTCAAATTCTTTGATTTTTTATGATCATGATGGATCATTTGAAGTATTTTGATGATGGAAAAAGTTTTGTTTTGAAAAATTTGACCAAAAGTCAAAGTTTGACTTTTCTGTGCAGATGAAAATTCATCAGATGTTTCAGAAATTGACTGATGAAGTCTGTGAACTTTTGTGATGTTCTGAATCCAGAAATTAGGTCAAGATGTTGTATCTAAGATATAATGACCAATCTCTATCCAAAAAAGTCATTTCTTGCTCAAAAAGTCAGAGAATACCCATGCTCGATCAAAACCCTAATTGGTCGATCCTCGATTGATCTGTGAGAAAAATGGGTATCTGATGATCAGAGGTTGATATTTTGATCAAGATGGATCAAATAAGGTGAGAAAAACTCAAACCCTAATTGATTGCCTCTTGAATTAGATGAAAATCTGATGAAACCCTAGTTTTGACCTGTGAAAGCTATACCCGATTAATGTTGTCTGAACTGTTAGTTGTGCAATGATGCAAATGTAAGGTGGTATCTTAGGTCAAAAATTGGGGTATGACACGACTTTATGTGTCTTAAAGAATCTAGACTGCAAGTATACAGTCCTATCGTGTGTAGCTTTAAAGATTATTGAATCCCAAGGGACTAAATGTCGATCTATCGTTATCTAAGGTTACTACGTAAATCTTAGGCTAATAATGCAACTAATTGGGTTTAGGGAACCTAACTGATTATAATCTAGTTAAGATTCAGATGGGGAATATCGGTATGTAATGGTCTGACTTTGGGGATTTAGCAACTCATCGACTTAAACTCGAATTATCAAAGAAATTTCAGTAGGAAATATTTGTTTGAAAACCCACTTCTCACACTCTCGTATTTATTGATTCAGATCCTACAATCAAACCTAAGTGAGTGCTCTCGCTGTTTCAATTAGAGTTTAAAAATAGTTTTTGAAAACAAATAAAACCTAATCAACTTAAAAGTGCTCTCTCTATATTTTAAGTTGATGCACAATTACTATTGTCCAATTATTATCTCAAACTCTCATTTTATTGATCCTAACTTCTAATCTGTATTTTACTCTCGTGACAAAACAGTTGGTATTTTGAACTAGTAATTGAAACTAGAAAATTATTCTTTTAAAACGAAACAAATCGAATGGCGTTGCTAAACCTCGTCGGCTATATGATCTTACATACCGATAACTAAATTTAGCTTACCATGTTATATAATTCAATTATAGCGCAACAGAAATAAACAATATCATACAATTCAAATAAACCACGCATTTCAGACAATTTTGGTATAAATAAATAAAATAATTAAATTAAACCTGAAAATAAAAATGCACAATATTTGGCTAACTTCAGGTGTCTCCCACAGGTCGGTGAGATCTTCTCTTTGTTGCTCCGAAAAGTAAATGCGATGAAGGAAATAAAAAGGCACAATTCTAACGTAAGGTTAGAATCAGCAAAGGTTCGCAGCAGTCCCCGATGTGGAAATTGCTACGAGAAAATAGAAGTAGATTTTAAAACTATAAAGTAAACCGGAATCGTCAAAATAAAAGGCAAAGGAAATAATCTCTGGAAAAATCGGCAAAGTAACTGTAGTGAATCGAAAAAGAAAGTGTGTGAAAAATGAGGATTTAGGGTCCTATTTATAGACTTGGAGGCACGTGATCATTGAGGATATTTCTCCTTCGGATCCTCCTTCGTAGCGATTGTTATGGACCGTTGAGCTAGGTCGTCACGCATTGCTTCTTGAGGAAGTCTCCTTCCTGCTTCGTCGCAACCGTTAGGGCACGCGTGGAAGGTGGTAACGATCGTTACCCTTTGGACTCTTGGGTTTGGATTTTGTGCGTTGGACTGGGCTTGCTTCTTTTATTTTATTTTCCAAAGCCTTTTTACTTGTAATGCACCTATATTTTTTCCATACACCTCACAATTGTATAATTGCTCTTCTTTTGTGGATTTTGTGTATGATTTGCCTGACTTTTCTCGACTTTCTTCGCACATGCCTTGTAAACATTAAATTCCTGAAAACATATAAAATATCGACATAATACGAATAAAGGGTAATTTAATTAATAAAAATGTGGATAAATTCATGTAAATTGATCCAAATATTCAATGCATTTTTAGGTTATCAAAAATTTTGCCTCAAGCATACGAACCGAAAAAAATCAACTTTTGGCTCAAAATAATCTGAGATGGCCGAAACGCATAGTTTCTTTCACAATTTGAGGTACTCTGAACCTGATAACCACATGATCAATTTTATGTATGTATATGTATGTATGTTTATAATTATGAAACTATAAGCCAAAAAAACGAAAATGAAGAGGGTAAATTTTGGGGTGCAACAAGATGAATCTCAAATATACTTCTGAAGTTGCGACACATGGAACACATCATGCAAATTCAAAATATTTGGCAGTAACGTCACTCTATAAGCAACCTTTCCAACTCTACACGATATCTGATACAAACTAATAAAATGAGGAGTAAGTTTCTTCGACTTCAACGCTCGCCCAACACCGGTCATAGGCGTAACTCTCAAAAACACATGATCACCTTCTTGAAATTCTAAATCTTTCCTTCGCTTGTCATGATAACTCTTCTGACTACTTTGGGAAGCTTTCACCTTTTCTCGGATAAACTTCACCTTTTCGCTAGTCTCTTGAACAAGTTCAAATCCAAGTACTAGACTTTCTCCAAATTCATGCCAACACAAAGGAGTTATACATCTCCAACCATACAACGCTTCAAAAGGTGTCATTCTCATACTAGAATGGTAACTGTTATTATAAGTGAACTCTATCAATAGAAAATGAGTATCCCACGAACCTCTCTATTCAAGAACACATGCCCGCAACGAATCCTCCAATGACTGAATAGTCATCTCTATCTGACCATTTGTCTGAGGATGACACGTCGAACTCAACCTCAACTTAGATCCCAACGCTTCTTGCAAACTCTGCCAAAAATCAGAAGTAAACCATGGATCTCTATCTGACATAATACACAATGGAACATCGTGCAACTTTACAATTACATTAGTATAAATCTCCACAAGCTTTGGTACTAGAAAACTAATGTCGATAGGTATAAAATGAGCTGACTTCGTAAGTCTATCAACAATCAACCAAATTGTATTATGACCTCGTGCAGTATTAGGTAATCCTGTCACAAAATCCATCGAAATATTATCCCACTTCCATTATGGAATTTCTAACGGTTTCATCAACCCTGCAGGCTTCTGATGTTCAACTTTCGACTTCTGACAAGTTAAACATGCTTACACAAACTGCGCAACATCACATTTCATCCCAGACCACCAAATCAATTTCTTCAAGTCTTGATACATTTTAGTAGATCCCGGATGAATGCTCAACTTACTTCTATGTCCTTCTTCAAGAATTAGTCTCTTCAGTTCCACGTCACCAGGAAACAAATCCAATCACGGAATCTCAACACACCTTGCACATTCTAATTAAAATCACTATTTTCAGACTGATCAATTCCAACCATCGAATCTACCAGTTTCACATCCAACTTCAGAGCTTCTTTGATTTTATCCAGGAAATCATTGTTAATCTTCAACATTCCTAGCATAACACTATGTGGTGTTGTCTCGCAAACTAGACTCATATCTCTGAACTGCTCAATTAATTCCAACTCTTTAACCATCATTGCTGACATATGCAAAGTCTTCCTACTTAACGCGTCAGCCACCGCATTTGCTTTACTTGGATGATAATTCAAACCAAAATCATAATCTTTGAATAACTCCAACCACCTTCGCTACCTCATATTCAACTTTTTCTAGTCGAACAAATACTTTAAACTCTTATGGTCACTAAATACTTCAAATATAGAGCCATATAGATAATGCCTCCAAATCTTTAGTACAAAAGCAACTGCAGCAAGCTCCAAATCATGCGCAGGATAATTCTTCTCATGAATTATCATCTACCTTGATGCATACACAACTAGTTTATTATTCTGCATCAGCACTCCTCCTAACCCCATCTTAGAAGCATCACAATATACTACAAAAGGTTCCTCTGCATTAGGTAACGTCAAAATCGGAGCCGGCGTCAACCTTTTCTTTAGCTCGGTAAAAAAAAATTCACATTGCACGTCCCACACAAAAGCTTTACCTTTACAGGTTAATTTAGTCAATGAAAGTGCCCACTTGGAAAAACCTTCGATAAACCTTATGTAATCACCTGCCAATTCCAAAAAGCTTCTAATCTCGGTCGCCGACTTCAGATTTTCCCATTGCAACACTGCATTTACTTTAGACAGATCTACAACAATTCCACTACTTGAAATGACATGACCGAGAAAACTAACCTCTTTCAACCAGAATTTGCATTTGGACAGCCTTGCATACAATTTTCTTTCTTTCAAAATCTGCAATACTATTTTCAAATGTTCTGCATGCTCTTCTTCCGACTTGGAATAAATCAAAATGTCATCAATGAACACCACCACAAACCGATCCAAATAAGTATGAAAAATACGATTCATATACTCCATGAATACTCCCGACACATTGGTTACACCGAAAGGCATCACTGAATACATGTAGTGTCCATAACGCGTACTGAACGCCGTCTTCTGAGTATCTTCATTTTTCACTTTAATCTAGTGATAACCTGATCTCAAATCAATCTTGATAAACACATTAGCACCCACCAATTGATCCATCAAATCGTCTATTCTTGGAAGCGGATACTTGTTCTTAATTGTCACTTTATTCAACTGTCTATAATCAACATAAAGTCTCATGCTTCCATCTTTCTTCTTAACCAATAACACTGGAGATCCCCATGGCGATACACTTGGTATTACAAACTTCTTCTCAAGAAAATATTCCAATTGCTTCTTCAATTCTGCCAACTCAGATGTAGACATCATGTACGGTGCCATAGAAACAGGTTTGGTACCAAGTACATGATCAATAGCGAATTTCACTTCTCTTTCTGGCGGTACATCTAAAATTTCATTTGGGAAAACTTCAGGAAACTCACGCACTACCTGTAACTCATCAATTATAGCTTGATTCTCAGCAGATAGCGATATTGTCAACGAGAATACTTGAGCTTCACCTAGAATCAACTTCTTCAACTATCTGACAGTCAATACACCAGCTTTTTCTTCTTCAAGTGAAGAAAACCTCACAGACTTGTTATAACAATTAATATGAACATAGTTATATTCTAACCAATTTATACCTAAGATTACTTCCAATCCACTCAATGGCAAACAAACCAAATCAACAACAAAGTCTCTATCGAAGATCGACAAAGGACACTTTAAATACACAAGAGAAGTAGTCATCGATACTTTAGCAGGAGTCTTAACAATCATCTCTCCATTCATAGAAGACAATATAAGACCCACTTTTTCAACATAGTCAGCAGCAATAAAGCAATGAGTAGCTACCGTATCAATAATAGTAATTAAAGGAGTATTATTAATGAAACATGTACCTTTGATGAGTTTGTCCTCATTAGTTGTCTGGGTCCCAGCCAACGTGAACACTTTTCCACTAGTCTGCACCTTCTTTGGCTTCTGACACTGACTACCAATATGTCCTTCTTCACCATAGTTGAAACAAACCATTTCCTTATGCTTACATTTAGATATAGCATGTCCGATCTTACCGCAACAGAAACACCTCGTGATCTCAGCATTACACATAGTACTCTTATGACCAGCTTGTCCATATTTGAAACACACAACTTTAGCAGAAACGTGTCCCCAACTAGTCCTTTAACCTGGAGAAACTCTCTTCTTACATTTACCAGTATCATACGGCTTGGCACGGTTCTGTTGGTGCTTGCCTCTTTTCTCTCTGCCGATATTATAATGAGCATCGTTATCTTCCTCATAAATCCTGCAGCTATCAACCAAATCAGGAAAAGCGCGGATATTCTGATCCTGTCATACCCCAAATTTTGACCTAAGATACCACCTTATATCATTCACATATGCATCATTGCATCACTAACAGTTTCAGAACAAGATAGATCGAGCGTGTGCTCCTATTAGTCAAAGTTAGAGTTTTATCAAAATTCTATTTGTTCAAGATATGATCAATTAGGGTTTGAGTCTCCACTCACCTCAAT
The DNA here is from genome assembly GCA_021764765.1 of Vicia sativa. Lineage (NCBI taxonomy): Eukaryota > Viridiplantae > Streptophyta > Magnoliopsida > Fabales > Fabaceae > Vicia > Vicia sativa. The sequence goes on along the minus strand of CM038793.1, from coordinate 261,886,440 downwards.
TGATCTATCTTAATCAATCATCAACATTTGATCTTCAAATTCCCATCTTTTTCTCATGATCTACCTTGAATCGACCAATTAGGGTTTTGATCGAAGATAGTGAATCATTGACTTTCTTCTCAATGAGTGACCTATTTGCTTGAAGATTGATCTTAACATCCTCAATGCAACATATTGACCTAATTTCTTGGTTCAAAACATTCAAAAATCCATGTTTCTTCATCAGACAAATTCTGAATCATCTAATGAAAATTCAACTATTCAAAAAAGTCAAACTTTGACTTTTGGTCAACTTTTTCAAATCCAAACTTTGTCAATCATAAAATCATTTCAAATTATCCATCACGATCATAAAAAATCAAGAAATGTGAAAAAGTCAACAAAAAGCCAAGATTTGAATTTTTTCTAACACAGAAAAAATTTCAAGTGTTAAAAAACATGGTTTTTCCTTACTTTCATGGCCATTTTTCACCTATATCCATTTTGATTCAAGAAAAACTCAAAACATGAAAGTTGTAGATCTTGTTACAAGCTTTCAAAAATGTCCAAGAACTTGAAAAAATACTTTGTGTAGATAGAGTTTTGAAATTCAAACTTAGAGCTCCATAACCATGAATTATAAGTCATTGTTTTCAAGAACTATAGGTCATTTTTCACAAATTCCTCCTTCTAGAAGCCTTGTCACCAAGTTAAGATAGGTTAGAGCTGATATAAATCAGATGAGAAGTAATTATGAGGGAGATAAGATCAAGTGAGATTTTAACCATGGTTAAAGGAATATTCCATGTGCATTTATGGCAAAAATGTCTTTCTTGCCCTTGAAGGCAAGTTGTTCAATTTCAAGCCAATCTCCTTTACTTACCATTCAGATTTCTTGGCCTATAAATAGAGGTCATTTATTCATTCAAAATTACCCCAAAGCAATCATAATCCAAGCTTTCCTTCTTTCTTTCTTGTTTTTAAAGTTTCAAGTTTCTAGTTTCTAAGTAGGAGAATTTGCAAATTTCAAGCCTTGCAATTTCTGAGCAATCTTAGGCTTCAAATACTTTCTAAACATCATTAGAAAGTTGTTAGAATCCCCAAGCTAGCCCAAGACCTATCCAAACTCAGAAACCATTTCCAAAATTCATAAAATACAAGTTTGAGCCAAAATTTCCAAACTCCAAATCCACTCGTGCTTGTTCTGATTTTTCACTTCAAACACACTCTATACAACATATAGAGACTATCCAAACACTTAAACAAGTTCTGGAACATCTCCATCATCAACTTCCATAATCATACCAGGGGTCTGCAACTTGACTTGGTCAGGGATTTTCAGCAACTTTCAGAGTAATCTAGGAGCGGGAGCATACTCAGTGAGGTTCAGGGAAGCTTTTTCAATCATCACTTTGTATCTGGGAGTCCTCATACTCGATCTGGTTTTTCATACCAAGAGGTAAGCTTTCGAATTCTTGATATCTCCATGCATGCATCTTTAGCTTAAAATTTGAAAAGGAAGATGTAGATATCATGTCATTAAAGCTATTTGGGTTCTCAATTTAAATTAAAATTAATTGTATTCATGGAATCATTCATTCATTCAGTTAGGGTTTAATTTGGGATTATCAAAATTCGTATTCATCTCTGATTATTAGCTTTAATAAGTTATATGGTTAGAATCCTGAGGAAATTCTGGACAATTTTGTATTTTGAATTTCTCAAATTGATGAAGAATCAAGAAAGTCCAGGTTTGAGCCATGGATGTTTGTTTTCGGTTCCACGAAGAAGATGAAGTGGAAAACTCAAAATTCAAAACTTGATTCATAATATATTCACTTGGATATGATTAAGTGAACGGATGTATTACCGCCCTAGCGGTTGCCAGCACGCTCTTAATCCTTTCCTTCGCCTCAAGGCCCAGGGTTCGAATCCCCCTGTGACCTTTTTTTTAATAAAAGGCTCATCCTTCAGAAGCACTTTTGACGCTTTCTTCTTCAGAAGCGCTTTTGATGCTCAACCCTTCAGAAGTACTTCTGATGCTGACTCCCTCCAGAAGCATCAAGCTTCTACTGCCTTCAGAAGCACTTCTCTGATGCTTCTCACCCTTTAGAAGCAGCATGCTTCCACTACCTTCAGAAGCACTTCTGATGCCCTCTCTTCCAGAAGCATCAAGCTTCTCACACTTCAGAAGCAGCACGCTTCTGATTCCTTCCAGAAGCAGCACGCTTCTAACTCCTTCAGAAGCAGAACGCTTCTGACTCCTTCAGAAGCAGCCAAGCTTCTGACCTCCTCCAGAAGCAGCCAGCTTCTAACCCTCTCTTCAGAACTCCAGCTTCTGACCCTCCCTTCAGAACGTCAGCTTCTGACTCTTCAAAATTTCATTTTCAAATATTTTTCAAAACTCCTTTAAAACAAGGTGATTAAATGACAAGTCAAGCTCATGGCTCAGTGGGAAAACTTTTCACTTCTAAGCCAAAAGTCCTAGGTTCAAACCTCCTTAGGACCAAAAACTCTTTTTTTTCACTAATTTTCTTAAGTTTTTTAACAAACTTCAACATTTTCAAAAACTAATCAAAACTTCTCATTTTGAGATGATTTTTTGCACACTTGTCATTTAATATACCTATTTTATGATCATGTCAAAAAAAATCCAAAAATATTTTCTTTTTTGATTATATTTTTATTAGCTTAAAAATGAGACATTTTAAGTATTTTTTAAATACTTTTTAACAATGTTTCTTTCCAATTTTCAAACCTAATCTTTTTTCTAAACTTCTTGTGAATATCCTTCACTTTTCAAAAATCATTTTCAAAACCTTTTCAAAAACCTTTCAATAAACTTACACACCTTTTTCCATGATCAATTAGATTTGAAGATAAACCAAACCAGGTTTTTCCTTGAATTTCTTTCAAATTGATCATGGGCCTCCCTCACGGTGTAAGTCCCAACCCTCCTATGTACATATTTATTTCCTTGTACATAACCACCCTTTCGTGTACATATTCATTTTCCTTGTACACATTTCAATCGTCTTTGTAAATATTCAAGTATAAACAAACTTCGTTCGTTTGTTTTCATCCGCTTGTTTATACACCGATTCCATTGGTATTAAGAGAAGCATTATTCCCGGTGAAACTGCTCTTAAACCAATGGGCCTCCCTTGACGTGTAAGTCCCAAAACCCCTTGTCTATATTCAAGTTACACTTGCTTTAATTGCTTGTTTTATACACTTGTTTATATATTTCCTTCATAAACTCCTGTGAACACACATCACACACTTGTTCATATAACTGTTCAGTTATAACATAACAACTAGCCTAACAACTAGGTTCCCTTTTAGCCTCCTCTTAGGTTTCGTATAAGATAACTCATTTATTGAGTTAACCTCCGCTTATGCTTCGTATAAGATAACTCATTTATTGAGTTAGCCTCCTCTTAGGCTTCGTATAAGATAACTCACCTGTTGATTTTAGCCTCCTCTTAGGCTTCATATAAGACAACTCCCCTGCTGAGTTAGCCTCCTCTTGGGCTTCGTTCAAAAGAACTCCCTCGTTGAGTTTAGCTTTCTCTTGGGCATCAAACAAGAAAGAGACCTGGAAATCTCTTAACAGCCTCCTATTGGGCTTCCAATACAAAGAATCACCCACGCTAGGATAGAACCTTGAGAGTATGATTTCCCGGTGAAATCACTCTTGAATCCTAAGAGGATGGTTTCCCGGTGAAACCACTCTTAAAGCCAAAGCCAGCCATACCCTATAGCTTCCTCTTGAGCTTCATACAAGGACCCTCAATGACCCTCGGAATGCCTTCTCTTGGGCTTACAATACAAGGACCCTCGATGACCCTCGGAATGCCTCCTATTGGGCTTACAATAGAAGGACCCACAGGCTTCTTAAAAGCATCCCTCTAATCCTGATCAATTTCTCCTAGAGATTTAGACATTTATCATCTCTATGGAAGAAGTATCTCATCTATAACATCACATACAATCAAACACTTTTTAAACATTTTTCAAACAAAACATCTTTTAACTGTAAGTGGTAACGCTTGTACACTCAAGAAAAACACCAAAAAAACTTACAATTAAAGATTCAATCATCTTTCAAACATCTTTCTTAACTCGTAAGTTGTAACGCTTGTACACTCAAGCAAAACACCTAATACTTACGATGAAAGATTCAATCAATCAACCCTTCAAAATGTATGTGATGAAATAAATTAGATACATTTTTCATTAAGATGACATTTGTCTTTGTCTCTTAATAACACCCCTTGCTTCCACTAGCATAAGTGGGAACTACGATTGCTCTGACTTTCTCAACCTCCCTTTGAGAATACGTAGGCACAAGGTCTCATCCTTGGCGAGCATACTTCTTTCTCCCTCAAACCAAACAAAACCATAGCTCCCTTTAGATCCGAGCTATAGATGCTCTGATTCCCATTAAGGGATATATATGCAGAAGATCCCAATGATCTTTGCGAGCACAATAATAACAAAACCTAGGATCCCACAACCTACCTTTTTTAAAATCCAAAGGAGAAACTCTCCCAAGAATAGAATAGCAAATTAAAACACAAACATATCAAAAATATTCATATATATAAATAAGGCTATAGATAACTATATATATATATATATATATATATATATATATATAGGTGCCACATCTTTCCCTTTATATAACAAACCCCCTTGCTCAGATCTCTCCCCAATGCGTTGCGTCTAGTTCATGCTAGTCGCACCGCATATCATTATTTATTGACGGTATTGCAGTTTTCCCCTATTTCATCTCATTTTTTCTTATTTTGGAAATAATAAAGCTTGATGCTCGCGGCATCTTTAAAAACAAATCAAAAGAGTAAATCATTTCGAGCCAGAGATTCGAATTCCGATTCGATTCCCTCGTTTGTCACTTTTTAACGCAAAAAATACCCAATTGCCTTCTTGATCTCATAGCGCAACCCTTTCTCGAACTTGATTCACTTTTAAAATTCAGCATTGACACCATCAAAATGCAGATAAAACTTAGCCAACTCAAAAAACCTTGCAGCATATTTCGTAACAGACATATTACCCTACTTCACCTCGAGAAATTCAATTTCTTTCCTAACCTGAACATCCTCAGGATAATACTTCCTCAGAAACTCTCTACGGAACACATCCCAAGTGATCTCTTCACCTGCAGCTTCTAACCTCGGACGCGTCTCTAGCCACGAGTCATCAACCTCGACCACTAGCATATGAGTCCCATAACGAACCTTCTGCGCTGGAGTGCAGTCTATCACACGAAAGATCCTCTAAATATCCTTCAACCAATCCAATACTCCATCAGGATCATACTTGCCCTATAAAGTAGGTGGATTCTCCCTCTAGAAAATCGTCAAACTACAAGATCCAGCACTCTCGTCGGTATTCGGCTGATTCTGCATAGTCTGAGCCATAGCTTCCAAAGCAGCAGCAATCACAGCATCGTTCCTTCCAGCCATCTCAACTTATCATTATAACATAAAAAATAGTTAGAACTAAATAACAATTCTCGATTGTTAAACGACTCGATAACTTGGCCGGACGAACCGACCTGCTCTGATACCATTAATGTAACACCCCATTTCTACCCGATAATTATAAATAAAATCAGAGTGATAAAATTTCAACCAAACATGGGATATCACATTTTAAACTTAAAAACCAACGACATTAAACTCATCATAACAGAGATATAACACATATAATCAGGGAGAACTCATAACAACCATTTAGTCTCCAAAATAAATCAACTTCAATAAATAACCATGCAGCGAATTCACAACTTTAAAACTTCATATAACTCATAGTATCTTGCTTAACAATTTAAACCAAAACAAATTTCTCAATTAACAACTAACATTCAAAATAACAACGAAATCAAATATGCGTTCATTCCCGAGTACCACGTATCAGAGCAAATGACACCAACTCGAACTAACAACTATAACAGCTACTAAGCACCAGTTAATCTTCCTAATTACCTGCACGTTATCCACGTAGAGACAACATCATAACAGAAGAAGTGAGATATCAAATGATATAAACAAAAATGTGATAATTAATATATTATACTAGAATCATACAAATTTTCACCACTTCATAACAACTACTAAATAACAACAAGCAACACAACAACAAAAACTTCAAGATACAACTCAAATGCGACTCAACTATGCATATGCATGTGCTACCATTGGAGCATGACTCCCAACTTAAAATCTGCCAATTTATCGAGGCATCAACAAAGCATAAGCCTTCAACTTAATATTTTGCCAATCCAAGCCAACATGTTGAGCATTAGCTCCAACTTAGAAAAATGTAATGTATGCGACTATTATGAATGACAAACAACAACAACAAATAACTCAAACAACACAACAACTTTCAACGTTGGCTATCAAGCCTCCAACTTAAATTTGTCCATAATTCGGAACAAATACAACTTGTTTAACTATACCTGCAAATCCATGCATTCAACATATTTTCAACAAAATAAACCAACCACAATTACCTACTAATATAGACGAACTACCCCCGACAAATTTTAGTCAATTCCAGACAACTAATTTTACCGCTTAATTTACTAATTAGACTAATTCGATCTTATTTCCATTCTCTGTTATTACTACCATTTATTAACTAGCTTCTGCAAAGTTTATTATACTGATATAATTAATTTCCCTGCATCCAAAAGTTATGCTGTCAACAAAATTCAACTCTGTTACTAGAAATATCAATATCCATTGGAAAACTTGATGTCTACCATTTTTCTATTTCTGCTAAATTTCCCTGTACCATACTAACTTATAACATTACTATCTTAATTTTACTAATCTATTAATTCTAACACATTATGTTTCAATTACTCCATTTTGCATGAACCTCTACAACAACTAGTCACTACCTGCCAAAAGCTAGAAGAACAAAGCTCCAAAATTAAACACACACACGCACGTGACAGGAAGACAAAGAGGAGCAAGGTGGGGTGCCCACCTCCCTAGTGGGGCGTCCTCTCTCTCTCTCTCTCTCTCTCTCTCTCTCTCTCTCTCTCTCTCTCTCTCTCTCACACACACACATATATATTTCTTCTTCCTTGCAAACAGGGCGCCCATCCCTTATTATTTAGGGCCCTCATCCTAATTCTTCTTCTTCACCTATATTCATCGTCTTCTACCCAAATTTCTATTATTTTTCTAGTTCGATTCATGCACACCATAGAACAGTCCAACACAGACATATATTATGCCATTATTAAATTCCAAAGCAACACAATATCAACGACAACACCATGCATAATTTCATTCAGCACAATTTCATCAACGACAACCAGAATTTATCAAAATCAAACAAAATACTACAATTAAATACACCACACTTTAAACTCATAAAATCTCAATCCCACATATCAATCATCATATTCCCGGTTATAAAATTCGAACCCCACCCTTACCTTGGATTGAAGGCAACTCAAATTTCCCGATCGAATTTCTGGAACTTTGGCTAATGGCAGCAAAACCCTCGTATTCACTCTATTCTCCAACCTTGCTCTTCTAAACCTTATTCCCAAAAAGCTTCATGACCTAATGTGTTTTGTTTTTTATTTCCTAACTACTTTTATTCTTAACATTCTAATCCCATAATAAAATAATGGGTCTACTAATAGTGTAATAGGGCCTGCTATGCGATACCCCCAATTTTGTTATTTCTTGCATACAACTTCACCCAACTAAATTAATTAATATTCTACTAAAACTAATATTATTTTCTAATATTAATTACTCCCGGATAAATCGACTATTTACCCGATTATCAACTTATCTGCTCAAACAACACATTCAAAAAATATTCAGAAAATACTCAAAATATTTAATTAAAACATTTAATTAAATATGGGTGTTACAGAAAACATCACTTCACTTCCCTAATACATGCATTACTTCAATGACCTGGCTTCCCACATTTGTAACAAACAATGTTAGCAGGAGCACCTCCTCCACCGGTTCTCCTACCATCAACAGCTCTCTGTTTGCTCTTGTCATTTGGAGCACTATAAGGCTTCCTACGATTTTGTTGTTGCCTGCCTCTCCTTTCAGTTATAGTTTTGTAGTGAGCCTTACTATCCTCTTCAAAACTTCTGCAGCTATTCACCAAATTCGGAAATTTACAGAATAGCTGATACCTAATTGCCTTCTTGATTTATGAGTGCACTCTATTTTCAAACTTGATGCACTTAAAAAATTCGGCTATCGGCTCGCTCTAATGAGGATAATAGTTCGCCAGTTCCATGAACTTCGCAGTGTATTAAGTCACCGATAATTCCCCTTGTTTCAGTTCCAGAAATTTGATTTCTTTCTTTCCGCAGACATATTCTAGGTAATACTTCATTAAGAACTCCCTATGAAACACAACCAAAGTAATAACTTCACCTACATCATCCAGTCTCTGACGAGTGGCAACCCATCAGTCATCAACCTCTCATGCTAGCATATGCGTACCAAAGCACACTTTCTAAGCCTCCGAGCAATCCATAACCCGAAATATCCTCTTAATTTCTTTGAGCCACTTCTGCACTCCTTCAGGATCATGCTTTCCTTTGAACGTAGGCGGATGATTCCTCTGGAGAGTCTCCAAAACACGAGATCCATCATTCTTGCCAACATTAGGCTAATGCTGCACAACCTGAGCCAAAGCATGCAAAGCAACAGCAAATGTAGTATCGTTTCTTGCAATCATTACTCTACTTGTCATTATAACACCAAACAAAGATTAGAAGGAAACACATCGATAATATACACTACATTACTGACTCAACAACCTGGCCGGACGAATCGACCTGCTCTGATACCAATTGTAACACCCTGATTTCTCTGTCGGTAATTTAACAAAAATCAGAGTAAATTAATTCTTAAATCAAAACACAAAGAATATGATGTCGCGTCTTTTAACATATTAAAAAACTACTCAAGTAAAATAAATCGATACATAACACACTCTCGGATGAACCAACAACATTTTCGACATAGTTCTCAAAATTCAACTTTATTATCACAATATAAAAGAAATCATGTTTATTATTCAACGTCTTCAAACAATCATAAACCAACGTGTAGTCGAATAAAAGAGAGTTTACAATACTCCAACAGTTCTTCAAAGTAAAATAACAAGTAAGAAAAATAAGAAAATGTTCTTCCCCCGGTGTTACATATCAAAGAAGACACCGACTCAATCTACACAATACGAGGTAAGACTCCTCAGCTAAAATCGACTAATCTTTGATACTTGAGTGATACCGTAAAAAAAATCATTCCAACAGAAGAGTGAGATATCACGATAATATAATAAAATATATGTAATAAATAGGGTGTCACAAATCCTCCACATCAAAGCAACACACTATAACACATATCATCAATTCATAATAGTGCCATTTCAATCATACATTCAATCACATCATACAATTATCACACATTCATATAATTTCATGTTTAGATCAACCATGCATTAAAACATACCGTAGACGGTTCAAATATTTTTTCTAATTAGTCATAATTATTTATAAAATAGATACATACATAATTTCATGTTAAATAACAGAAAATATAAAATCTCATGTTACAGGCCGCGCTAAGCGGGCCAAACGGCGCTAAGTGTAATCCTCGATCCAATCCACCCTTCCAAGCCAAGAGCACCGCGCGATCTACGACTTTGACAGAAAATCCCCTACGAAGACAACAACAAACCTAGACATATTTTTGATCCCAAAACACATTTTTACACATCAATCACTCTGATTTTCGGTATTAGAACCTATATCTAACATGAGTTTCAAATTACAAACATGAAAACATCAACATACATCAAAATTATGGATTTACTATTGAAACCTAACATTTTGCATCATACAAAATAGCTATAGAAATCCAAATCCCCTCATACCCATTCATTATATTATCCCATTACAGAGTCGAAACCCCACCCTTACCTTGATTTGAAGGTTCCTCAAGCTTCAACAATGCCTTCTCTCTTGCCCTAGTCTCCTTTCCCAAAATCACTCTTTCTCTATTCTCTCACTTCTACGACTGGTAAGGCCCAAAAGCATTTTTCTTTCCTTTGTTTTGACTTATATAACCCTTAGACCCCTAATATAGTATTCCCATTATGCCCTTTATTCCTTTTACTATTAAAATAAAATTTTAATTATTATACAATAATAACAATTCTAATACTTTAATCTAAATAATAGTAGTAAATTATTATCTACTCACACCCTTGTGTTTCTACATTTTTAGTCACACACCCCGCTAAATATCTTAACTTTTATAATTTCTAAGGTAACTACCTCCCATCCAAGGCATAACCACACAACAACACATTCACTAAGGCGCGCAAATGAACCACATTGCATAATTAATTATTAAAAACAATTTAATAAAATCGGGGTGTTACACTCTCCCCCATCCTATTTTTTGTAGCTTTTGCAGGATGAGCCTAAAGGAAGTGGGCATGTCTGTTTGTTGTAACACTCTAATTTCCCCTGAAGAATTATAGTTAAAATCAGAGTAATTTTTTTAAAACATTCACATACAATTAAGATGCTACGTTTCAAAACATACTAAACCTGCTCATAACATATATAAGATACATACGAATGAACAAAAACACCACACCATAGTCTTCAACTTTGATTTTTATTAAGCAACAGAAAAAGAATCACGTTTAATATCAAATTATTCTCATCTAATATAAACGAACATCTATTCAAAAACTAAGAGGTTCAAAAGACTCCAAACAAATAAGTAAGATCAAGAAAACAAATAAGCGTTCATCCCCCCAATGTTAGGTATTAGAGCAACGATGCAAACTCTAAATAAAACAAAGAGCGACCTCTTCCTTGCAGCTTTAGACTACTCCTAACTATCTGCACGATGGCGTATAATAATAAGTAGACAACAAATATATTCATGCACAGTCACACATTCCACATCTCACACTTTATCACAACCAACGACAATCCAATTTCATGTTAATTATGCAATCACGCCATCATTAGCACATATCAATGAATTATTGCATAACACACACATACCATACCTACAACATCATGCTAATGACAATATAATGCAATGAGAATGTCTCACAAACTCAATGCATGTGGTATCATTTCCGAACAATTAAGTTTATTCGCTCCCGATCCACGCCATCTATGACCAGAGCCACCAATATCACGAAAAATTTGGTTCACATTGCTCCCGATCCACTCTATCTAGGATTAACGCCACCAATATCTTGAAAATTTTGGTTCACCTCACTTCCGATCCACGCCATCTAGGACCAGAGCCAACAAATAAGACTAAAGTCTTCACCATGAAATGCATGCGACACGACATTCAACAAAATATCATACATTGACATCCATGTCTATTAGTGTAACACACCATTACTGGTCACCAACTTTCAACACATGCGACATATAATTCACAATGTTCAAACAAATGCATACAACATTATCACACATACTTACATACACACAACTCAACATAATATACATATTTCATATAGAAAGGCCTAAACCCTCAATAAATAATCACACACTGTATTTGAAAACATTTTTGTATGATAGAAAATATTATTAGCTTCCGTAGGTTCAAATGGCGCGTCAAACGGACACCCGAGTTAGAAATAAAATTTTCCCAGTCTACTCACTTGAGGCTCACCCAACGAAGTTGTCTGCTCGCTTAAGGCTCGCCCAGTGACGCTGGGGTGACAAGCCTTCCCCATACATTTTATAGGAGCACCTTTTTTCCAACATTTCCTCCGCCTTTTATCTCACCCGACGAATCTCGCGCTCACCACCCATTTGTCAGGAGAAACTAGAGCGAAGCTCTATCTCTCACACATTTTCCAGGAGCCTGCAAAATCACATGTTCATCTCGCCTTACGCTTGCCCGACGCTGCTCAGGAGAAACCACTTCGCTCGACGACACTTGTCTCTCCCAGCGACGCGTGTGAAATAACAACTTCCTGTTGCGATTTTTGCTCCAGACTAGTCCTAATTCTCATACGATCTCAACATAGTACAATCCCCAAAACTCATCAAATTCAACATGTTTTTCATAATACAATAAAAACATATCATGATAGGCATTATACACATCAATTCATGGCAAACCAACATCACACATTTCATCAAAATCATCATATTATCAATTAATCATAAAACCCCAAACAACCTACATCTAAATCCTATTAGAAAGTTGGAACCCCACCCTTACCCTAGATTGACGATTCCTAAGCTTCAACAATGAATTTTCTTGCCCTAGCCTCTTGGTACACTGTTCTTCTATTCTCCTCTTTCTCGTTCTACGATCTAACTTTTTCACATAACCCTTTCATTTTCCTCGTTTTACTACTATAACCCTTGAACCCATAATATCTTATTCCACTTATGCCATTCTACATAAGAATAACTAAAATAATTATTTATTTATTTATTATTATCACCATATTATTCTAATATTATAATTTAATTAATAATAGTAGTAATAATCTCCTTCCACCCATAAGTGTCTATACTATTAGTCATACACTCCTAATACTTTAACATCAATAATTTCTAAGATAACTAACTACCCAGCAATAAGACATCACATCATGACAAAATATTCGGGGTGTTACATTTGTAACCCGTACTATTTTCATGAACTTTTCCTTGCAATAAAAATATATTTGACATGAAAGAGGAGAGAGTCTCATCTCTTTCTTTGACTTTTTTTCGTGCTTTTATCCAAATTTTCTTCTTTCATTAGACTTTTTTATTTATTTGCCCTTGCATACCCTAACGGAAGAAAATTCATAATTTATTTTATTATTTACAAAGAATGTGGATATAATTTAGATTTTTTTATTCTAATTTAATACTGTTATTTGTTTTATATCATCCTATTATATATAGCAGTAATAGTTTGACTTTGATTAGTGGTTGAGAAATTGATGGTGATTGCAAACTCGTGATCGCTTCAACATCAACCTCTATCCATCTTCAAAATTTCATCTCTACTCCAAACAATAAACAACTAAACTCTTTCATGCTCGCCACGGACCCCTCCGTGGCGCTTCGAATATCTATTCGCAACCCGCCCCGCTCACTCTTGACCACCACCACCGCCACTTGCTGCTTCTATTCAGGAAGAACTCGATCGAGACCCAGCTTCTCTGCGCGTCCCACTCTTTCCCTCAATTCTATCAAAATGCAACTGCTCCGCCACCTCAAGGTTGAGGCCGAAATCGGAGGCGAAGACTTGTTCAACGCTGGTGCCACGGATAAACGAGTTCCTAATCACCTTGTTATTATGGTTAATGGTATAACTGGAAGGTAATTGAATGGTTTAAATACAGATTAGGGTTTTGTTTCATTATCTTGTTAATTTGCATTCCTTTTTCGGAATAGAGTGCCTCGTGCAGCTTGAATACCTTCTTTTCCGAGCCTTTTTCTTAAAATCCTTGTGGTTGTTTCACATATACGTCTTCTTCAAGTTCCCCGTGAAGAAAGGCCGACTTGACATATAGCTGATGAATCTTCCATTGTCGTTAAGCGTCAAGGGCAACAATGGTTCTTACCGTCTCCATTCCTGCAACTGGGGCGTACACCTCTCCATAGTCGATTTCGTGCTTCTGTGAATAGCCTTTAACTACTAATCGTGTTTTGTGTTTCTCCAACACTCCTTCTTCATTCAGTTTCGTCTTGAAGATCCATTTGACTCTAACTACCTTTGCCTTGTTTGGTAAGGTAACAACGACCATGTCTTATTCTTCTGTATGGACTCAATCTCCTTCTTCATTGCTTCGATCCAGTGTGGTTCCTTGATAGCCTCTTCAAATGTTGTCGGGTCATTGTTCACAATTGATAATGCCATGTCCTCAGTTGGTATGCCTGATTCATCTACTTCTGATATTGCTCCTTCATTTGTTACGTATTCACGAAGCCAAGCAGGCTTATGAGAGATTCTGCCACATCTAGTTTGCACTATTTTTTCTCTATCTGCAATATCTGCATCACTTCTTGCTCTTGTAGGCTCTGCTATCTCCACTTCTTCTCCCCTTACTTCCTTTGATTGATCATGATCTTCCCTCCCTTGGTCTGAGGCTCTTGAAGACCCAACAGTATCATCAGTTTCATTCTCATTGAGTTAAGTCCCGAGTTTCATAGGTAGATCTCCATGGCCAATCCTGATCCTCAAGAAACATTACGTCTCTGCGTCCTCGAAATACTGCCCTTCCTCAGCCTCGTCCGCGTGCATAAGTTCGATCATCACGAGCAGCTTGCAGGACCAAATTATCTCCCTTCACATCTTTGTCTTTCATGAACTTTTGTTCATGAACTAGTAAAGAGCTTTGAAGTGCATCGACTGACAAAGATGTTATATCCTTGGATTCCTCGATGGAGCACACCAGGACATTTCATTTCTTTGTTAGAGATCGAAGAAATTTTTTCACAATCTGCATATCGTCCATGCATCCTCCATAGCTCCACATCTCATTTGCACCGACCATGGTGCGAGTGTACTTTGCGACATTCTCACCGACCTTCATTGCCCGCATTTCAAGCGAGCCTTTTAGACGATTGAGTTTTTCTCCACTTACCCGTTCATTTACCTGAAACTTAATTTTCATTGCTTCCCAAAGCTGTTTTGCAATGTCTCGTTTGGTGATAGTTGCCAGGGTGACTCGATCAATTGCAACAAACAAATGATTCTTGGCCTTCAAATCTTTGAGACGCAACTCCTCGAATGCCTTTTGGTTGGTCACAGATTGAGTATCAATATGGAGGGGAATTTCAGTCTCGATGACACACCAGTACTCCTTTGAGTGCAACAAGTTTTCCATCAGGAGGCTCCAATGTACGTAGTCTCCGTCGAATCGGGGAATACAAGGTTGTGCAAAGCTATTTCCTCATTCGTTCTGCATCTTTGTGAAACTGTTACCCAATGACTGCAGAAGGTATAGTTGAAGTGTTTTATGTGCACTCAAACGAAGTAAACAGAGCTGTCCTGGAAGGGTAAGCTCTGATGCCAAATGTGAAAGAGTTTGAATGAATAACAACAACTTGCTTTATTAGATAAAATAGAACGCTTAAATACAATAAAAATCTCTGCAATAACTAAACCCTAACATCATCTCCTAAGAATAAGCTACATCCCCAAAGACTAACTTTATT
This sequence comes from Vicia sativa, assembly GCA_021764765.1. Classification (NCBI taxonomy): domain Eukaryota; kingdom Viridiplantae; phylum Streptophyta; class Magnoliopsida; order Fabales; family Fabaceae; genus Vicia; species Vicia sativa. Next base: position 261,871,214 of record CM038793.1, on the reverse strand, counting down.
CCTAAAAACCAGCTACATCCCTCAATACTAGGTCAGTTAAGCTAACATAGTAACATCACTTGACGTGCATTGTTGTTATCTAATCCTAACAAACATTATCTCATTTCTCTTTTGTGCAATGAAGTTTATTAGACATTTCAAAAATAGATTATATGTGGGGGGCTGTGGTTACAGTGAGTGAAACATGCTTTGTTTTCTTTTTTCAGCGCTTCTGATTGGAGATATGCTGCAGAGCAGTTTGTGAAGAGGCTTCCAGATAAAGTTATTGTGCACCGTAAGCATCCCCACTTCCTTCCTAAATATACCTGCTACATTTCCTGGGCATCAGAGTATAGTTGATACCTAAGTAGATTTTGAAATGCACCATCTCACTTGAATGTCAAGTTTTTGGGTTGGGTTTGTGATCTATGTATAGTTGGATTACAAATGGATAGTTTGGTGTTTGACTGAACTCGATGATATAAAACATCTTTCACAAATAGAAATGTTACTGATAACATAAATTTATCAACTATTTTTTTTCCTCAAAGTATTAAATTATCTTGCTCGGATATTCATCTGGTTCTTGCCCTGACATTTCCAAGTCTGCCAATCTTTAGCTTGTATTATGTTTTGCACTTTCTATTAAGAAAAACCATCTGTTGCATTTTACACGACAATTTATGGACAGGCAGTGAATGCAATTCTTCAAGATTGACGTTTGATGGTGTTGACACAATGGGTGAGCGGCTAGCTGAAGAGGTACTTTGGTAATAATAATGTGACCTTTTTTTCTTTGCTCGTCTTAATTTTTCTTACTTCCCTAAAATCTCATTTATAATGCTTTTGGTTTGCCATCACTTGCATCTAAATCTTCAGTTTTATTTCGTATTTGACCAGGTACTGTCGGTTGCTAGACGATGGCCAGAGGTACAGAAGATATCCTTTGTCGCACATTCTTTAGGAGGCTTGGTGGCAAGATATGCAATTGGAAGACTTTATCATAGTTCTTTAAAATTGGAACATCTTGGTTCCACCAGAAACTGTTTCAATGAAGAGAAGACAGAATATTCAAAACAGTACCTTAAACAGAGTTATGAAGCCAAAATTGCTGGTTTAGAGCCAATGAACTTTATAACATTTGCAACACCTCATCTAGGTTCAAGAGGAAATAAACAGGTACTTTTATATTAGCAGTAGCTCAAGATTTGGTTGAGGTTGTCACTTAATTACTAATTGTTGAAAAGACAAATATTAGTCATTTCAATTTTTTTAGAAGAAACGTACACATGGATTGCATTTAAGTCGAAACTCACTGCAATTAGGGAAATTGTTAGGTTTGGTCATAGCTTTTGACATTTAATTTCTGGCAATCATTTTATACTCTAAAGGTACAGCTTCAGACTGGTATTTTGAATTTGAATTTGTTTTGGTTACACTAGTATCCTTTTCCCATTAGATATTGTTAGAATATTCTAAAATATCTTGTACAATAATTAATTATATTATGTTCAAATATCTTAGTTTATCTAGTAGGATCAATTTGTAGAATATCTTAGATCATCTACTAGGACTAGTTTTTATATTTTTTAGCTATTATGTTTTGTTTCCTTATTTCCCTATATATTTATATATAGGTGTCTTCTACGCCTATGAATAGGTATTAGCATTTAGTCTAATGCTTATTTTTCTGTATTTTGCGCATCTTTGTGGGCTATTTCTTTCTTCTCAAGCCAAATGTCTTAATATTTGTCTTACTGTCAGATCCAAATTATTGGTTATGTCTAGGTCACTTTTAACTTAGTGTCCTTTCTTTCCTTTTCCTAATTTGGTATCTGTTCTGCTCTGGAATTAGATAATGATTGGCGAGGTTTAATTCGCGGTGTGTTGAGGTGATTCAAGGTTTTTGATACGGTGGAGAGGGGGTAGACCTGAAGGTTAGCACTCCAATGCTCAAGTAAGGGAGTCAGTAGTGAAGTTTTTAGAGAGAAGGATTTGAATACCTCGATAAATGGCGCTATCCCTTCTTTAAATAGAAGAGGCATAGTTAGCAACTGAATTTGCTCAAGAGGGCGTGAAATGAGGTCTGCTGTCAAATCAGTCTGGATGGCAAGGTCAGATTTTGTAGGAAAATTTATCTGCTTGATAGGGTAAAGGAGTCCACCTGTTCCACGCCTTACTGTTGTGTTGCCTGTCACCACTATTGGGTTTCCGTGCTTTTGGGCTGTTGCGGGCGGCCCAGAATAGTATCTAATGGCATACTATCTAGTCATTGGTCTTCACAAACATTTATCTCCAGTAAGTACCTTAGAGCAACAAACGTCTAAGTTGAGTCATCAGCATGGGTAACAAATGAATTGTCCAACTTAAGTTTGTTTTTGGTAGTTTTGTCGTCTGACCATCACCATGGTTGTGCTGCTGGAAGCCTGGAAGCAGTCACAGAACTGTTAACATGACATGTTCCGAACACAAGGTTGTTTAAGGATAAGGACAATGTCTAGGCCAATATCAACGTAGTTTAATTTTCCCATAGTTCGTGAAAGTTGGTTATGTTTAAAAAGGAATCTTTTACTGTACTTGAGAGAATCCATTTCCCTATGTAGACACAATATGACTGACACTAAAATAAACTAAGGCAAATGAAGACAAAACAGTGAGTTAATGGGGTCCGTTGGAGACAACATATGTGATGATGGGTTAGACTTGACAAGTAGCTCCAGATCCAGTGGTTGCTGGTTGGGAAGGCGGCTGATGATAGCAGGGTATTGTGAACCAAAAATGAGTTTTACGCTGCGTTGCAAAGATACAGGTATTAGTATGGAATACGACATCTTTGAGAAAACTAAAGTACGGGTACGCGAGTATAATTTTTTTAAAATACAATTATACAAATAACAAAGAAATTATATTGTTTAAATGACCACAAAACATTAAAATTAAAACATAATTTGATCAAAAAGAGTCAATATCTGCACAATAACATAAATAAATCACGCTATAAAAGTGTCCATAATTCATGAAATCATTGCTCAATATCTATATTTTCCTCTTCAACATCAATAAAAAGAACGTCTTCTAGTTTTGATTCATCGAGAGAAAAGACTAGCAACTTCAAGAATACGGGCTTCATCAAATAGATTCAATTCATCTCTACCAATATTCTACATTTTTGTTACTCCTTCATTATAAGCCTTACTTTTTCAAGAGGACGGAGATTTGTATGACATATGAACAAAAACTAAATCCTCAGTATACTCTAATTTCTATATTCCACATTTTTGTTACTCCTTCATTATAAGCCTTACATATTCCACATTTTTGTTACTCCTTCATTATAAGCCTTACTTTTTCAAGAGGACGGAGATTTGTATGAAATATGAACAAAAACTAAATCCTCAGTATACTCTAATTTCTCTCAGCAGAAGATGAAGAAGTTGTGAAAGGAGTTTCAATGCAATGGATTGAAGATCCATAAGTTATCCAAAACTATACCATTAGAATAAAAATTGAGTTTGTATACCCAATATGTACCCGTTGGAGTACCGACTTAAAAAAAAACAAAACAAAACTAGGTAAGGCCTGGATACGTACCGGACCGGTACTCAGTACTGGTACTTTGCCTAAAATGGAGTACCCATGCTTTACAGGTTTTAAGCTCTGAGAAAGATATACGCAACAAAGAGGCTGGAAACCTATGATGCATAGGTACGGGTACGGTATCCGGTGCGAGTACTGGTACCGGTACGGGATAGACATATTAAAAAAAATCAAGGTACGGGTGCGTTAGAGAGATATACACAACAAAGAGGCTGGAAACCTATGATGCATAGGTACAGGTACGATATCCGGTGCGAGTACTGGTGCCGACGGGATAGACATATTAATAAAAATCAAGGTAATGGTACGTTAATAAAAATTAAGAGTACATAAGTATACTATATCGGTATTTGTGAAAATCACAAATTTCACTCAAAATTAAATCATGAAAAAAAAATTAAAGTTTCACTAGTACGGTACGTGTACCTGGTACATGTTATTTCACCATTTTAGAAGTACCCATACTTCATAGCTGGAAACTAGAGGTGAAACACACTTTTCAGCAAATTAAATTATTCTTGTATACTTGCAGGCCAGAGACCATATTTCTACTGTGTTCTCAAGGATTAAGATTGTTTCATGTTTAGGCTTTAGATACCATGTTAAGAGAAAATGAAATGAGAAAAAGGAGGAATATGACGGAATTAATGTGGCTCAACTACTTAGTAGACTACCTTATGTATAAATTAAAATTAATACAAAGATTTGAAGTTATCATAATCACTTTTAATTACATAATACTATAAAACTTATAACTAACCTATTTATATTATAGCCCTAATATTCAAGTACATATATTGAAATTGTAGTAAAATCTCTCATTGCTTTTCTCCACTGTTGTTTGTTTTAGCTTCCCTTACTTTGCGGTCTTCCTTTCCTTGAGAGAAGAGCATCCCAAACTGCACACTTAGTTGCTGGGAGATCTGGGAAGCATCTCTTCCTCATGGACAGTGATGGTGGAAAACCTCCTCTGCTCCTGCAGATGGTTGATGACTCAGACGATTTAAAATTTATGTTAGTACTAATGTATCAGTTAATTTCAACAGATAATTTTATGCATTTCTGTAATATTGCCGATGTAATTGTTTGTGATGATGTAGGTCAGCTTTGCATGCATTCAAGCGTCGCGTGGCATATGCAAATGCGAATTATGATCGTATCCTTTTTTAATTTAGATATTGAATAATAACTCATCTTTAATGTTTATTAAATTTCCAATATTACAAAAGCTTAAGATATATGAATCTAGAATCAACCACATATTTCAAAGTATGAAGAGACAATTTTATGTTCTTCATGAAGAGTTTATAGGCAGTTAGAAACCATGTCACCTTAGCTAATAATAAATTGACAATTTCAAGTATAAATTGGCACAAAGGTGCTGATGAAACATACAAATAAGGAAATACTTTTACGCATTAATGTTTCTTGACATACCTTGAAGAGATGGTTGGATGGCGTACCTCCTCGATTCGCCGTCAACATGAACTTCCAAAGGTATTGTGCTAGTCCAATTTAATAATATTATTCTACCTTAATAATTCCCCTTGCCTTCAGAGACTAAATTCTATTTTCTTTTGTGCTAGTCCAATCTTATTGTAAATGATGATAAATACCCACACATTGTTTATGTTGAAGGAGATAACACCAATGGCATTTACAATACAGAGTCTTCAAATGTTGGAGGTCAAACATCTGACTTAGAAGGTTCTTTCCTTATTTTATGACGCAAATTAATGCCTTAATAATGATTTGTGTTGTTTTTTCTGTACTGCTCTTGGATGCATGTCTTGAGGGTCGATATGCTTTATTCTTTATTATTGGTAATTAGCACAAATGTCTAGTTTTTCAAGAATAAAAATAAATAAAGTAAGAGCAATCTTCTATTCTATGTTTTGATTTCCTGTATGTTTTATTATGACCTTTTGCAAATTATTTTGTTTAGCATTGCTTGTAACTGAATAATATATTTCAAGCATCTTAAAATTACAAGCATTAGTCTCTTTATATAAGACTATTTTAATCTAATGGACCTAACTGATGGACTAAAAGTCCGAATATAAATTACTACTAATAATAGTAAAAATAATTTATTAACAACATTCCTCCTCAAGCTGGTGAATGAATATTTATCATTCTCAGCTTGGAAACAATCTTTTCAAAGTTTTTGTTTCAGCCCTTTAGTTAGAGATCTGCAAGGTTGTCTTTAGAAGAAACATATGGACTGCAAATAAGACCACTATCTAACTTTTCTTTGATGAAGTGTAGGTCAATTTCAATATATTTAGTTCTATCATGCTGCAATGGATTATGGGCTATGCTAATAGCAGATCATGTTGCACTGGATTATGGACTATGCTAATAGCAGATTTATTGTCACAATAGTCTCATTGGTTCATCACTGTTTATCTTCAAGTCTTCTAATGTCATTTTCAACCAAAGTAGTTCACATATCCCTTGTGACATTGCTCTGAATTTTGCTTCAACACTAGATCTAGATACAACACTTTGTTTTTACTCTTCCATGTCAGAAGATTTTCGCCTAGAAAAGTACAATATCCTGTAGTTGATATTCTATCCACAACTGACCCTGCATAGTCATCATCACTATATGTTTCAATACTCACACTTCCATTTCGTTCGAACAAATTTCCTCTACCTAGACTTCCTTTTAAATAGCACAATTTGGAGCGCAAATTTACACTTGAATCAATTGGTGTACTTGCAGACTTGCATGCTGTCTTACCCGTATCTTGTAGAAGATCAATAATGTATTTTTGTTGAGATATGAAGAGTCATTTCTTAGAGTGGAAACTTCAATTCCTAGAAAGTACTTCAATTTTCTCAGGGGTTGTTTAGGATTTGGTTTTTGGAGAGGAAGACTTTGGAGAGTTGCATCTATATCTAGAAATGTGTTTGATATTTTTAAAAAGTTTAAAAATAATATGAGCTTATATGCTAATGTAGTATATTGTTTTTTAAACTTTTTAAAAATATTAAACATATTTCTAGATACAAGCGCAACCGTCCAAAAACCAACTCCCAAACATCCTCTCAAGGTCTTAATCTTGAACTTTTTGGCTAAGTGTTTGCCTAGCAATTATTGCTACTTCTCATCATCACCTGTTACTATAATGTCATCCACATACACTAATAAAACTGTTACTCCCCCTGTCTTAGAATGTATGATAAATATAGTATGATCTCCTTGACTTTGTTTAAAGTCCAAACCTATCATAACTTGGGTGAATCTTCCAAACCATGCTCCTGGTGATTGCTTTAACTCATATAAAGTATTTTTTAATTTGCTCACAATGTTGGTGGTAGTAAGTTCACAGTATCCAGGGGTACATCCATATAGATTTGTTCATCAAGTTCTCCATGAAGAAAGACATTTTTCACATCAAATTGATGTAAATTCCATTTGTAGTTAGCTGCTAAAGATAATATCACTCTCACGGTATTCATTTTAGCGACTGGAGCAAATGTTTGAGTAATCTACTCCATAAGTTTAGGTGAATCCTTTGGCAACCAATATTGCCTTGCACCTCTCAATAGATCCATTAGCTACCATCTACATCCTACAAGTTTCTTTCCATTTGGCAGAGAAACCAATTCTCAAGTATTGTTTTTATTCAGTGCCTTCATCTCCAAGTCTTTGACTTGTTTCCATTTCTTGTCAGACAATGCCTCAGACGAAGGTATTATTATAGTGTTTAAACTTGTGAGGAAAGCTTTATAGGTGGGTGAAAAATGTTCAAAACTTAGGTAGTTGGATATAGGGTAAAATGGCTTTTTAATACATTTTTTGGTATCTTTTCTCAGGGAAAATTGGAAGATCTAAATCCTTGTAGTGTGTACTGAGTTGGATTCTGTTTCTTGTTCATGAGTGTTGTAATCTAATGTTAAGGATATTTGTATGTAGAATAGTCTCACATCGACTATATCATAGCATTAGTTGTAATCTATCTCTATATAACAAAGTCTCAGTAATGCTTTTAAAACACACAGTTTAACCTAAATGTCTCTTAGTCTCTTTTAATTCAACATGGTATCAGAGCCTACTAAGAGGCAATTTTTTGCCGTGCTTTATCCGGTTGACCCACGGTCTTCAGGTGAAAAAAGATTTTAATTTTTTTTTTTAATTTTTGCTAACCGTGTCATCACTCCGGTTTGCCTCTCACTTTCCAAAATTCTCCGGTAACCACCGGACTATTGCCGCCATTCACCGCTACTAATTTCGGCGACCTTCCGGCAAACTTACCCTATCGGCAAAAACGCCTCCTTCGAACCCGACGATTTTTCCATTGTCGCACTCGCCACCATGCAACTTTTCCAAATCCAATACTCATGGCTACTCCTCAGAACTTTACGCCAAACTACGATGATTTCCTCAAGTGGTATCAGAATTATCAGAATTCAGATTCTACTGCTTCGGTTGCACACACTGATAATTCATCTGTTTGCTTCTCTCAATCATCTTCTCTTGGACCTTGGGTCCTTGATTCGCCGATCATATTCTTGGTAATAATCTTTTCTCTTCCCTCTCTACCTTTGGTTTCTTACCTACTATAACTTCTGCCAAAGGTTCTCAAACCCGATCTGAAGGAATTGGTACTGTTCAAATTCTACCTTCTCTCTCTGTTACTTATGTTCTCTATGTACCTAATTGTCGATTTAATTTACTTTCAATCAGTCTTTTAACTCGTTCTCTTGATTATTTTGTCACCTTCGCTAATAGTAATGTCACACTGCAAGATCGAAGTTCGGGACGGACAATTGGTGTCGCATATGAGTCTCAAGGTCTTTATTACTTTTCAGTGTCATCTCAGACAGGCTCAACCAAAGATTCTCCACTCACAATCCATGCTCAGTTGGGTCATCCTAGTCTTCCCAAATTACAGAAGTTGGTGCCAAGTTTATCGAAAGTATCTGATTTACATTGTGAGTCATGTCAGTTAGGGAAATACACTCGTAGTCAATTTCCCAATCGAGTCAATAAACGAGCTTCGTCCCCTTTTGTTTTAGTTCACTCCGATGTTTGGGGTCCCTCACGTACTATCTCTACTCTTGAGTCTAGGTATTTTATCACCTTTATTGATGATTTTTCACGTTGCACGTGGTTATTTTTAATGAAAAATCGATCAGAATTATTTTCTATTTTTGAAAAATTTTATAAAGAAATAAAAACTCAGTTTGGTGTGTCTATTCGTACCTTAAGAAGTGATAGTGCTCGTGAATATTTATCCCAACAATTTCAAACTTTTATGTCCAGTAATGGTATTCTCCACCAAACATCTTGCCCTCATACACCTCAACAAAACGGGGTAGCCGAATGCAAAAACCGGCATCTCATAGAAACCACTTGGACCCTACTTCTCCATGGTAATGTTCTACTTCGGTTTTGGGGAGACGTTGTGCTAACGACATGTTACCTCATAAATCGCATGCCATCATCTGTCCTTAACAATAAAATCCTTCATTTAGTGTGGTAAGCCAGTTCTTAAGTTTCCCTTGTCAGGAACACATGGATGTTGTTATCCGGATTCTGAGATACATCAAATGTGCTCCAGGAAAAGGTTTAGTGCATGAAGATAAAGGACAAACTCAGATAGTTGAATACTCCGGTGCACATTGGGCAGGGTCACCAATTGATAGACGATCCACCTCTGGGTATTGTGTACTTGTTGGAGGAAACCTTATATCCTGGAAAAGTAAGAAACAAAATGTGGTTGCAAGATCAAGCATCGAGGCAGAGTATAGGGCCATGGCAATGGCAACATGTGAACTGATTTGGTTAAAACAATTGCTCAAAGAATTTGAAATTGAAGAAGCAAGACCAATGACACTTGTATTTGATAATCAAGTTGCATTGCACATTGCTTCAAATCCAGTCTTCGATGAGAGGACCAAACATATTGAGATAGATTGTCACTTTGTCGGAGAGAAGATTGAATTTGGCGACATCCTCACAAGCTTTGTCAACTCTAGTGATCAATTGGCAGATGTGTTTACAAAATCTCTACGAAATCCCATAACTAATTATATATGTTGCAAGCTTGGTGCATTTGACTTACATGCTCCGGCTTGAGGGGGAGTGTTGATATATATACACACACACACACACACACACCATGAGTTACACTGGCTTAAAAACGTCACTTCAGATTAATATTTTTTAAAATCAACCGTTGGATTGAAACATATCATATAGATCATACCTATAAAGTTTGAGATTAATCTATAACGATTTACTATACGATCAAAATATCCAATTACTACTAAAATTAAGTTATTTGCAACAAGCATTACAAAAATATTTAAAGCATGTAATAGTTTTCTTATTGATTTTATTAAGCAGAATAAATTTTATCTATGGACCCAAATTGAAAATTTTCAATTTTAAAAGTACAAAGAACGTATTTTCAATATTTTCTCCTTTTTTGTCTATCTCAATTGGATGAGTGGAGTATGTTAAACTTAGATATGTCACTTGGTATTCTCTAATTAAATCTATGCAAATACATTAGCTGGTCCCTAATTAAGAAGTTCTAATGTTCAAAGTAGGATTGGGATCTGTTAACTATAATTGTCTCATTGATATGTAATGAGTTGCACTGAACAAACTATTCAGTAGCTGATTCTTTTGATTCTTAGACTACTATGAAATTCTTATTTTTATGATATTTTAATTCTTCCTTAATGTAGAAAAGATGATAAGGGGTCTGACTAAGGTATCTTGGGAGCGTGTCGATGTTAGCTTTGAGACAAGTAAACAGCGATATGTTGCTCACAGTACAATTCAGGTATGCTTTATTGTGTGATTTCTATTTGATGCAGTCTTCCAAATGCTTTTTTCATGAAAAATAGTTGATACTAGATATAATGTACTTTACAATGTTGATATTCTTTTTTAGCACTCATTATTTGTGGCAACATTCAATTTCTGGGCATTGATACATCTGACTGAAGTTCGATACGGCTTTAGATTGGTGTTCCTTGTTATATATATACATATATTGTGTGGTTTCTCTCAGGTGAAAACGTACTGGCTGAATTCAGATGGTGCTGATGTGGTTTACCATATGATAGACAACTTCCATCTTTGAGGTCAACAAATCAATGTTGGATGAAGAGTTGCACATTTTATTGTAGCATGGTCTGTTGATTTATATATTTGAATGCATCTTTATGTATATGAGACCTACTATTTAGTGATTTCTTCATAAATTATTAATTTTATTTAAAAAGGTGATATATTTTATTGTGTGTATATATTTGTATGCTGTACACCGTTGTGATTTATTTTCAAACAACTCCTATAGCTAATAGTAATTGCACATCTATTTATGCAATGATTTTTTATTTTTGTTCTCATACAACCTAACGTTTCAACATGTCAAGCGTTCGCGCAATTTCTTATTATTTGTGCTCTACTTACTATACTTTTGCAAAGATAATTTAGTAAGGGTAAACAAAGCCATATAGCCTCCATCTTGTACTGTTTGAGTTATTCAAACTCAAACCTTAATTATAATTTCTTTCATCAATGTATTCAGGAATGCGATTATATTTGTTAAAATTCGAATAAAGGATTAATGTGTTACTGTTGCAACTATGAAGTTTGATTAGTGAAAATTATCTTGGTATCGCATGATATATGCTACCTTTTCTTCCAAACATCAATTGCCCCTTTAATGACATTTTTTAGAAAAGAATGTGCATTGAATACTTCATACTTAACCTATTCCATAGTGGTGTGGGACATCCTATGAAAATTCGAAAATACTCTTTAGAAAATTGAAAATGCAATTTCGGTTCGCACTCGGTTTTACACAAAACAGGTCAATTGTGATTACGCTCCATTTTATGATAAAATTTATTTTAGAAATGCACTTCCAATTTGTAGTTATATAACATACACATGTATAGGCAGTGTGCATTTCAATTGTCTATATAGTTTTACAAAAAATTGGAAGTGTATTTCTGGTTTATACCGCAAGTGCATTTTTGAAAAAAAAAATTGTTGTAAAATAAGGTGAGTCTCAAAAAACAAATAAATTGTATGTGTGTTGGTGCACATTGAAAATATATTTTCAATTTTTATGAATATTTTTAAATTTCGCGTGGTGCCTAAGAAAAGTATGGAAGGTTAAAAAAATCCCCTAATCTTTAACCATCGATTCTAAAACCTGGATTATGATATCTATCACACTTATACGGTGATATATATTCTTTCATATTATAGCAAGTCAACACATATTGGGGGTTGGGGATCTCTTCTTGGTTGATTTTTGAATAAATTGGGGTGGAGGCTGACCTAAGTACTTCTAGCCTCTAATACTTATATGACGATAGATACCCTTTTATATTATACTCCATCCGTTTCAAATTATAGGACGTTTTGACTATTTCATAAAAATTAAGAAATTTAATTATTATTTATGGGAAAATGAAATGTTATATGACTTTATAAATATGTCCTTCAATAAATACATTGGAAAACAAAATCAAAAGAATGAGAAAAGAAAGAGAAATAAATAGGAGAAGGATATTAGACAAAAAGTTATTAATGATGTATTGAGATTTTAAAGTAACTTCTAATGTGAGACAAATATTTTTGGCAAAGTGACTTATAATTTGGGACAGAGGGAGTAATAAGTATCAACACAAATTGGGTGTTCGGGATCTCTTCTTGGTTAACAAAACTCTTTTGAATAAATTGAGGTGGAGGTTGGCTTAAGTACTTTTGGTCTCTAGTGTGATGTCCTATATGTTAGATATGAATTTCATACTGATTTCTAGTCTCTAGTGTGATATCCTATATGTTAGATATGAAGTTCATGATGTTTTAATGGGGTAGGTCTTTTGGTATTTGTTTTGTGCCAACTTAGTGTAAATTAATGTATATATTTTTATCTAAAGTAAAAAATTCTTCTCACTGAATTGTGGAAAGCTAGAACCACACGATCATCAGTTGACGTTGTTTCATTTGATGTGGAAAGGTCGTATTCCCGAGTTAAGGTGTATTTGATATCGTCTTCCCAGATGAACATGTCACCTACTTATATCCCCCTGATGTGTGATCGACCTAATGTGTCTAACGATATCTTAACTGCAAGTGCACAGTCTATCGCGGTTGTAATAAAAAGATGTCGAACCCACAGGGACTTCGTAATCACTCTAGTGCTATAAAAGTTTGTTAATTTTAGCTAAGACGGATAATGTCACGTTTGGTTTTTGGGAGGTAAGGTAAAGAAAAATTAATTGAATAATATTAAAGCGGTCGGTATGTAGTATAGTGAACCTAAGGGATTTAATCGAACTTAAGCTTATAAAGATGGTTAACTTACTTGTTCTGTAGAGATTATCAATTTAAAAACCCTCAACTCACACTTTCGTGGTCTTATCTCGTATTATACTCCTAAAGTCCTATGCCTGCTCTCGCTAGCCCATAAGTGTTTAGAAAATATTCTTTGAAAACTTAATTAAATCTAATTCGTTTTAAAGCGCTCTCGCTGTATTTAAATCGAATGCCTAACTTTAGCTATCCTGTTAAAACCTCACACTTTCGTGGTCTCGATCCTAACCTATTCTACTTTTCTTACTTTCGTAACAAAAAGGTTTATTTTTAATTACAAAATGTCATAACCAGAATTTTAGTTAATTAAGATTTTATCTTAGGAACAATTTAATGCCTACTGTTACTACTACTACATACCGACACAGGAAATTTAGCTAGCCATGGTTATTAAAGCAAACACACGGGAAACGTAATTGGAAAACAATAAAGTATGCATATTGAATAAATAATGGAAACTTATCCTAAATAATTAAATTGTACTTGGAATTAAATGCAATTAAAAACCTGAAATACAATAATGCTCCTCACGTCCTTCTTCCACAAATCGGAAATTCGGAACCTTCGGAATCGGAATAATAATCAAGGTCTGTGGCTTAAATAAATCCTAACTAAAAATAGCAGTTTCCTAATGTTGGAAATTGCTATTGGACAGTACAGAAACAAAGGGAATTAAAAGCAAGAACGAAATGTAAAAACTGGAAAATGGGTTATGATTTCGGCAGAGCTTCCGCAAGGTAATTTGAAAAATAAACTCTGTACTTCTTCCTTTGAACTCCTGGTATTTATAGAGGAAACAAAATAGCAGTTGGAATTTCTCATCGTGGGCTTGATTTGAATTGCTGAGAATTAGTAGGAAGGTGGGCGTGAGTTGAGGTTGAGAGTTTTTAGGAGTCACTGAAGACTCTTCCTTTGCTTGCCCACGTCTCCACGTTCTGCATAAATTGAATATAAGCGTGTTACGGCCGTGGAAGGTGTGTGACGGCCTTTCTTTGAGAAGTAGCGCGTTACGGTCGTGGCATGTATGTGACGAGCGTAACACGGCTTGGCAATACGTTACGACCGTGTGCGTAGACCCTGTTGAGGATAGTAGAAGCTGGGAGACACTCCGCTGGGGATCTTGTGCGTAGATCTTCGGGAGTATCGAATACTACGAAGGCGATGTCTTGTGGAAATGTGAAGGGGAAGGCCGATGAGGCTCGAAAAATCCTCTAACTGGGGAATAAAAGAGACATAGCTTTCCTCCGATGCACTATCTGACCAAGTTTCGAGTCTAGGTATTGTTGCCGTCGGGGAATGATAATCATTGGGAGATATTCTGCTGGGGATAAATACCTTCGTGCATATGAGATAAACTGTTACTGCTCGGAGACTGATGTAACAAGGCGACGCTGACTAAGACCACTGCTCGGGGGCTACAGTGATGAAGCTTGAAGTGTCGGAACACTAGCGGGAAAAGATTAATACTTCGTTGAAGAAGGTTTGATGGCTCTGTGGAGATTATACTCTTGTGAAATTAACCTGCGGGGAATGTATTGGTGACTTTAGTCGTCATCTCAATTCCTAGAATCTGTAGTAATTACTTTCGTTTGTTCTCTTTTCGTATGTTTGTGAACAGATGTTTATTGTCAAATGCATATAATCATTCAAAGCAATCATTGGACTTTATGCAAAAGACAACAATAATGAACACTGTAAAAGAAAGAATTTTCATTAATTTTGAAAGGTGGCGTATGGCCAAACAGTTTGTATATAATGAAAGTAAAAAGCTATGCGGAAATAATCTCGTCGAGTTTCAACTATGCTAGTGCTCATATATTTCGACTATCTCATCTCCTTGCTGTCAGTAGAAAGTGAGTGGACTATTTTTTCGCCATTTGAATCTTGAATGCTGATAGTAGTATCTGTAGGTAGATGATCTGGACGAGACATAGTCATACGCTTGAATCCCTAATTTTTGCCTAGACCGCCCTTTCGGGTTTTCAATTTACCGGGATACCCTTTTTTGCCCAAGCCGCCTTTGCAGGTTTTCGACTTGCCGGGTGTACATATTTTGCATATATCCTTAAGTTTTGCCCGAACCTTTTTGATTCGCCAGGATGCCCTTATTTTTGACTAGGCCAGTCGACCTAGCGGGTCTCGTTTATGCGTAGTATTTTTTGACTATGTCCGCGTTCACAGGGTGTGGGAAGTCTTCTCCATCCATAGTGCTAAGTATCATAGCTCTTGAAAAATCTTTTTGACTACAAATGGTCCCTCGTAGGTGGGAGTCCATTTGCCCCTGGGATCACCTTGTGGAAGAATGATGCGCTTGACTACTAGATCCCCGACTTGGTAGGCTCGGTGTTTGACTTTCTTGTTGAATGCTCTGATCATTCGCTTCTGATAGGTCTGTCCATGGCAGAAGGACGCAAGTCGTTTCTCATCGATCAAGTTGATCTGGTCAAGCCGAGTCTGGATCCATTCGTCTTCGCCTAACTCTGCGTCCTTGAGGACTTTGGTTGAGGGTACCTGAACCTCGATTGGTAGGACTGCTTCCATACCGTATACAAGAGAGAAGGGGGTTGCCCCTGTAGATGTTCGTACTGTAGTGCGGTAACCATGGAGAGCAAATGGCAACATCTCGTGCCAATCCTTGTAAGTCATTGTCATCTTCTGTATGATCTTCTTGATATTTTTATTGGCGGCTTCCACTGCGCCGTTCATCTTAGGCCGATATGGAGAAGAGTTGTGATGCTTGATCTTGAACTGCGTGCAGAGTTCGGTGATCATTTTATTGTTAAGGTTGGTACCGTTATCTGTGATAATCCTTTCGGGAGTGTCATACCGACAAATAAGATTATGCTTGATGAATCGAACCACAACATTCTTGGTAACAGATGCAAACGAGGCTGCTTCTACCCATTTGGTAAAATAGTCAATTGCCACAAGGATGAAACGATGTCCGTTGGAAGCGGTAGGTTTGATTTCTCTGATCATGTCAATGCCCCACATTGCGAAAGGCCAAGGAGCGGTTAAAACATTCAGCGGTACTGGAGGTACGTGCACTTTGTCTGCGTATATCTGGCATTTGTGACAAGATCTAGCATAGCGGTGACAATTAGCTTCCATGGTGGACCGATAGTAACCTGTTCTCAGAATCTTCTTAGCCATTGTATGTCCACTGGAGTGGGTACCGAATGCGCCTTTGTGTAATTCTTCCATGATACGTTCTGCAGTTTTCTGATCTACACAGCGGAGTAAGCACAAATCGTGATTGCGCTTGTATAAGATGTCGCTGCTGAGAAAGAATTTGGATGCGAATCGTCTTAAGAACATCTTATCATTGACAGATGCCCCTGCGGGATATTCCTGAGTCTCGAGATACCTCTTCACTTCGTAGAACCAAGGTTTCTCTTCTGTATCAAGTTCACAATAGTATGCTAGTTCGTCAAACTTTTCGATGATGATTTGGGGAGCTTCGTCGTCCTATTTGACCTTGAACATAGATGACATAATAGCTAACGCGTCTGCCAACTGATTCTCTTCGAAGTAAGGGACCAGACTCAGAACATGCTCTCGATATGGAATGACATTCGGATGTTTCGTATCCAACTCGCCTTTAATCTGACTGATCACTAAAGCTGAGTCTCCGTACACTTGCAAGAATTTGATTCTTAAGTCAATAGCAGCTTTAATACCCTTGATGCACGCTTCGTATTCGGCCATATTGTTGGTGCAGCTGAAACATAATCTGGCGGTGAAAGGAGTATGTCCGCCTGTGGGAGATGTAATGACGGCGCCAATGCCATTGCCAAGTGCGTTTGAGGCTCCATCAAAAACCATGGTCCATCGGGATCCTTGTTCAGGTCCTCCCTCCGGGCCTGGTTCTTCTCAATCAGTAATTAACAAAACATCTTCGTCTGGAAATTCGAACTGCATAGACTGGTAGTCATCTACGACTTAATGAGCCAAATGATCGGCTACTACACTTCCTTTGATCGCTTTCTGAGTAGTATACTGGATGTCGTATTCGGTCAAGATCATTTGCCATCTTGCTATTCTTCCAGAGAGAGCAGGTTTCTCGAATATGTATTTTATCAGATCCATCTTGGAGATCAACAAGGTAGTGTGAGTCAATATATACTGTCTTAGTCGGTAGGCCCAAGCCAAATCATTGCAAGTTTTCTCATTTGTGAGTATCTTGTTTCACAATCGGTAAACTTTTTGCTAAGGTAGTATATTGCATACTCTTTTCGACCAGACTCGTCATGTTGCCCCAACACACACCCCATTGAGTTCTCTAACACTGTCAAGTACATGATAAGAGGTCTTCCTTCGGCAAGCGGCATCAGGATAGGAGGATTCTGCAGATACTCTTTGATTTTGTCAAAAGAGATTTGGAAATCGTCGTTCCATTCTACTACTTGATCTTTCTTCAGTAATTCGAAGATTAACTCACAAGTAGCAGTTAAATGTGCAATGAATTTGGCAATGTAGTTCAATCATCCCAAGAAACCTCTAACTTCTTTCTCGGTGTGGGGTGCTGGCATTTCTTGGATAGCTTTAACCTTGGCAGGGTCAACTTCAATACCTTTACCACTGACAACACACCCTAGGAGTTTACCGGATCTGACTCCAAAGGTGCACTTTTTGGGATTAAGTCTTAATCTGCTTCTTGATCTATCAAGCAGTTCCGCAAATGATCGAGATGTTCCTCTTCAGTCTGTGATCGAGCTATCATGTCATCGACGTAGACCTCTATCTCGTGATGAATCATGTCATGAAATAATGCCACCATGGTACGTTGATAAGTGGCGCCAGCGTTCTTTAGTCTGAATGGCATGACCTTGTAGAAGAATGTGTCCCACTGTGTAACGAAAGTAGTGTTTTCCATGTCTTCAGGAGCCATTTTGATCTGATTGTAACTGGAGAAACCATCCATGAAGGAGAAAACCTTATGTTGAGTGGTGTTGTCGACCAGAACATCAATATGAGGAAGTGGAAAATCGTCTTTCGGACTCGCTCTGTTCAAATCCCTGTAATCCACACACATTCGTACTTTGCAATCCTTCTTAGGTACGGGTACCACATTCGCAACCCACTGCGGATACGAAGTAACAGCTAAGAAACCGATGTTGAACTGGTTCATAACTTCAGCTTTGATTTTCTCTAACATCTCAGGACGCATATGACGGACCTTCTGCTTTACTGGGAGAAAACCTTCTTTTGTCGGTAACCGGTGTACCACAATATTAGTGTCTAGACCTGGCATGTCTTCATATGACCAAGCAAAAACCTCGATATAGTCTCGTAGCATTTGAACCAATCTCTCTTTGATACTGTTCTCAAGACCTGCTCCTATCTTGATTTCTTTTCTGTCTTCGTCAGTACCTAGCCTCACAACTTCGACTGGCTCTTCGTGTGGCTACATAACTCGTTCTTCTTGCTGTAGCAGTCTGACAAGTTCTCCTGGCACTTCACAATTTCCCTCACCTTCGTCTTTGGCTTGGTAGATCGGACTATCGAAGTCATATTTAGCAATAGCAAAGTTGTTATCAACGAGATTCGGAGTGAATCTGCAGTGTACCACGTGGGTGTGTGTAAGAACACATAGCTTTTTGAAGGGGTAGTAAAGTAAAAGAAAGAAAGCAGTATTTAAATGCAAAAGTCCAATGATTTTACTGAATGAAAATATGCAAATGACTGATAATAACCCTCACAAACGAGCCGTGATGCCCCGGGCAAGGCATTAGGCTTTAAAGTTTATTGTTCAAAGCGAATAAAGAATGAAAAGCATAACAGAAAACAAAAGGAATTACTCCTGTCTAAAGGAGATTGGTATGACGTCTTCGGTCTTCCAATTGCTGAATCCGTTGTCAGGAGTTGGGAAGATCCACTTGCTGATGTCGAAGTCGCTGTCGTTGTCTTCTATAGCATGGACTCCATTCTTGCTGATGCGGAAGGGAAGTTGGCTGGTACGTTTGCGACGTATCATCTTCTGTCCTTGGGTGGTGAAGCCTAAACCAGTCTTGTCAGATTTGAAAGGAAGATCGGGGAGCTGTCCCCAAATAGTACTACCTCCTTCTTCAACTGCAGCTTTAGCATCCTTCAGCGAGGCCATCCTAAGCGAACTTGTGTAACCGGGAGTGAGGAGAGTCAACAGGCATAACTCTTGGAACTGTCTCGAAAGCTTGACAGGGAGTTTTGAAGAATTCACCTTCCATTTCGAGGTATCAGAATGACTACAGATGGCTTACCATGTATTCCTCTTCACCGCATACTGTTACAACTTTCCCCTTCACTGGGTACTTCAACCGATGCAAGGTAGTAGGTACGCCGCCCCATGTATCAAGGCGTCCAAGTAGGCAAGAGTAAGCTGGACGTATGTCCATGACGAAGAAAGTGGAGTCGAAAGTTTGGGAACCAACTTTAACTGGCAGAATGAGCTCTCCAAGTACTGTTCGTTTAGAACCATCAAAAGCTCTCACAATTATGTCACTGGGCTTCAAGACCACTCCTTCAACATCGAGTCGGTCGAAAGCACTCTTCGATAGGATATTCAGAGCAGAACCGGTATCTATCAAAACATGATACAATGTAACGCCCTTGCATTCAATAGAGATGTGCAAGGCTTTGTTGTGTTTTCTTCCGGAAGAAGTCAAATCAACATCAGAGAAGCCTAGACTGTTGCTGGCAGCCAGACTAGCAATACAAACTTCAAACTGATCAGTAGTAGTGTCTTGTGGTATGTGAGCATTCTTCAGAAACTTCACCAAGGCCTTAGCATGAGCCTCAGAGTACAATAGCAGAGCAAGCATGGAGATTTTGGACGGAGTCTGTCCCAACTGTTCCACAACATTGTAGTCACTCTTCTTGATTATCTTCAGAATTTCCTCCATTTCTCGTTTGGAGGTATCTTCAGCAACTTCCCTTGGTACTTCTGTCTGAGAAGGATGAGTCACTGGTTCTTTCCCTCTAGTTTCAGGAATTGGTTCGATAGCTGGAATGCGAGCTAGAGTCGCAGTGTCTTTGGGAGGAGATATCTCTAGAGAAAACACTCTTCCGGTTCTGGTTACTTTGCTTTATCCGGTAATGTTGTCGATGTTAGGGATGGTAGCTTCAACTGCAATGTCTTCAATGGGCAAAAGGTCTTGTTTGACGCCATGATAGTAAACTTCAGCTCCATAGTTCTACGGTATAGCTTTGTCAGAGGAATATGGAATTGGTCTGGGAGAAGTAATGATGAGAGGTACCACTCTAGGCGCAGGATCGGCAGAGGAGATCTTTATTGTGTTAACATCAGCATAATCTTCTAGGATACCGTCCCCCCATCCGGTTGCCTTGACATCTTCAATAGGAATCTTGTAGCTTTCAGGAACGGTGTACTTCACCATGTAATCAAACTTTCCACTTGGCTTCCCCAAGGTATCCCAGATTTCTGGTACGGTTTCGCTCACATCTTCGATCTTCAGGTTCTTAGACATGTCTTCACAGAGATTCTCCACAGGTGAAGGTTTCAGAAATATCACTTCTCGGTTATCCATCATGCATTGAATACGCCTTCTCAACCAAGCACATCTGTCAGGTGCAGATGGCACCAACGAAAATTCTCCGGGCATCCCGGATTGACATCGGCTTACAGCAAATTCTTCTTAACAGTCATCAGAGGAATAGTCAGGTCGTTCACATCAAAAACATAAGAATTCTTATCAATTGCATTGGAACTTTTGTCGTGGTTAGGCATTGGCGCGTTGATCACATTTGGAGTCTCGACAGGAGGGTCAAACTCAATTTCCTTAGCTTCAATCATGTCTTGGATCTTGTTCTTCAGAGACCAACAGTTGTCAGTGTTGTGCCTTGGGCTGTTGGAGTGGTATGCACACTTGACATTAGGATTTTACTTCGGAGAGGAAGTGTTGAGGAGGATCCCTCAAGGTAATCATCTCTGCTTTCAACATGTGTTGCAATGCTTGCGACAATGGCATGTTGATCTTTGTAAACTGTCTTCGTGGCGCGTTCTGGTTACGCATATTGTTTCGCTGAGGTCGCGCTGATGCAGGATTGGAGATCACAACTGCCCCCACACATTGAGTACGATCAGTTTTGGCACGGCTCCTATGACCATACACAACATTGGCTTCTTTCTTACCACCAAAAGATCTTTTCGCGGCATTTGAAGATGACTCTACCTGAATCTTTCCGCTCTTAATTCCAGCTTCAATATGTTCTCCTGTCAATATCAGCTCGGTGAATCCGGCTGAAGAGTTTCCAATTAGATGATTGAAGAATGAGCCTGTCAGTGTTCCCATAAAAATGTCAACCAACTCCCTATTGGACAAGGGTGGTTGAACTCTGCCTGCTAGATCTCTCCATTTCTAAGCATACTCTTTGAATTTCTCATCACGACCCATAGACATGCTTTGTAGTTGCATGTGAGTGGGTGTCAATTCAGCATTGTACTGGTACTGCTTGTAGAAAGCATCTGCTAAGTCATTCTAGGTATGAATGTGGGTACTCTCTAGCTGATAATACCACTCCAACTGAGCTCCAGATAAACTCTCTTGGAAGTAATGGATCCACAGCTTCCTGTCATCAGTGTGAGGATGGATCTTCTGAACATAGGACTTCAAATGCAGCTTCGGACAAGAGATGCCATCATACTTGGCAAAAGTAGGAACTTTGAACTTGCGGGGAATCACCACACCAGGAACTAAACTCAGATCATCAAAATTCAGCCCGGACATCTTCAGATTTTCCACAGCGTTCAGACGGTTTTCAAGTTGTTTGTATTTGTCATCCTCAAGAGAATACTGCTCGTTCTCATAGTCTTCTTCTCTGTTTTCAGACTCACGCTGGCCTTCTTCGTTGTTTTTGATACTTTCATCAGTTTCAACACTCTTGTCTGAGAGTTCTAAACGGCTGACCACCCTAGGTCCACCCTTGTGACGTCTTCCCATGTTGATGACACCAATGACCTTCTTCTTTCTGGCGATAAGCTTCTTCAAATCTTCCTGGCCTTGGACCAAGCTGGTAACCACTTCCTGGAACTGAGCATTCTGAGCCTGGAGATCTTTGACAGTCTGTTCAAGAGCCATTTTCTGCTAAAATAAATAGTAAGAAAATAAGAAAACTGATCTTCAATGTTCCTGTTATGAAATGTCATGCCATGATATGCGATGTTTATGCAATGCAATGCAATGTTTTCAAGGACCTTAGGAATTTAAATTTGTTAAACAAGCACGAACAAACTTTTATTAGTTCCTTTCTTTTTTCTCTTTAAGTACAAAAGATAGTTTGAAAAATAAAAGAACAAAATCCTAAAGCTCTAAGTTTCCCATGGGCGCTTCCTCTTGGTGTTGAAGTAGGCGTTGATGTTTCGCTCCTCGTGAAGTAGCTTTGTCAACTCTAGTACCTTCTTCTCACTTGCATAGTATTGAGCTTCGAATGTATCTGTTTCTTCTTTAAGCTGAATCCAGGATCTCTTCAAGCCTTCAAAATCAGTAGGCATGTCGGGATGGAGAACAGTATAGGGTACGTCACCTATAGCAACAGGTTCCATAATTACTGGTAACACGGATGTAAATGGAATCATGAGGTTTTGAGCTCGAGCTCACACCCATTTGAGGTAAGGTTCCCAAGGAATGGAATTCTTGTGTCCCAAAGTCTTGGTATCAGTCTTCTTTACCATGCCCCAAGCGTGTATGAACCTTCGATGGTAATTCTGGAGATCGTGGTTGTAGTCGAACACAATATCTTGGAGAAGCATATCATGAGGTCCATCTCTTCGAGCATAACCAAACTGACGTAGAGCTAGAGAAAGGTTGTAAGTGATACCTCCCCTTATGCCAAGGAGTGGTACATTAGGAAATTCTCCACAACGTTCAATGAATGTGAAGTCCTTTTGAGAAAAGAGACACCAACGGATATCTGAATGAGAGAGTGACATCATCCTTTGAGACAACTTCAATCTTTGCTCGTTCTTCATTACGGATTAAGGAAGGTGCGAAATAAACCACCTGGAAAGTAACGGTATGCAACACATGAGAGTTCCTTGTCGTTTGATGGTACGAGTGTGGAGAGAATGTAGAATATCTCCAAGTAAAGTAGGCACAGGATTACGAGTAAGGAATATCTTGATGGCGTTCACGTCTATGAACTGATCTGGATTAGGAAATAGCACCAAGCCATAGATTAGTAAGGCCAAAGTGTCTTCGAATGCATGAAAACTCATAGCTTTGAGGAATTCTTGAGCTTTCTTTATCAGAAACTTAGCGAGCAAACCCTTAACTCCGCTTCTTATTTCCCAATTGGCTTCAATGTCTGATCGCTTTAGATGTAACGCCGATGCGATGTCTTTGTAGTTAGGAGCCTTTTCCGAACCGGTGAATGATATCTGATCAAGAATAGGTATCCCAAGTAGCTTAGAGAACTCTTCCAAGGTAGGAACCAACTAATAATCTGGTAATGTAAAACAATGGTGTTTCGGATCGAAGAACTGGAATAAGACGTGCATCATATCTTCTTTAAAACCGGAGATAACCAAATCAAGCAGATAACCATGTCTTTTGATGAACTGAGCATGATCGGGAATTTCTGAAACCAATTCTTTGAGTTGAGAAGGTATATTCATGAAGTTGATTCGGATAGTCTTTCTAGAAGCAATAATCCCTACAAAACAGAGCAAAGATAAATTCCTAGGTCCTTGAAATAGTTAGAGATGATATGCAATGTTATGATGTCATGTTTAACAAGCACAAACAAACCATACAATAGCCCTAGGTTTAAGGCTTGCATGAGGTATAGGTGTCGACCCTACCAAAGTTTGAGTGGGTTCATCTTGTCCTATAATAGTAACCGGGTTTTAGGAATCTCATATCATTGATCTTTCTCGTAGGCTTTATTTCAATACGACTACCAAGTGGTCGACCGAAACATCCCGATAGTCGGATCTTAATGAGCGTAGCATCGAGTATCAACCAACCTTAGTCTGCACCAAAGCCGACCATCTCACTACCTTCTAATGGCCAAGATGGGTCAATTAGGGTTCTAAAAGTTGAGTTAGTGTTGGTGACACCACGCATACGCCAAATACTTTCTTCAACTTGAAAATGAGGAGCATCAGGACATCCAAAGTGTCGCACTAACGTAGCCATCATGTTGACCGCGGTATACGCCTAACGGTCGCGATGATTTATTGCTACTTACCTAAGGAAACCTGGATCCGGGTGTAGGATCCCCCACAAGTATAATACCCAAACAACCCTTTAAGATAAAGCATACAAGTCAAACAGAAAGCAGTAAAGTGATCTAAAAATCCCTAAGGTATTCTCTCTTTAAGGTGTCTCCCCGACAAAGTCGCCAGTTCTGTAATACGGTGGGAGAACTGACTTTTGGAATTTGTTTTGCTTTTTATCGCAAATGTTGCGAATAGCAAGTGTCGCCACCGACTTTTCTTTTATCCAATTAAGGGAAGGTGAAAAGAACAGAAAAAGACCTTCGTTAGATTCTGAGTAAGGGAGAAGGTTATGAAAAGGGAAGGTATTAGCATCCCTTTCCATCCGTAGTTATCTACGGGCTCTTAGTTGCTTTTAGCTCATCTTTAAAATTTGCTTTCTGTGTGTGTGTTTGAAAAATGTTTTTGAAAAGACATTTCACTTTGACTTCGTAATGATTCACACTGGAATGTATACGAAGTGTTTGGAAATGTTTCGTTTTGAAAAGTGTTTTAACTTTGACAAAAGTGTGAGGTGTGAAAAGTATTTTGATAGGGCAAGCAACTAAAAGTCTTATTACCTACTCAGAACGGTCGTTTTTGTGTTATTTTACTTTCCTTTAGAATAGCCGCTATCCATACCATTAGTTGGTAGGTAACCCTATTCGTTGGATGTAAAGAGGGACATTCGAAGGGACATCGGATGGTCATAGAAGGCAACTTGTAGGAGTATCCTAGCATATTCGAAGGGACGATCATCACTTTTCGTAGGCAACAATCGAGGGACGAGATCATGTATTCGTAGGCCACGTTGAGGGACTATGATCTTTGTATCGAAGGGACTATGATGATATTTTTGTAGGCAACGGTGCTAGGATACCTCTACGTTCGAGGGACTTGACCATTTATTCGAAAGGCAACGAGAGATAATACTCTAGGGGGTGCATGTGTGAAGAGAGTGTGTTAAATTCAGATATGTTATCTTGGAATTAGAAGTGATCTACGTTCGTTTTTATCTTGTCATACACGCCTAGTTACTAGCAGTTTATATGGTGCGGAAAGTAAATTGCAGAAAGTAAAGTGCGGAAAGAAAATCCTACGCTATTACATGGCTTTGGGGCAGTTACATAATATAGGAGTGCGGAAAGTAAATCCTAATTAAGCTATTACATCCCATGAGCAGTTACATAATATTCGAAAAAGAAAATGCGAGAAAATAATCCTAACTATTACAACCTGGAAGCAGATACATAATAATCGGAAAAGAAAAGAAAGTCGCATAAGAGAAAATATGTTAGTAAAAAAAAGATTTTTGAGTTAGGAAAAAGTTTTTAGGTTAGTAATCCTAATTAGATGATAGAACAATTTTTGGAAATTTTCCGGGTTGGTTTTAGTGAGAAAAAGTAATTAAAAGTCAATTTTATGGTTAATTAACAATTAATTAAAATATGCATGCAAAAATATTAATTTTTATGTCAAAAATTAAATAAACATTTTTCTGACCTAGATGCAAAAAGAAAATATTTTTTGGTGATTTTTTAATGCATGAGAAAATTGTTTGAAAAGAAATTAAATTGAATAAGAAAAATATGAAAATATGAAAAAAGTTGGTTAGTTTTGCAACTTGTAAAAAAATAGAAGTGAGGAACCAGGGATCGAACCCAGGATCCTCTGGATATACCAAGCACGTGTTTGCCATCAGTGCTAGCTGTGTTGGTTGTTTTAGATCTGCAAGCATTGGATTATATGTGACCCAACGCGTTATTTTGGAATTTTCAAAGCAAGTCAAAATGTGGGCCCCGGTTGTATCATGTAAACCAATCAGACGACAGGATCGCGCCACGCCAAGGTCAAACGTTCAACACCGGAGTCATCGCCAGAGCTAGGGCTCCGGTCATCTTCTCCGGCTGCATATCAACCTGAAAAACCTGCAAAATGCATCATTTAAAGCAAAACAAAAGCCCAGATCGCCTAATTCGATCCTTGCGAACACGATGGTGATGTCCTTTTGTCCTAAAACGGTCTGGAAACTGAGTTTCGAAACGAGCAGACCTAAATGCCCTAACAATGGCAAACTGTGATTTATGCGTCAAAGTTCACATGTAATGCATCAAACATGTTCTAAAGGGTATCCTGTGATCATACAAACAATCGAAAACAGTTAATAATGTATGAATTATGAAAATCGATTTTGAGAAATTTACCTAACCGGTGATGCTTGGATGGCACGATCTGGAATTGCTTGGCGTCGTGTAAGGGCTTGGATTGATTGCTGGAAAGCTCAGGAACACTAATGGATCAATGAAAAGGCTTGAAATTGGCTGCAAATAGGATTTCGAAATTTGTAACTTTGTAAGAATTTTGTGAATTTTAGGGTTGGCTCATGAGGCTAGGGTTTCCTCCTCTGTTCTTGTGAATGTGTCATGTATTTATAGAGCATGAGATTTGATCAAAAAGAATGAAAAAATATATTGCTTTGAATGCAAAAATATTCCCTTGTAAATTTTTATCAAATCTTTCCAAAATTGGATTTTCCCTTCCTTGTAGCATCTTGCACGAATTTGGCATGTATTTTGGGCTTCCTTGGTCCTCAAGATAGATAAAAATCAAGCCCAACTTGTCTTATACCTTGCTTTTGTATTTTATTTAATTTAAAATTGAATTAAATGCTTTAAATTAAATAAATTGGAAAGGAGGCGTGGCAAGGTGTAGAGAGACCATGGATAATGTTAAGATCTAGTTTGGATCATAAAATTATAAGCCCATTTGGAAAAAAAATTGCATTTGTCAAGTATTTCTCTTTGTGCACCTCCTCAAAAATGCTCAACTTGTGTAAGGTGTATCTTGCTCAATTTTTAACATTTTTGGGTGTTCTTGGACTTTTTAGAAAGCTCAAGATGTCCTCTAAACAACCTATTTGGTTTTATCTCAATTGAAGTTTCCATGCTCAAGAACACTTCTTTACAAAAGGATGACTTTTTGTTGACTTTGTAAAGGACCTATAATGTTTTGATCCATAACTTACAAATGAAGCATTTTCTGCCCAAGCTTGTGAGACATGAAGTTGTAGAGAATTGAATTATCTTCAAAATGAGCTATGGTGGAAAAATTTCTGAGAAAGTATGTGAAAGTTATGCCCGGTCAAAGTTCTGTTGACTTTTTGTTCAAAAACCCTAATTTGGAAACTTTGACTTTTGATCAATTCTTGATTTTTCTTGATGAATCATGATCAAACCTTGGTCAAATGATGAATATCACTTCAAAATATTGATGTTGACAAATTTTTTTGAAGTTTGACTGTATGTTGACCACAGTTGACTTTTTGTCCAATACAATTGATTTTCAACCATCTGAGCAATTGTCTGAGGAAACTTGACTTGTAAGGCTTGAAACTTGACATGGAGATTCTTTGAAGCATATGATGAGGTATGATAACCACTTGAAGTGTTGGAGGCTCACCTTGGCTTGAGAATGGCCAAACCCTAATTTGGGTTGATTGTTTAGGAGAGAGTTTATCTGGTCAACCCTTGTGAAATCCTTGAGTATGGATATGTGAAATGTCTTGAGAGGTAAGAGGGCAAATTTTGGGGTATGACAACAACAAATAACAAACTATTTACAATAATATATTTTCACCATTACTGTTACTACAATTTTATAACAATTGTGTTACATCGTTATTAATATTTTATCTGAACCATTTTTAAACATTATTCTTCTATCACTTTCCATGCATCTCTAAATGGTCATGTGAGGATAAATACAATGAAGCTTAACCACATGTTTTCTCCTTCTTCATGCTCATAGGAAATTAGGAAATTGAACTATTTGAGTGTTTCTTGAGCGCATCAGACCAGATGATATACACTACATATTGTATGACGATCACCTTCAGATGTGTCCCTATGATGATACAACAATATACTCCAAATGAATGGCCCCTGGGTCACACCTATTTACCCACATCTTCCTGATCGACTCATGCGCCAGTTCGGGTTTCTACATGGTATTTTAAGATGCCTCAATGTGTATGTTTCTCCCATCGTCATCCACATATATGTTGATGTGGTGTTTGATTATATTTATAATCATTTGTTACTAATGGAAAGATGAAACATTTTAGACCATCAACCATGAAGTGTTGCACATAGCCACATCCAATGATTTTTTAGAGTGTCACATCTTACATGACTCTAGATGTTGAGGGAGGTCCACCTAGTCCAACTCACGTGGAGATATTGGAAGATGTGCAAGCTGGAGCATCCCATGTCATTGATGTATTACTTGCATGTCAATGTATTATGGCCATTGGGAGATAAGGCATAAAAAGAGTAGAGTTTGAGGAAGACAACCTTGGGATGGACATCGTACATGCCATGATAGCCGAGACACATAATATCTTGTAGTACACGAGGCATAGAGGGAACTGGGAGAGGGGGTCGTGTATATATATATATATATATATATATATATATATATATATATATACCTCAACAGTTCAATTTTACTTGTATTTTGATAATATTTGTATTAAGATTTGTAATTTGTCAACAATGAAGTTTTATTATGGGTTTTAATTGAATTAAGATACAAGACTTTAATTGAAATACATTAATGAATTATCTAATTGAATAACAATTATGTATACTTCGTATAAATGGATGAAGATATAAGGTTTCTAAAAAAAATGTCAAATTTATAACAATTTTTCTGCCTAGGATGGAAACTATCTGTCTTGAGGGTTAGTATGAAAATATGCTTCTGATTTATTCTCTGAGTTCAAGTCCATGGGTTATTACATAAGTGCACATACGATCTCACTATTTCATCACACTTCCACACTATTTTAGAAAAATAGAATTGGTGGCTCACTTACCAACAATTTGGTTTAATTTAGGTGCGTACGAAACTATACTTCCAGATTTAGAAAGAAAGTTTTTAGATTTTACAAGGATTGATCTTCCCCACTAAGGGTGTGAATAGTCATCTCTAAAGTAAATAGAATATCTAAATTGCACACTAGAAAACAAATTAAGTTTGATTTGGTACCCAATGTGCTTTGTGTCCATCATAGTTACTTCCCTTCTTAACCCACACATAATAACTATTTGCCATGCTAAAGTTTCAAACATAGCAAGCATTAGGTGTATGACCAACAATACCACAATAAAAGCAAGTAGGTTCAAAATTACTTCTATATCTAGGAGGATAAGATTTATTCTTAACAAATCTTTTCTCTTTGGTATAATGATGAACTTTTTGTGCTTTATTCACTTTTTCCTTATTCGATTGGTCACTTGCCTTAACAAATATAGTTTTACTAGTACATGGTTTATTAACTTTTGAATAACCAAGACCACTTTTATCATTTGAAGATATTTGTTTTCTAAGGACATTATCCAATCCAATTTGTCCCTTTTCATATCTTTCAAGAACCCTTTTTAATTGGAAAATTTGGAAAGAAAATTATTCACACTCTTTGCATGTAAGATTTAGTTTTTCAAGAAAATTTTGTTTTTCAATTTGAAAATCTTTTTCCATGATGCCAATCTTTTCTTCAAGAGATGATATATGTTTCTTTTGAGTTGAATTTTTTTTATACAAAATCTTACATTCATTAAGTAGTTCATTAATAGCATTTAAAGAATCATTATCATAAGAAGATACTTCATCATTAACCTCTTCTTCTTCTTCGGAATGATGTGTTGTTATTAATACAAGATTTGCATGTTCTTTATCTGATGATGAACTCATTTCATTGTCATCCCATGCTACATATGCTTTCTTTGGCCTTTTGTCCTTCTTTCCTTTGAAGTGTTTATTCCTCCTTCCAAGTGTAGGGCATTCACTTTTGACATGAACTTTTTCTCCACATTTAAAACATTTAATCTTTCTTGGTGGTGCTTCCATTTTACTGATATCCTTTTTCTTTTCTTTTCTTAGGAAATTTTCAAATTTCTTGATAAGAGCATCATCTTCACTACTAGTGGATTCATCCTCTTGATCACTATCATGATTTTTGATCCTTGTCTTTAAATCAATATCTTTTGAATCTTTTACTTGAATTTCATGCTTTTCAAGTCTTGCAAGTTCCGTCTCATATTCTTGAAGTTTTCCAAAAAGTGTTGCGGAAGTCATTGTGGATAATTATTCTTTTCCGATATAGCCTTCACTTTTGGTTTCCATTCCCTGATTAAGTATCTAAGCACTTTAAGATTAAGTTCACCATTAATTAAATTCTTACCGAGTGCTTTTAAGTAATTTGTTAAGTGTACGAATCTTTTCTGCAAGTCTAGGATTGATTCTCGGGGCTGCATTCTAAATAACTCGTATTCTTGACTCAAAGTATTTAATCTTGGTCTTTTAACTTCAGCGGTTCCTTCATGAGTTTCTACCAAGATATCCCATATTTCTTTTGCCGTTGTGCATGCCGAAACACGAAAGAATTCATCCATGCTCAGTACATCTTGAAGAAGATTAATTGCTTTCTTGTCATAGAGGACTTTTCTTATCATCGTCATCCCATGATCCTTTAGGCTTTGATAAACCAACACCATTGACAACCGTTGTAGGAACATATGGACCATTTTAGACATCATCCCATATTTCTTCTCCTTGCGCTTCAAGATGAGCCTTCATGCAAATTTTCCAAAAGTCAAAGTATTCACCATAAAACAATGGAGGCTTGTTGTTACTACCACCATCTTTAAAAACCGGGTTTTGATTTGCGGAAGCCATTATGGATATTTAGGAACAAGTTGCCTATAACTTGCTCTGATGCCAATTGTAAGTATGAAGTGTGCCTAAGAGAGGGGGGGTGAATTAGGACTTTTAAAATTTATCCGGATTTATGAATACTTGTTCTTATTTTTCTAGTTTGGTTCAAGATTTTAGATATGTGCTTCATTATTTCTTGGTTATGATTTATGATGAAAGCGATAAAGTGCAGAAAGTAAAGAATGCAAGAATGTATTCTAGTTCCCCTCACATTCCGAGAGTACATCTAGTCCCCTTACAACATGCAAGAGATTTCACTATAGTTAGAGTTATTGTACAGCCTATTCACACCAATGGTGATGCCTACTATCTAACCTATAGGGAGAGAAAAGGCTCTTAAAACCTTTAAGGTCTAAAACACTAAGTGCAATAAGAACAATCCTCTTCAATGCACACACTTGCTTCAAACAATCCTGAACTGCAAGGATACAACAATTATATTTGATGTTTACAAGAGTTTGAAAGATATAGAATACTATATCAATCACTTGATTAATCTTCCCTTTCAATAATGCAAATATAAAGACAATAGTGCTCAAGTGTTGATGAATATGGAATGAATTTTCTGTATTGGTTTTGAAACAAGTGCAGAAAATTATTTGATGAAAGTTTGATAATGTCAACACTTTGTTTGAAAGTTTGAATGAATATAATAAGTTTGATTTGAAAATTTGAAAGA
Organism: Vicia sativa; assembly: GCA_021764765.1. Taxonomy (NCBI): domain Eukaryota; kingdom Viridiplantae; phylum Streptophyta; class Magnoliopsida; order Fabales; family Fabaceae; genus Vicia; species Vicia sativa. Next base: position 261,839,627 of record CM038793.1, on the reverse strand, counting down.
GGTAATTTGAATTCTGAAAATATATAGATTATATAGTGCCTCAACACCTTTTTGAAATGATGCAAATGAGTATGGAAAAGTATATTTGAAAAGGTATCAAAGGAAATCCGTTCATGAAAAAAACAGTAAGTATTTGGTTCTGTCAAGTTCAGGAAATCGATTAACCTATATAGGTAATTGATTTCCTCCAAGTGTTGTGACCAAAATTTGAAATTTAAACACAGTAAATTGATTAACCATATATGGTAGTCGATTACCGCTCTTTGAAAAAGATTTCCAAAAATGGATTTTTGCAGCGCATGAAGAGGAAATCGATTAACCATATATGGTAATCGATTTCCTGAAGGAATTTTCAGCAAAAATTTATTTTTTCATTTCATGCACAAGTTGTTTTGCACCGAATAAAAAGTGTTAATGCATGCATATGTTTAAATGATATTTTGAGCACTAATTATCAATATAAATGCATGCTTGTACCTATGGAGCTTGAGACATCAATGAGTTTTCAAGAATCTTGAAATTTGTTACTTGAATGATACAATGGCTTGATAACTTTTGCACATTCTTTCTTGATACAATGCATTTTGTCTTCATCAAAACAATAGAATATTTCGAGAAGCTTGATTTTACAGGGACCCGTTTAGTTTTAAGTGTGTTTGTGTGTTTAAAAAGTAAACTTGCAATCTTCTACTTATTATGCGAGAAAGAAAACATGTTTTAATTTTTTGAAAGTGGACTCGCCAAGATGTTAGAATCTCGTGCATACGTACTCCCCAAGTAAGATGGAAAAGTCAGAGCTTAAAACAATGAAGTCTCCATCTAACTTTATTTATTCCTTAAAGAGGAAACGAAAAATATAGATAAAACCCGAGAAAAAAATGAAATGGTTATCGAGACCAAGAGATGCGGGTTCAGGAGTTGGTTATGCAAGGGGGAGGTATTAACACCCCTCACATTCATCATACTCGATGAGATCTATTTAGTTCTAAATGTGTTTGTGTGTTTAGTGTGTAAATTCATTATCTTTTACTTATTATGTGAGAAAGGAAACATGTTATAATTTTTTGAAAGTGGGTGTTAAGAGGTTTGTTAAGTGAGGTTTGATATGGGGTTGGGCAGAATTTTGTGTGAGACTATTGGTTCTTCGTTGGAGTGTGTATGAGTGATAGAGATGATCAGAGGTATAGAGGTTTGGGCGGAAGTTGTAGGAAGATAAAGATGGGTGTGAGGTTCTGTATGGAAAGAATTTTGGTTATGGTGAAGTTGTATTGTTGTTCTATGGATGGTTCATGGTGAGTAAAGTTGATGTTATTTGTGAGGGAGTAAACGATGGATCTTTGAGAGTAGTGAAGGTTGGTTTATATAGGAAGATTGAAGGGTAATTTGGATAAGAATATAGGTAACTTGGTGATGAAGGATGATAGTACAAGTAGTGGAAGAGGATCCGCAGAAGGTGGGATGGTGGAGTTGGGAAATTGTGGTTATGGATTTGTACAATTTTGTTTGTTGTGATATTTTTGCAGGTATTACAAAGTGGTACAAGAGGTGGTGATGGTAGTGGGATGGTCATGAATTGTGAGAGAGAACAACTTTTAGTTGTAAAAAATGTATTCTGATATATGAATAATTTGGATGTGAAAATGGACAACTAAATTTACATTAATTTGCATATATAAAAAAATGCTAAATGTAATTTTTGACTAAATGCAAATTTTAACTACAATTATATTAACTATTAAAGGAATATAGATTCCACTTAATAACAAATTAATTATTAGAAAAAATGCAATCAGTCAATAAAATAATAAAAAGAAAACTTCAAAAAAATGTGAAATTCAATGAAGAAATGTAAAATATGATTTAAAACGAGTTTGATGCAAAAATACTAAAATGATATGCAAATGTGATCGGAACGTTTTTTAAAAGCAAGACTAAAATGATCACTAACTAATAAAGGAGAAAATGTTGTGAATTCAATATCAATATGAAATGCGACATGTAGAATCGAAACCTATTAATGATACAAATGAACTAGATGAAAATGATGTACTTGAATCACTATGACTAGATGTTATGATCATGAATCGATTTATTAAAAAATAAAAAAAAATTGGGACGAAATTTAAGGTGTTACACAAAGTTAAAATCAAGAGACTTCAACATTTCTTTTCCAAATAAATATAAACATTTTAGGATTTCATTGAAATTATTATTTACTCTCTCTTAAATTTTCAAATTTATTTTGGATATTTCTATTATTCTTTGTATATGTATAATTCCAAGTAAACATAGTTAAAGCCTCAAGTGATATTATTTCTTTTAATGAATTTAATTATCCCTTATAGATATAACTTTTTAAGTTTTAATACTACACGAGTTCCATCTTATACACGAGTTCCATCTTAAACATGTTATAAATTTCATCTTTCACTCAACCCTAGGAATTCAAAATTTTCATAATCCAAAGTCATCCATAAGAATAGTGGAATTCTTAGCCCACCCTATAAAGGTGGGATGCACCCTATAAAAATTCTAAAATGCCCTTCAAGAAATCGAAAATTTATTTTCGGTTCGCACCATTTACTGCATTTTTTGAATGAAATCGGAGTATATCTTTGGTTCCTTACCGAAAATATAAATCTGGTTCTAGGCATGACAGTTGGCAGAAATAACTAACTATAATCAATAACTTTAGAATTTACATTTTTAATTCAAATTAAAGACATACAATTTTTAAATTGAATTAAAGTCCAAAAATGTTATCCAAAATAAATTTCATAATAATAGTATTCAAAATACAGATCCAGTACAATACGAAATAAATAAAAAACAAAGTCAAAATACAATCAAAATAAACTACTGCGTATGGCGGAGCCGACCTGTCACCCTCGAGGCATTACTCCTCTGCCTCCTATAGACCAGGACACCGGACACCCTGAGCCTCCGCCATGATGGTCTCCAAAATGCCCCTGACATCAGATTCGTCAAGAAACAGCCCTATGTCGATGCCATGCCAAGCAAGCTCTATGATACAACGACACCTATGCAGCACGTCTTGGGCATGATCCCTCGTCGCCTGCTCCTCCTCCAAGATCTCCTGATGATATCCCGTATCAGGTATGAATGGGAAATCCTTAAGAAACATTGCATGTAATCGTACGTGTAACTCCAGTCGTTTGGAGCCACGATACTCCTGGCCTCCTCAGGGACGAGATGACTCTCAAGATCATAAAAAATCTCATCCATCTCTCTCCTCTTCACTGTCGGAGGAGTAAATAAAGCAGGATGTCGAGGAATTGTCTGAGTATACCTAAACTAACGCATCACTCGCTCAGGAATATAAGCAACAGTCTTTCGAGTACTGCAAGCCAACCAACCTCTTAATAGAGAAACCACATCAAAAATTATCGTCTCATAGTGGTCGGCATAGACACTGAAGTGGATGTCCTCATGCACAATTCGGTACAGATAAACCCGATACACAAGTGTCACCTGGTTGCCTCTGAGCGGCTCATATGTGTTGCACCCCAAAATTCGCCCTCTTCATTTTATTAATAAATAATTGGCTGATACTTAATTAATAGGTGCATCGCATACATATCATTCATGCATTGATCATGGGTTCAGGATTTTCTAAATCGTGAACTGCATAATCAAGAAGAGGTTTGGTTCCAAAAGACGAATATCTGAGGTTCTGGTATTTCAAGCGTCTTCTCAATATACAAGATGTGAGCATCCAAAAGCTACTGTTTGTATCTCGCGAATTGAAGTTTTGGTGCTTCGATCGCCTATCAGGTGGATATTGATTACGGTTTCGAGCTACAGTGTGCGGTGGTCGAATATTTGAGCCCAAACTGATTCTATGGCCTTGTGTGAGTCTTGAAGTGTCTGTATACGGCTTATCGATCCACACGATTTATCAGAAAATCAATAACGGACAGATAAAATGGTATTTGAGCGCATGTCTCAAAAAGTCAACAAAAGTCAAAGTTTGACCGGGCGGAATTTTTGGTCAAAATTATTGTCAAAAGTCGACATTTGAGAAAATGTGATCATTTATTGAGAAAAATCGGAAGAATCAGGGGAAAATGAGGTTTCTTGCATTTTAAGTAATCTTGGACTTAGAAAATTTTTCTAAGTTTTAAGTACTTTGTGTTCACAGAGCCATGTTGCCGCATCCGTATCTTGTCCGTCTGTGGTCAGAAGTTTGTGAATTGATAGTCGTTGGAAAGAGCGCATTTCGTACTCCGACTTTGTCATTGTGAAGATTTTTCCAGAAATGGCCAAAGTTCGAGTTATAATGCTCCGAAGTTTGAAATTCATAACGTTTGAAGTTTTACACTTAGTAAAATTTTAAGTGTTTTTAACATGTTCAAGCACTCGACTTCGGAGACATTTTACACGTGTTTCGAGGCGTCGATTCGGGTCGAGTTCAAAATCAAAGTTGTTCATTTAACGGCAATCTACAACTTTGCTGAAGAAATCGAATCCATTCGGGAAACGGATAAAAAATTACGGAGCTCGGAAGTTACGGTTTATCATTTCTCAAATTTCAACACTTAGAAATATTTTTAAGTGTTTGTTTCTATGCTCAAGCTGACAGCTTCAGGGTCGATTTTATCATAGTTCGTGGCTCCGAATTGAAAAATGCTCAACTGAAAAGTTGTTCATTTCAAGGCAATCTAAAACTTTGCTGAAGAAGTCAAATTCATTCGGGACTCGGATCGGAAGTTGTAAAGCTCGGAAAATAAGAATTCATTATGTTTGTAAGGTTCGAGTAGTTTTTGTACGCGTGTTCAGAGCTGTTTTCGTCAATGATTCGGTCGCCGCACGGAAAAACTCCGAACATGAAAGATGAAGTTTGCCGTGTCCTCTATAAGTTCCGTTTAGAAACTTTTTCGTTTCGACGTCGGAGCTGGGAGATACGGAGCGCCGTATGTGAAGGCTTGAAGTTGGAAATTGCCGCAAGACATGCACCAGATTCGTCCAGCCCAGGCCAAGCATTTCATCGAACAGTCATGGTGCAATATTCAAACACTTTTTTCTCTGTGATTTAAGCTTCATTCGGATTTTTGTCGAACTGCAAAGTTATTGTATCACATGCGAGCTTTCCAACAATACCGAGATTTTATCGTTTGATCGAGTATCGAGAGAGTTACAAGATTGCAAAGTAGTACATTTGGCATGAATGGATAATTGGCAATGTTCAAGAAATTTCTCAAGTATTCAAAACAGCTTATGCCGTCGTAACTTCGAAGCTAATTACGGCGAGCTTGTGATCATTTTTTCATCGGGCATTCAACATCAATGTTGTTGTATTAAGTGTGATCTTCGAGTCGACATTCTCGTTGTACCGATTGGATTACTACGCACCGAGATAATATCGTCTAAAGCAGCTGGCATGGTCATTTTGTTTAGAAAAAAGAAGAGATGACAGTAACTTCCAGCTTCACTTTTCTTCACCGTGACATAACGGTAATAACAAAAACTCCATTCACTGCTCCCACTGTAACCAACAGCACAATCTCTCCATCATTTCTTTCATCACCCTTTTTTTTTCTTTGAAAACTTCCAAAAAAAAACCATAACTCTCTCCATTTTTTTTTCTTTCTTTTTCACATAACAAACGCTAACCAACATTTTCTTTTTTCCATTTTTTTTCTCTCCCATTCACTTCGTTTTCGTTTCTCTCCAACACCACTGTCATCCTCCCTCACTGCCATCACAATTAACTAACTCCCTTTTTCCACAGAAAAACTTCCACTCTTTCTAACAAACTCACAGCAACTCCATCCTCCTCACCTCACATTCTTTCTCACGCTCCCTTTCTTATCATCACTTTCACCAAAAACTAACAGAAAGAAACCGATTCATTCTTTCGCCTTCTTCGATTCCCTCCTGTCAACACCTTCACGGAGCCATAGCAAACTGAACTCACACCGCCGTAACAAGCTTCTGGAAACCGTCATCTTCTTTCTCCTACAACACCACCTTCCATTTCTTTTCTTTCTATCACAAAAACTCACGCCACACTCTCATTTCCTTCGCCATTTTTTTGTTCACAACAAACGGTTTTCTAACAGAATCAACAAACCTCTCCACCTTCATCCAAAAAGCCACCGCATATCCTTCTTCTTTCTATCCCTCTCACCTCTGCTCTCATTACTCTCCATAACAGACCAGTCTTCTTTTCCTCACCCATTCTTCTTTTTTTTTCATTACTCATCTTCTCGTCTAACGACCACCATTCTTTCATTCTTTTCTTGACCATAGCACAAAACGGTTACAGCTCTAACAGAATCCAATACATCACTCTCTGCTCTCTCTCATTGCCTTCCATTCTCCTCTTTCATCACGAAGAATCTCGCTCTCTCGCCTTCACGCTCCCTTCTTTCTCCATTCCACCGTCATCACTACTACAACGGCCGTAATTGTCAATGATGGCACCGACTTCATGCTGCTTCTTCTTCTACTGTCATGCTGTAGTTTCCATGGAGGTATTTCAGATCTTCAACTGATGATAACCGATTCGTTCTTGTAAGGATCTGGTTATTTTCTTTCGCCGAATTTCGACTCGTCACGGTTCAGTGTTACTCTTCATTCAAAAGAAAAGGGATTCCAAAACTTCCACTGATTCCTAGTAGCAAGCTCGTCTCGGAGTTTTTTCGTCTCCGTCTTCGAAGATTGGAGCAATAGGCTGAGTTTACTTCTCGAATCTTGATCTTCGTTCTCAGAATATCACGCGTGAAGAGTTTTCTGAAGTTTTCCGTCACTCCCGATCTTGAGCAACACTTGAAGTTTTCCGAAGATCTCCTTATGTTCGCCGCCAAGTAAGTTCTTCTGATTGTTAGTCTCGATATGTTAATTGTAAAGTTTCACCACAAAAGTATTTGTGTGAATTCTGTTCTTATTCATTCTTTAGGATCACAATATATATGCACAGCACCAGACCTTCTGTATACAATCTGTTACAAAATCTATTGGTCTTAGGAATTCCAATCATAAAGATGGAGCTATAATCAAGCTAAGACTCCTAAATATAAGGTAACTGCTAGTGATCATAACAACACAATAAATGACAAATAAATAACATAATAACAATATAACAATAATATCTCAATATCTCAATACCCCCTCAAGTTGGAGCGTAAAGATCTCGAATGCCCAACTTGCGAAGAAGGAACTCAAATTGCGCTTTTCCCAGGGCCTTTGTAAAAATGTCCGCTAATTGTACCGATGTAGGAACATACATGGGACAAATAATTCCAGCCATCACTGCATCACGAACAAAGTGACAATCAGCTTCAATATGCTTTGTCCGTTCATGAAACACTGGATTTTGAGCTATATGCAATGCTGATTGACTATCACAATATAATCGCATCCCTTTAGAGTGACTAACTCCCAAATCACCAAGTAACTGTTTGAGCCATTTTAACTCACATGTAGTAACCGCCATAGATCGATACTCAGCCTCTAGAAGAACGAGAGACGGTTGCCTGTTTCTTAGTTTTCCAAGACACCGGAGAAATGCCAAGTAACACCACCCATCCAGTCAAGGAACGTCTCGTAAGGGGACAACTCGCCCAATCCGAGTCGCACCATCCCTCTAGGTTCAATTCACTGTCAGACCGGAGTAGAATACCTTGGCCCGGATGTTTCTTCAAATATCTAACAACCCTCAAGGCTGCCTCCCAATGCTCTTCACATGGTTGTTGCATAAACTGAGACAAAATATGTACAGAATATGCAAGATCTGGTCTAGTCACAGACAAATAAATCAATCGCCCGATAAGTCTTCGATATGGTTCTGGATCTTCAATTGGCGTACCTGAAACCAATGCTAACTTATGGTGTTGTTCCATTGGAAAATCCGCAGGCTTGGCCCCTAATAAACCTGTTTCCTCAATAATTTCCAACGCATATTTTCGCTGGCAAAGATAAATTCCCTCGGGATTACGAGCTACCTCCAACCCCAAAAAATATTTCAATAATCCCAAATCCTTCATATGAAAGCACGCACCTAAGTAAGCTTTAAAAATTTTCAAGGCTGCAATATCATTTCCTGCAATAACTAAGTCATCCACATAAACTAGCACATTGATTTGTATTTCTCCCCTGTGCAAAGTAAAGAGTGAGTAATCTGAATAGGACTGAACAAATCCATATCGCTTCAATGCCGTGACCAACTTAGCAAACCAACAACGAGGAGCTTGTTTTAAACCGTACAATGACTTTTTCAACCTGCAAACCAGATTTTGGTCAGTGTTTTTAAAACCTGGAGGAACTTTCATATACACCTCCTCTTCCAAGTCACCATGGAGAAAGGCGTTGTGCACATCCATTTGATGAACTTCCCACTTTTTAATTGCTGCCACTGCCAAGAAGGTACGAACAATGACCATTTTTGCCACCGGGGCAAATGTCTCATCATAGTCTATTCCTTCTATTTGATGGTGTCCGAATACAACAAGTCTTGCTTTCAATCGTTCTATGCTCCCATCTGAGTGATGTTTTATTTTGTATACCCATTTGCTTCCAAGTGCTTTCTTCCCGGGCGGCAATTTCTCCATAACCCATGTCTCATTGTCTTCCAAGGCTTGTATCTCATTGCGCATTGCATCACGCCAACCAGAATCCTTTACGGCTTCTTTAAAATTCTTAGGTTCTTTCCCTGCTGTCACAGCTCCAACAAAATTTCGATGTCTAATAGAAAATCGTTCACAAGATACAAAGTAAGTAATAGGGTAAGGAGTACCTGAGGCATGTTGTTGGGTAGATGAACTTTTCGAGGACTTTACTTTTCGTATCGTATGGGTGACAAAATCCTTGAGTCTTATATTTGGAACTTTGTTTCTCATCCCCCTTCCCATCTCGGGTGTCACGATTTCCTCCCTCCCAACAGCCACCTCCTGCTCTCCGGATTCCACACCGTCCTCCTGCATCACCACAACACCAGTCCTATCAACTTCGTGTGTGGGTCCTTCCTCTCCATTTATACCACTGACACATACTCCCTCGTCGGCTGCCATAGCAGCTCCATTAAAGCCTTCGCACAACCCCCCCTGGAGCTGCATTTGCCCATTGTCTTGCAAGACCACTGATGCACCCCCTCCTTCAAATGATGCATCATAAGTTGCCCAACTAATATCATCAGAAACATACTCAATGTCAGAAACAATAGGAGGCGTAGAATGTGTTGTGTCGAGTGGCACAGCAAATGGAAATTCATGTTCATAAAATTTCACATCTCTAGAAACAATGTATTCTTTAGATTCTAAATCATACAATTTCCATCCCTTTTTCCCATAGGGATAGCCCACAAATATGCACTTGCGACTTCTGCTCGCAAACTTATCTCCGTCACGTCGTTGATGATGGGCATAACATAAGCAACCAAAAATCTTCATGTTATCAAATTTAGGGACTTTACCAAATAATTTTTCATAAGGTGTCTTATAATTAAGTACACTAGACGGTGTTCGATTAATCAAATAACATGCTGCCAACACACATTCACCCCAAAATTGCATTGGTAAATGACCCTGAAATCTAAGTGCCCGAGCCACATTCATAATATGTTGATGTTTTCTTTCAACTCTCCCATTTTGTTGTGGAGTACCCACACATGACGTCTCAAACACAATTCCATTATTAAAAAAATAATCACGTAGACAATTAAATTCGGTGCCATTGTCACTGCGAACTTTCTTTATTTTCTTATCAAATTGTCTATCAACAAGTGCCACAAAATTCAAAAACATAGTCGCAATCTCAGTTTTATTGCATAATAAATAGACCCAAACGGCACGCGAATAATCATCAACAATTGTCAAGTAATACTGTGCCCCACACGACGAACGAGTTCGATAAGATCCCCACAAGTCACAATGAACTAAGTCAAACAAACTTGCTGCATTATTCTCACTTAATGGAAAACTATCCCTATGCTGCTTGGCACGAGGACAAACATCACAAGGTCTATTATTCTTGCTCCTACTAAGCTGACTTACATGAGGAATGAACTTTAACACCTTTTCTGACGGATGACCCAAACGCTTATGCCATAAATCCATTGTTGAATCTCCTTCCACCATCAAGGCATGCACCTTTGAAATACCGCGAAAAAAGTAAAGTCCATCGATCCGTTCACCTGCTCCAATCAACGTCCTCGTCGTCCGGGCCTGTATTACACACAATGCATTAGTAACTTGAACGATACAATCAGAGTCATCGATAAGTTGAGTTACAGAAATTAAGTTGCAATTTAATTGAGGCACAAAAAGAACATTATTGAGCCGTAATCCACCGTCCAAAATCACACTGCCTTCCTTTATAGCAGTCGCATCTTTCCCATCCGGCAATCCCACCGGTGTATTTGTAATATTTTTCACGTTAGTCAGACAAGAGAAATTTCCTGTCACATGGTGTGAGGCTCCTGTGTCAATAATCCAAGAAATGTCATTCTTACCGTGGAGGCGGTCTTTGGTTTTAGAAATATTCAGAGCGTCAAGAATTTGTTGCCACTGTGCCGGGGTAATGCCTGATATACCTGCTGCCTCACTTGAGTGTGGTGGTGCATGAGTGTTGCACCCCAAAATTCGCCCTCTTCATTTTTTATATAAATAATTGGTTAACACTTAATTAATAGGTGCATCACATACATATCATTCATGCATTGATCATGGGTTCGAGATTTTCCAATCGTGTGAATCTGTACAATTCTGAAGAAGAGGTTTGGTTCTCGAAAGTTGAATATTTGAGGTTCTGTCAATTCGAGTGTCATTTCAATACGTAAGCGTGTCAAGAAGTTTCTGATTCTTATCTCGCGAGTTTTGGTATTTTGATCGCCTATCAGGTGGATATTGATTGCAGTCTCGAGCTACAGTGTGTTGTGGTCGGATATTTGAACCCAAATTGATTCTACGGTCTTCTGTGAATGGTGAAGTGTCAGTATACGACTTATCGATCCACGCGATTCATCAGAAAATTAAGAACGGACGGATAAAATGATATTTGAGTGCATGTATCAAAAAGTCAACAAAAGTCAAAGTTTGACCGGGCGGAATTTCGGGTCAAAATTATTGTCAAAATTTGACATTTGAGAAAATGCGATCATTTGTTGAGAAAAATCGGAAGAATCGGGTGAAAATGAAGTTTCTTGCATTTTAAGTAATTTTAGACTTAGAAAATTTTTCTAAGTTTAAAGTACTTTGTGTTCATGGAGCCATGTTGTTGCATCTGTATCTTGCCCGTCTGTGGTCAGAATTTTATGAATTGATAGTCGTTGGAAAGAGCGCATTCCGTACTCCGACTTTGTCTTTGTGAAGATTTTTCCAGAAATGCCCGGATTTCGAGTTATAAAGCTCCGAAGTTTGAAGTTTATCACTTTTGAAGTTTTACACTTAGTAAAATTTTGAGTGTTTTTAACATGTTCAAGCGCTCGACTTCGGAGACATTTTACACGTGTTTCGAGGCGTCGATTCGAGTCGAGTTCAGAATCAAAGTTGTTCATTTAACAACAATCTACAACTTTGCTGAAGAAATCGAATCCATTCGGGAAACGGATAAAAAATTACGGAGCTCGGAAGTCACGTTTTATCATTTCTCAAAATTCAACACTTAGAAATATTTTGAAGTGTTTGTTTCTATGCTCAAGCTGACAGCTTCAGGGTCGATTTTATCATAGTTCGTGGCTCCGAATCGGAAAATGTTCAACTGGAAAGTTGTTCATTTCACGGCAATCTATAACTTTGCTGAAGAAATCGAATCCATTCGGGAATCGGATCAAAAATTACGAAGCTCGGAAGTTACGGTTTATCATTTCTCAAAATTTCAACACTTAGAAATATTTCGAAGTGTTTGTTTCTATGCTCATGCTGACAGTTTCAGGGTCGATTTAATCGTAGTTCGTGGCTCCGAATTAAAAAGCGTTCAACTGCAAAGTTGTTCATCTCACGGCGGTCTAAAACTTTGTTGAAGGAGCCGAATTCATTCGGGACTCGGATCGGAAGTTATAAAGCTCGGAAAATAAGAACTCATTATGTTTGTAAGGTTCGAGTAGTTTTTGTGCACATGTTCAGGGCTGTTTTCGTCAATGATTCGGTCGCTGCACGAAGAAATTCCGAACACGAAAGTTTGAGTTCGTAATTCCATCTACAAGTTCCATTTAGAAACTTTTCCGTTTCGGACGTCGGAGCTGGGAGATACGAAGCTCCGTAAGTGATAACTTGAAGTTGGAAAATTGCCGCATGTCATGTACAAAACTTGCCCAGCCAGGCCAAGCATTTCATCGAGCATTCATACGGCAATTTTCAAACACTTTTTATTCGATGATAAAGGCATCATTTGGATTTTCGTTGAACTACAAAGTTGTTGTATGTCACGCGAGCTTTCCAACAGTACCAAGTCTGCGTTATTCGGTCGAGTATCGGAGAAGTTGTAGATCCGTAAAGTGGCGTACAAGGATTGATTTAAGAATCTGATACTTAAGGAAATTCTCAAGCTTTCAAGCCAGTTTGTGTCGGCATGACTTCGAAGCTAATTACGGCGAGCTTGTGATCATTTTTTCATCGGGCATTCAACATCAAAGTTGTCCAGCCACATGCCTTCTTTCCAATAACACCGAGCTTGCATTATTTCGTCGAATATCGAAAGAGTTATGGGATCTTGAATTCGACACTCAGTCACTAGTTGAGCTCATGGTCATATGGCAAGGATTGTGTCAGCAGTGTTTTAGGCATCGGTCACACCTCGCTATTCTTAAACCTCACTCTTTCTTCACTTACATTCCCTCACTCTCTAAAACCACCTGCACCATTAATTACACGATAACAGAAAAGGAAAGGGGATAACAACCGGTAACAAAAACACTTTTTTCTTCCTCACCGTCATTCCTTCAACTAACACCATAACCACCATTTTTCTTTTCTTCTTCACACTTTTTCTCCACCACCATTTTCTTTTCTTCTTCACACTTTTTCTCCACCATCATTTTTCGTCACCCTTTTTCTTTGTTTTTCATAACAGAACTAACAGAATGATAACAGACCACACCTTTCTTTTTTTTCTTTCTTTCTACCTCTAACAAACTCTCTCACCGAAAATTATCAACACTCACTCTTCCTCTCTCATTCTCACTGTCAATCTCCTCTTTTCTCACCATAACAGAAAAAGAAACGTAACATAACCAAAAACTCCCCACCTGTTGCCACCGAATACAGCTCCCTCTCTCACCTGTAACCACCATTTTTATTCTTCTTCATTTTCAACCATCACTACCTTCTTCCTTCTCTCTCTAACAACAATCGGTCACCATCACCATAATTATCGCCACCGTGCTTCTTGAAGAACCACCATAACCATCGCCATTCTCCTTCTTCCTTTCACTCACTATCATCCACAGCCACGCTCCCTTCTTCTCTGTTCCGTAATAACTCTCGCTCTCAGAGAATTCAAGAAACAGAATCCATTGCTCTCACTTTCCTCTTCTTCTCTCACTCCATCCAAAAACCTCACAGATTCAATAACCATCATCTTCACACATCGCCTCTCCTTCTTCTTTCTTTCATCACGACAACACTCTATTCTTGACCACCATTCTTTCTAACCATCAACTACAACCATAAGAACTGCTGACAGTTTTCTTCTTGCTGGCTTCGAATCTTCATCCTCGTTGATTCGCTCACTCTCCCGATCATTTGCCTCCGCCGTGACAAACGCCGTATCCGGAGGAATTCTGGAGATTCTGGTTTTCTCCTCCTTCTCCGCAAGAAGAATCGGACTGAATCTATTTCTCAGAATATTCATGACTTCTTGGATCCTAGTATTCATCTTCGTAATAGCATGCGTGAAGAGTTTGCTGAAGCTTTCCATTCGCTCCTGATCTTGAATAACGCTTGAAGTTTTCCGAAGATCTCCGTATTCTCGCCGCCAAGTAAGTGTTCCGATTGATAGCCTTAGTATGTTGATCATTTGTCTGCTTTAGAGTCTGGTTTGATACTTGAGGATGTGTAAAATTTGAACACAAATGCAAGATGTATCAGCGAATATCGCATTCGTGGAGTTTCGACTTTCGGATCCAGTTTTCACGTTCGGATTTCATGAGGTTTAGGCAGTTTTTAGGGTGATTAGAGATCGGAATCGTATCTGGAAGGAAAAAACGAGTTGAATGACGTCCGTATCAGCCATTTTCACGGGCTCGCGTTTTTTCCGGTCATCCTCGCGCCGGAGAAGGTGACCGGCGAGTCACAGTTCCGGCGGTATTGTTTCCAGCCTCACGCGTGGCACGATCCCATTCGTTCATGTAATATTGCCATACCAACCATCAAGATTGTGACACGTGTCCTCCCTTTTATTTAATAAAAATGAAAAATAATAAAATCTGACTTAAGTAGATACTGACCAATTGATCCAATATAGTGTCACATGAAATGATAATTAAAATGTTACATGTTAAATAAACGTGACATGAATTTAAATATTAAATAAAATTGAATAGAAAAAATAATGAGTTTTTGTTGTTTGAAAGAATTAGACTTAGTAAATAAAAAAAAAGGAGAAGAATTGGACTTAAAAAAAAACTGAATAGGCTTAGTGATATTCAGACTGGACCTTAACTTCTACTATCTCATACCCCAAAGATTTCGGGCCTGGCACCATTAATAACATGATTTAGTTCATTTAGAATTTCTTTTACACCCCTGTTTCCATGTACATAATACTAACACCTAATCAATTTTGATTTCGATTTCGATTATTTTGATTTGTGAAAAATACATAGAAAACATATTCCGATATTTTAGGATATTAGATATATTTTTGACATTTTTTTTTTGGCAATTAATTATTAATTCATTGTTAATAATACATTTAGATGTTTTTTTTCTTTTATAGTTGACTTAAGAAATATAATGCTTTTTTTTCTTTAGAAACTCTAAGATATTTCTTATACCATCTAATTATAATTGGAAGTGTATGTTACCTTAGTGTTGTAAGTAAAATTTCAAATTTATTTTTGATATTCGATTTCATTGTAAATAATCATTTTTATGCTTTATACTTTATTTAAAAGCCGCATTGCTATTTTTGACATTCTTTTATATGCGGAGCGTTATACCATTGATTGAGAATTATAAAATCCATTGATCGATGTTACACACATGTGTGTGTATTCAGATCCGTCTGCTTGGTTTTACCATCTTTTGCAGTTATCGATTTTTGGATGTATAGAATCCACACTGCTGCTCGTACACTTGTGTGTGCCCCTCCGTCTGTATTATCCGGATATTTTCGCGTGTTTATTGGATATACCGAGTGTGTATAGACACACTCTTGACCGTGCATATAGATGCACATCCTTTATCTCGTATTGTCCGGATTATGATCTTGTACAGTGTATTTGCTTCTATGTGTATGACACACATTCTCGATTATGCTTTTGTGCCTCCGCACACTTCTCACCGGATTTCTTTTTGCGTGCAGAAGACTTGAAGTTTTCCGAGTATTGCTTAGCTTATGCGTTTCTTCGGATTTAATATCCGCGGGTATTTATTTTACCTTATTTATCGATTTCTTTACCGCTTTCTAGAGAGCATGAGAAGTAGGATTTTACCGCTTTCCTTTCCATGAGAAGTAGGAATAGAGATGTATGAAGGGGCTTCCGAGTTGGAGCATGTTCGTGAACCCCTCCGGTTTATTTAAAGACCCGTTTAGGGCAATTCTGGTTTGCTAATTGTGTTTGGTTTGTTTTAAATCCTCCATCCATAGGGAGGTAACTTTTAGTAAGTGTTTACATTTGTGCTTGCATAGGTCGAGTGGTTAGGACACCGACGTGGTACCACTAAGCGAAGTCCCGCTTTTATATTTCATGTCATCGAGTCATTGATATATGGGCAAGCGGTAGGGTCAAGAACGAACCCCGCAGTTCTAGTCCGTGTCACCCGCACACGCGAATCGTGTTGCTTTATCGAGTCAATAAAAGTGGCAAGAGTTCCTATTCGACTCTCCACTCATTCATGGGGTTCGATTTATTGCGTAACTCGCACCATTTGCTCTTCAACAGAATTGGATGTGTCGGCTCTGGTTGACTCACGGTATGCTCACATCGCCGAGGCTATGGGACTTCCTCCTTTTCCCGCTTGTGTGCCATTTGTTTGTTTGCATTGCATTGTTTGTGTGCTCCAAAGCACTTGTTTGCTTTATCCTTTTGTCGCCTTCGACTCTACTTTAGTTAGTGATTCGAGATGGACATAGACTTAGGTTGTAAACATTTTCCTCCTGCTTGTCGCCTTCGACTCCATTCTAGCTGGTGATTCGAGATAGACATAGATCTAGGTGGTAAACCTTTGCATGTTCCTTTAGGATTCTCTCGACTCTACCTTAGTTAGTGATTCGAGTTAGACCTTAGGATGTAATCCATGCATGATGACATTAGGGATAGCATTAGATAGTTTCCCTTGTTTGTTTTCCAGTTTCTTTTTGCATCCATGCATATAATAAAACTAAAAATTGTTTTCTTTTTCCTTTTTGCAAATTAAAACACTTACTAATGGTTCAAACTCCTTTTCTAAGGTAAAAACAACCAACCAAATGCAAACTTTTTGCCTACGGGTTTTCTTTTGTTTTTAAATTATTTTCATAATTAAAAAACACATAACCCATCAAAACATGTGAGCCGAACTACGGCGCTCTGACTTTCCCATTGCACGAGGGAATACGTAGGCATCTTGTCACGGGGCTCGATCGAGCAAACTTTGTAAATATTTCCTTCTTTTCCCCGTGTTTTCTTTATTTTTCTTTCTTTCACATGCATTCTTTTTTTAGCATTCAGATGTAGCAATTAAGCAGTAAATAGATATAAACACACCCATTAGACAGAAAATAGAAGTGGATACCGTAGAGTACTACGGGCGCGTGGGGTGCTAATACCTTCCCTTCGCGTAATAGATTCCCTTACCCTATCTCTCGGTCGCAAGACCGTGTCTTATCCCTTTTAGGTTTTCGCGATGCGTTCACCTTTCTCCTTTTGCGAGATAAAAAACGTTCGATGGCGACTTCATTGATACAGTTATCGGATGATGTTCAGCCGGTTGTTTCAGCGCCAATCTCACCCTCCTGTCGAAGAAGATTGAATAGGGGCAGCTGTTGCACCCCAAAATTCGCCCTCTTCATTTTTTATATAAATAATTGGTTAACACTTAATTAATAGGTGCATCACATACATATCATTCATGCATTGATCATGGGTTCGAGATTTTCCAATCGTGTGAATCTGTACAATTCTGAAGAAGAGGTTTGGTTCTCGAAAGTTGAATATTTGAGGTTCTGTCAATTCGAGTGTCATTTCAATACGTAAGCGTGTCCAGAAGTTTCTGATTCTTATCTCGCGAGTTTTGGTATTTTGATCGCCTATCAGGTGGATATTGATTGCAGTCTCGAGCTACAGTGTGTTGTGGTCGGATATTTGAACCCAAATTGATTCTACGGTCTTCTGTGAATGGTGAAGTGTCAGTATACGACTTATCGATCCACGCGATTCATCAGAAAATTAAGAACGGACGGATAAAATGATATTTGAGTGCATGTATCAAAAAGTCAACAAAAGTCAAAGTTTGACCGGGCGGAATTTCGGGTCAAAATTATTGTCAAAATTTGACATTTGAGAAAATGCGATCATTTGTTGAGAAAAATCGGAAGAATCGGGTGAAAATGAAGTTTCTTGCATTTTAAGTAATTTTAGACTTAGAAAATTTTTCTAAGTTTAAAGTACTTTGTGTTCATGGAGCCATGTTGTTGCATCTGTATCTTGCCCGTCTGTGGTCAGAATTTTATGAATTGATAGTCGTTGGAAAGAGCGCATTCCGTACTCTGACTTTGTCTTTGTGAAGATTTTTCCAGAAATGCCCGGATTTCGAGTTATAAAGCTCCGAAGTTTGAAGTTTATCACTTTTGAAGTTTTACACTTAGTAAAATTTTGAGTGTTTTTAACATGTTCAAGCGCTCGACTTCGGAGACATTTTACACGTGTTTCGAGGCGTCGATTCGAGTCGAGTTCAGAATCAAAGTTGTTCATTTAACAACAATCTACAACTTTGCTGAAGAAATCGAATCCATTCGGGAAACGGATAAAAAATTACGGAGCTCGGAAGTTACGGTTTATCATTTCTCAAATTTCAACACTTAGAAATATTTTTAAGTGTTTGTTTCTATGCTCAAGCTGACAGCTTCAGGGTCGATTTTATCATAGTTCGTGGCTCCGAATCGGAAAATGTTCAACTGGAAAGTTGTTCATTTCACGGCAATCTATAACTTTGCTGAAGAAATCGAATCCATTCGGGAATCGGATCAAAAATTACGAAGCTCGGAAGTTACGGTTTATCATTTCTCAAAATTTCAACACTTAGAAATATTTCGAAGTGTTTGTTTCTATGCTCATGCTGACAGTTTCAGGGTCGATTTAATCGTAGTTCGTGGCTCCGAATTAAAAAGCGTTCAACTGCAAAGTTGTTCATCTCACGGCGGTCTAAAACTTTGTTGAAGGAGCCGAATTCATTCGGGACTCGGATCGGAAGTTATAAAGCTCGGAAAATAAGAACTCATTATGTTTGTAAGGTTCGAGTAGTTTTTGTGCACATGTTCAGGGCTGTTTTCGTCAATGATTCGGTCGCTGCACGAAGAAATTCCGAACACGAAAGTTTGAGTTCGTAATTCCATCTACAAGTTCCATTTAGAAACTTTTCCGTTTCGGACGCCGGAGTGGGAGATAAGTCCGTAAGTGATAACTGAAGTTGGAAAATTGCCGCATGTCATGTACAAAACTTGCCCAGCCAGGCCAAGCATTTCATCGAGCATTCATACGGCAATTTTCAAACACTTTTTATTCGATGATAAAGGCATCATTTGGATTTTCGTTGAACTACAAAGTTGTTGTATGTCACGCGAGCTTTCCAACAGTACCAAGTCTGCGTTATTCGGTCGAGTATCGAGAAGTTGTAGATCCGTAGTGGCGCATAAGGATTGATTTAAGAATGATACTTAAGGAAATTCTCAAGCTTTCAAGCCGTTTGTGTCGGCATGACTTCGAAGCTAATTACGGCGAGCTTGTGATCATTTTTTCATCGGGCATTCAACATCAAAGTTGTCCAGCCACATGCCTTCTTTCCAATAACACCGAGCTTGCATTATTTCGTCGAATATCGAAAGAGTTATGGGATCTTGAATTCGACACTCAGTCACTAGTTGAGCTCATGGTCATATGGCAAGGATTGTGTCAGCAGTGTTTTAGGCATCGGTCACACCTCGCTATTCTTAAACCTCACTCTTTCTTCACTTACATTCCCTCACTCTCTAAAACCACCTGCACCATTAATTACACGATAACAGAAAAGGAAAGGGGATAACAACCGGTAACAAAAACACTTTTTTCTTCCTCACCGTCATTCCTTCAACTAACACCATAACCACCATTTTTCTTTTCTTCTTCACACTTTTTCTCCACCACCATTTTCTTTTCTTCTTCACACTTTTTCTCCACCATCATTTTTCGTCACCCTTTTTCTTTGTTTTTCATAATAGAACTAATAGAATGATAACAGACCACACCTTTCTTTTTTTTCTTTCTTTCTACCTCTAACAAACTCTCTCACCGAAAATTATCAACACTCACTCTTCCTCTCTCATTCTCACCGTCAATCTCCTCTTTTCTCACCATAATGAAAAAGAAACGTAACATAACCAAAAACTCCCCACCTGTTGCCACCGAATACAGCTCCCTCTCTCACCTGTAACCACCATTTTTATTCTTCTTCATTTTCAACCATCACTACCTTCTTCCTTCTCTCTCTAACAACAATCGGTCACCATCACCATAATTATCGCCACCGTGCTTCTTGAAGAACCACCATAACCATCGCCATTCTCCTTCTTCCTTTCACTCACTATCATCCACAGCCACGCTCCCTTCTTCTCTGTTCCGTAATAACTCTCGCTCTCAGAGAATTCAAGAAATAGAATCCATTGCTCTCACTTTCCTCTTCTTCTCTCACTCCATCCAAAACCTCATGATTCAATAACCATCATCTTCACATCGCCTCCTTCTTCTTTCTTTCATCACGACAACACTCTATTCTTGACCACCATTCTTTCTAACCATCAACTACAACCATAAGAACGCTGCTTTTCTTCTTGCTGGCTTCAATCTTCATCCTCGTTGATTCGCTCACTCTCCCGATCATTTGCCTCCGCGTGACAAACGCAGATCCGGAGGAATTCGAGATTCGGTTTTCCTCCTTCTCCGCAAGAAGAATCGGACTGAATCTATTTCTCAGAATATTCATGACTTCTTGGATCCTAGTATTCATCTTCGTAATAGCATGCGTGAAGAGTTTGCTGAAGCTTTCCATTCGCTCCTGATCTTGAATAACGCTTGAAGTTTTCCGAAGATCTCCGTATTCTCGCCGCCAAGTAAGTGTTCCGATTGATAGCCTTAGTATGTTGATCATTTGTCTGCTTTAGAGTCTGGTTTGATACTTGAGGATGTGTAAAATTTGAACACAAATGCAAGATGTATCAGCGTAATATCGCATTCGTGGAGTTTCGACTTTCGGATCCGCCACGCTCGGATTTCATGAGGTTTAGGCGTTTTAGGGTGATTAGAGATCGAATCGATCGGAAGGAAAAACGAGTTGAATGACGTCCGATCGCCATTTTCACGGGCTCGCTTTTTCCGGTCATCCTCACGGAGAAGGTGACCATGAGTCACCCGGCGGTATTGTTTTCACGCGGCACGATCCCATCTGCTCATGTAATATTGCCATACCAACCATCAAGATTGTGACACGTGTCCTCCCTTTTATTTAATAAAAATGAAAAATAATAAAATCTGACTTAAGTAGATACTGACCAATTGATCCAATATAGTGTCACATGAAATGATAATTAAAATGTTACATGTTAAATAAACGTGACATGAATTTAAATATTAAATAAAATTGAATAGAAAAAATAATGAGTTTTTGTTGTTTGAAAGAATTAGACTTAGTAAATAAAAAAAAAGGAGAAGAATTGGACTTAAAAAAAAACTGAATAGGCTTAGTGATATTCAGACTGGACCTTAACTTCTACTATCTCATACCCCCAGCATTTCGGGCCCAGGCACCATTAATAACATGATTTAGTTCATTTAGAATTTCTGTTTTACACCCTCCTGTTTCCATGTACATAATACTAACACCTAATCAATTTTGATTTCGATTTCGATTATTTTGATTTGTGAAAAATACATAGAAAACATATTCCGATATTTTAGGATATTAGATATATTTTTGACATTTTTTTTTTGGCAATTAATTATTAATTCATTGTTAATAATACATTTAGATGTTTTTTTTCTTTTATAGTTGACTTAAGAAATATAATGCTTTTTTTTCTTTAGAAACTCTAAGATATTTCTTATACCATCTAATTATAATTGGAAGTGTATGTTACCTTAGTGTTGTAAGTAAAATTTCAAATTTATTTTTGATATTCCGATTTCATTGTAAATAATCATTTTTTTGCGTTTTATACTTTATTTAAAAGCCGCATTGCTATTTTTGACATTCTGTTTTATATGCGAGGTACGCGGAGCGTTATACCATTGATTGAGAATTATAAAATCCATTGATCTGATGTTACACACATGTGTGTGTATTCTGTATCTGTCTGTTTGGTTTTTACCATCTTTTGCAGGTTATCTGATTTTTTGGATGTATAGAATCCACACCTGTTGCTCGTACACTTGTGTGTGCCCCCCTCTGTCTGTATTATCTGGATATTTTCTGCAGGTTTATTGGATATACGTCGAGTGTGTATAGACACACACTCTTGACCGTGCATATAGATGCACATCCTTTATCCGTATTGTCCGGATTATGATCTTGTAGTGTATTTGCTTGAGATGTGTATGACACACATTCTGATTATGCTTTTGTGCCTCCGCACACTTCTCACCGGATTTCTTATTTGCGTGCCAGCAGTACTTGAAGTTTTCCGGAGTATTGCTTAGCTTGCGTGCTCTTCGGATTTAATATCCGTCGGGTATTTATTTTACCTTATTTATCGCATTTCTTTACCGCTTTTCTAGAGAGCATGAGAAGTAGGATTTTACTGCTTTCCTTTCCATGAGAAGTAGGAATAGAGATGTATGAAGGGGCTTCCGTAGTTGGAGCATGTTCAGGAACCCCTCTGGTTTATTTAAAGACCCGTTTAGGGCAATTCTGGTTTGCTAATTGTGTTTGGTTTGTTTTAAATCCTCCATCTGCATAGGGAGGTAACTTTTAGTAAGTGTTTACATTTGTGCTTGCATAGGTCAGAGTGGTTAGGACACCTGACGTGGTACCACTAAGCGAAGTCCCGCTTTTTATATTTCATGTCATCGAGTCATTGATATATGGGCAAGCGGAAGGTAGGGTCAGCAACGAACCCCCGCACAGTTCTAGTCCGTGTCAGCTCCGCACACGCGAATCGTGTTGCTTTCTTTATCGAGTCAATAAAAAGTGGCAAGAGTTCCCTATTCTGACTCTCCACTCATTCATGGGGTTCGCATTTATTGCAGAACTCGCACCATTTGCTCTTCAACAGGAATTGGATGTGTCGGCTCCTGGTTGACTCACGGTATGCTCGTATCGCCGAGGCTATGGGACTTCCTCCTTTTCCTGCGCTTGTGTGCCATTTGTTTGTTTGCATTGCATTGTTTGTGTGCTTCGTCAAAGCACTTGTTTGTTTATCCTTTTGTCGCCTTCGACTCTACTTTAGTTAGTGATTCGAGATGGACATAGACTTAGGTTGTAAACATTTTCCTCCTGCTTGTCGCCTTCGACTCCATTCTAGCTGGTGATTCGAGATAGACATAGATCTAGGTGGTAAACCTTTGCATGTTCCTTTAGGATTCTCTCGACTCTACCTTAGTTAGTGATTCGAGTTAGACCTTAGGATGTAATCCATGCATGATGACATTAGGGATAGCATTAGATAGTTTCCTTGTTTGTTTTCCGTTTCTTTTGCATCCATGCATATAATAAAACTAAAATTGTTTTCTTTTTCCTTTTGCAAATTAAAACACTTACTAATGGTTCAAACTCCTTTTCTAAGGTAAAACAACCAACCAAATGCAAACTTTTTGCCTACGGTTTTCTTTTGTTTTAAATTATTTTCATAATTAAAAAACACATAACCCATCAAAACATGTGAGCCGAACTACGGCGCTCTGACTTTCCCATTGCACGAGGGAATACGTAGGCATCTTGTCACGGGGCTCGATCGAGCAAACTTTGTAAATATTTCCTTCTTTTCCCCGTGTTTTCTTTATTTTTCTTTCTTTCACATGCATTCTTTTTTTAGCATTCAGATGTAGCAATTAAGCAGTAAATAGATATAAACACACCCATTAGACAGAAAATAGAAGTGGATACCGTAGAGTACTACGGGCGCGTGGGGTGCTAATACCTTCCCTTCGCGTAATAGATTCCCTTACCCTATCTCTCGGTCGCAAGACCGTGTCTTATCCCTTTTAGGTTTTCGCGATGCGTTCACCTTTCTCCTTTTGCGAGATAAAAAACGTTCGATGGCGACTTCATTGATACAGTTATCGGATGATGTTCAGCCGGTTGTTTCAGCGCCAATCTCACCCTCCTGTCGAAGAAGATTGAATAGGGGCAGCTGTTGCACCCCAAAATTCGCCCTCTTCATTTTTTATATAAATAATTGGTTAACACTTAATTAATAGGTGCATCACATACATATCATTCATGCATTGATCATGGGTTCGAGATTTTCCAATCGTGTGAATATGTACAATTCTGAAGAAGAGGTTTGGTTCTCGAAAGTTGAATATTTGAGGTTCTGTCAATTCGAGTGTCATTTCAATACCCAAGCGTGTCAAGAAGTTTCTGATTCTTATCTCGCGAGTTTTGGTATTTTGATCGCCTATCAGGTGGATATTGATTGCAGTCTCGAGCTACAGTGTGTTGTGGTCGGATATTTGAACCCAAATTGATTCTACGGTCTTCTGTGAATGGTGAAGTGTCAGTATACGACTTATCGATCCACGCGATTCATCAGAAAATTAAGAACGGACGGATAAAATGATATTTGAGTGCATGTATCAAAAAGTCAACAAAAGTCAAAGTTTGACCGGGCGGAATTTCGGGTCAAAATTATTGTCAAAATTTGACATTTGAGAAAATGCGATCATTTGTTGAGAAAAATCGGAAGAATCGGGTGAAAATGAAGTTTCTTGCATTTTAAGTAATTTTAGACTTAGAAAATTTTTCTAAGTTTAAAGTACTTTGTGTTCATGGAGCCATGTTGTTGCATCTGTATCTTGCCCGTCTGTGGTCAGAATTTTATGAATTGATAGTCGTTGGAAAGAGCGCATTCCGTACTCTGACTTTGTCTTTGTGAAGATTTTTCCAGAAATGCCCGGATTTCGAGTTATAAAGCTCCGAAGTTTGAAGTTTATCACTTTTGAAGTTTTACACTTAGTAAAATTTTGAGTGTTTTTAACATGTTCAAGCGCTCGACTTCGGAGACATTTTACACGTGTTTCGAGGCGTCGATTCGAGTCGAGTTCAGAATCAAAGTTGTTCATTTAACAACAATCTACAACTTTGCTGAAGAAATCGAATCCATTCGGGAAACGGATAAAAAATTACGGAGCTCGGAAGTCACGTTTTATCATTTCTCAAAATTCAACACTTAGAAATATTTTGAAGTGTTTGTTTCTATGCTCAAGCTGACAGCTTCAGGGTCGATATTATCATAGTTCGTGGCTCCGAATCAGAAAATGTTCAACTGGAAAGTTGTTCATTTCACGGCAATCTATAACTTTGCTGAAGAAATCGAATCCATTCGGGAATCGGATCAAAAATTACGAAGCTCGGAAGTTACGGTTTATCATTTCTCAAAATTTCAACACTTAGAAATATTTCGAAGTGTTTGTTTCTATGCTCATGCTGACAGTTTCAGGGTCGATTTAATCGTAGTTCGTGGCTCCGAATTAAAAAGCGTTCAACTGCAAAGTTGTTCATCTCACGGCGGTCTAAAACTTTGTTGAAGGAGCCGAATTCATTCGGGACTCGGATCGGAAGTTATAAAGCTCGGAAAATAAGAACTCATTATGTTTGTAAGGTTCGAGTAGTTTTTGTGCACATGTTCAGGGCTGTTTTCGTCAATGATTCGGTCGCTGCACGAAGAAATTCCGAACACGAAAGTTTGAGTTCGTAATTCCATCTACAAGTTCCATTTAGAAACTTTTCCGTTTCGGACGTCGGAGCTGGGAGATACGAAGCTCCGTAAGTGATAACTTGAAGTTGGAAAATTGCCGCATGTCATGTACAAAACTTGCCCAGCCAGGCCAAGCATTTCATCGAGCATTCATACGGCAATTTTCAAACACTTTTTATTCGATGATAAAGGCATCATTTGGATTTTCGTTGAACTACAAAGTTGTTGTATGTCACGCGAGCTTTCCAACAGTACCAAGTCTGCGTTATTCGGTCGAGTATCGGAGAAGTTGTAGATCCGTAAAGTGGCGTACAAGGATTGATTTAAGAATCTGATACTTAAGGAAATTCTCAAGCTTTCAAGCCAGTTTGTGTCGGCATGACTTCGAAGCTAATTACGGCGAGCTTGTGATCATTTTTTCATCGGGCATTCAACATCAAAGTTGTCCAGCCACATGCCTTCTTTCCAATAACACCGAGCTTGCATTATTTCGTCGAATATCGAAAGAGTTATGGGATCTTGAATTCGACACTCAGTCACTAGTTGAGCTCATGGTCATATGGCAAGGATTGTGTCAGCAGTGTTTTAGGCATCGGTCACACCTCGCTATTCTTAAACCTCACTCTTTCTTCACTTACATTCCCTCACTCTCTAAAACCACCTGCACCATTAATTACACGATAACAGAAAAGGAAAGGGGATAACAACCGGTAACAAAAACACTTTTTTCTTCCTCACCGTCATTCCTTCAACTAACACCATAACCACCATTTTTCTTTTCTTCTTCACACTTTTTCTCCACCACCATTTTCTTTTCTTCTTCACACTTTTTCTCCACCATCATTTTTCGTCACCCTTTTTCTTTGTTTTTCATAACAGAACTAACAGAATGATAACAGACCACACCTTTCTTTTTTTTCTTTCTTTCTACCTCTAACAAACTCTCTCACCGAAAATTATCAACACTCACTCTTCCTCTCTCATTCTCACTGTCAATCTCCTCTTTTCTCACCATAACAGAAAAAGAAACGTAACATAACCAAAAACTCCCCACCTGTTGCCACCGAATACAGCTCCCTCTCTCACCTGTAACCACCATTTTTATTCTTCTTCATTTTCAACCATCACTACCTTCTTCCTTCTCTCTCTAACAACAATCGGTCACCATCACCATAATTATCGCCACCGTGCTTCTTGAAGAACCACCATAACCATCGCCATTCTCCTTCTTCCTTTCACTCACTATCATCCACAGCCACGCTCCCTTCTTCTCTGTTCCGTAATAACTCTCGCTCTCAGAGAATTCAAGAAACAGAATCCATTGCTCTCACTTTCCTCTTCTTCTCTCACTCCATCCAAAAACCTCACAGATTCAATAACCATCATCTTCACACATCGCCTCTCCTTCTTCTTTCTTTCATCACGACAACACTCTATTCTTGACCACCATTCTTTCTAACCATCAACTACAACCATAAGAACTGCTGACAGTTTTCTTCTTGCTGGCTTCGAATCTTCATCCTCGTTGATTCGCTCACTCTCCCGATCATTTGCCTCCGCCGTGACAAACGCCGTATCCGGAGGAATTCTGGAGATTCTGGTTTTCTCCTCCTTCTCCGCAAGAAGAATCGGACTGAATCTATTTCTCAGAATATTCATGACTTCTTGGATCCTAGTATTCATCTTCGTAATAGCATGCGTGAAGAGTTTGCTGAAGCTTTCCATTCGCTCCTGATCTTGAATAACGCTTGAAGTTTTCCGAAGATCTCCGTATTCTCGCCGCCAAGTAAGTGTTCCGATTGATAGCCTTAGTATGTTGATCATTTGTCTGCTTTAGAGTCTGGTTTGATACTTGAGGATGTGTAAAATTTGAACACAAATGCAAGATGTATCAGCGAATATCGCATTCGTGGAGTTTCGACTTTCGGATCCAGTTTTCACGTTCGGATTTCATGAGGTTTAGGCAGTTTTTAGGGTGATTAGAGATCGGAATCGTATCTGGAAGGAAAAAACGAGTTGAATGACGTCCGTATCAGCCATTTTCACGGGCTCGCGTTTTTTCCGGTCATCCTCGCGCCGGAGAAGGTGACCGGCGAGTCACAGTTCCGGCGGTATTGTTTCCAGCCTCACGCGTGGCACGATCCCATTCGTTCATGTAATATTGCCATACCAACCATCAAGATTGTGACACGTGTCCTCCCTTTTATTTAATAAAAATGAAAAATAATAAAATCTGACTTAAGTAGATACTGACCAATTGATCCAATATAGTGTCACATGAAATGATAATTAAAATGTTACATGTTAAATAAACGTGACATGAATTTAAATATTAAATAAAATTGAATAGAAAAAATAATGAGTTTTTGTTGTTTGAAAGAATTAGACTTAGTAAATAAAAAAAAAGGAGAAGAATTGGACTTAAAAAAAAACTGAATAGGCTTAGTGATATTCAGACTGGACCTTAACTTCTACTATCTCATACCCCCAGCATTTCGGGCCCAGGCACCATTAATAACATGATTTAGTTCATTTCGAATTTCTGTTTTACACCCCCCCTGTTTCCATGTACATAATACTAACACCTAATCAATTTTGATTTCGATTTCGATTATTTTGATTTGTGAAAAATACATAGAAAACATATTCCGATATTTTAGGATATTAGATATATTTTTGACATTTTTTTTTTGGCAATTAATTATTAATTCATTGTTAATAATACATTTAGATGTTTTTTTTCTTTTATAGTTGACTTAAGAAATATAATGCTTTTTTTTCTTTAGAAACTCTAAGATATTTCTTATACCATCTAATTATAATTGGAAGTGTATGTTACCTTAGTGTTGTAAGTAAAATTTCAAATTTATTTTTGATATTCCGATTTCATTGTAAATAATCATTTTTTTGCGTTTTATACTTTATTTAAAAGCCGCATTGCTATTTTTGACATTCTGTTTTATATGCGAGGTACGCGGAGCGTTATACCATTGATTGAGAATTATAAAATCCATTGATCTGATGTTACACACATGTGTGTGTATTCTGTATCTGTCTGTTTGGTTTTTACCATCTTTTTGCAGGTTATCTGATTTTTTGGATGTATAGAATCCACACCTGTTGCTCGTACACTTGTGTGTGCCCCCCTCTGTCTGTATTATCTGGATATTTTCTGCAGGTTTATTGGATATACGTCGAGTGTGTATAGACACACACTCTTGACCGTGCATATAGATGCACATCCTTTATCTGTATTGTCTGGATTATGATCTTGTACAGGTGTATTTGCTTCAGATGTGTATGACACACATTCTGATTATGCTTTTGTGCCTCCGCACACTTCTCACCGGATTTCTTATTTGCGTGCCAGCAGTACTTGAAGTTTTCCGGAGTATTGCTTAGCTTGCGTGCTCTTCGGATTTAATATCCGTCGGGTATTTATTTTACCTTATTTATCGCATTTCTTTACCGCTTTTCTAGAGAGCATGAGAAGTAGGATTTTACTGCTTTCCTTGCCATGAGAAGTAGGAATAGAGATGTATGAAGGGGCTTCCGTAGTTGGAGCATGTTCAGAACCCTCGGTTTATTTAAAGACCCGCTTAGGGCAATTGTTTGCTAATTGTGTTTGGTTTGTTTTAAATCCTCCATCTCGCATAGGAGGTAACTTTCAAGTGTTTACATTTGTGCTTGCATAGGTCGAGTGGTTAGGACACCGACGTGGTACCACTAAGCGAAGTCCCGCTTTTATATTTCATGTCATCGAGTCATTGATATATGGGCAAGCGGAAGGTAGGGTCAAGAACGAACCCCGCAGCTCTAGTCCGTGTCACCCGCACACGCGAATCGTGTTGCTTTTATCGAGTCAATAAAAGTGGCAAGAGTTCCTATTCGACTCTCCACTCATTCATGGGGTTCGCATTTATTGCGTAACTCGCACCATTTGCTCTTCAACAGAATTGGATGTGTCGGCTCTGGTTGACTCACGGTATGCTCACATCGCCGAGGCTATGGGACTTCCTCCTTTTCCGCTTGTGTGCCATTTGTTTGTTTGCATTGCATTGTTTGTGTGTTCAAAGCACTTGTTTGTTTATCCTTTTGTCGCCTTCGACTCTACTTTAGTTAGTGATTCGAGATGGACATAGACTTAGGTTGTAAACATTTTCCTCCTGCTTGTCGTCTTCGACTCCATTCTAGCTGGTGATTCGAGATAGACATAGATCTAGGTGGTAAACCTTTGCATGTTCCTTTAGGATTCTCTCGACTCTACCTTAGTTAGTGATTCGAGTTAGACCTTAGGATGTAATCCATGCATGATGACATTAGGGATAGCATTAGATAGTTTCCCTTGTTTGTTTTCCAGTTTCTTTTGCATCCATGCATATAATAAAACTAAAAATTGTTTTCTTTTTCTTTTGCAAATTAAAACACTTACTAATGGTTCAAACTCCTTTTCTAAGGTAAAAACAACCAACCAAATGCAAACTTTTTGCCTACGGGTTTTCTTTTGTTTTTAAATTATTTTCATAATTAAAAAACACATAACCCATCAAAACATGTGAGCCGAACTACGGCGCTCTGACTTTCCCATTGCACGAGGGAATACGTAGGCATCTTGTCACGGGGCTCGATCGAGCAAACTTTGTAAATATTTCCTTCTTTTCCCCGTGTTTTCTTTATTTTCTTTCTTTCACATGCATTCTTTTTTTAGCATTCAGATGTAGCAATTAAGCAGTAAATAGATATAAACACACCCATTAGATAGAAAATAGAAGTGGATACCGAGTACTACGGGCGCTGGGGTGCTAATACCTTCCTTCGCGTAATAGATTCCTTACCCTATCTCGGTCGCAAGACCGTGTCTTATCCTTTTAGGTTTTCGCGATCGCTCACCTTTCTCCTTTTAGATAAAAACGTTCGATGGCGACTTCATTGATACAGTTATCGGATGATGTTCAGCCGGTTGTTTCAGCGCCAATCTCACCCTCCTGTCGAAGAAGATTGAATAGGGGCAGCTGTTGCACCCCAAAATTCGCCCTCTTCATTTTTTATATAAATAATTGGTTAACACTTAATTAATAGGTGCATCACATACATATCATTCATGCATTGATCATGGGTTCGAGATTTTCCAATCGTGTGAATCTGTACAATTCTGTGAAGAAGAGGTTTGGTTCTCGAAAGTTGAATATTTGAGGTTCTGTCAATTCGAGTGTCATTTCAATACGCAAGCGTGTCCAGAAGTTTCTGATTCTTATCTCGCGAGTTTTGGTATTTTGATCGCCTATCAGGTGGATATTGATTGCAGTCTCGAGCTACAGTGTGTTGTGGTCGGATATTTGAACCCAAATTGATTCTACGGTCTTCTGTGAATGGTGAAGTGTCAGTATACGACTTATCGATCCACGCGATTCATCAGAAAATTAAGAACGGACGGATAAAATGATATTTGAGTGCATGTATCAAAAAGTCAACAAAAGTCAAAGTTTGACCGGGCGGAATTTCGGGTCAAAATTATTGTCAAAATTTGACATTTGAGAAAATGCGATCATTTGTTGAGAAAAATCGGAAGAATCGGGTGAAAATGAAGTTTCTTGCATTTTAAGTAATTTTAGACTTAGAAAATTTTTCTAAGTTTAAAGTACTTTGTGTTCATGGAGCCATGTTGTTGCATCTGTATCTTGCCCGTCTGTGGTCAGAATTTTATGAATTGATAGTCGTTGGAAAGAGCGCATTCCGTACTCCGACTTTGTCTTTGTGAAGATTTTTCCAGAAATGCCCGGATTTCGAGTTATAAAGCTCCGAAGTTTGAAGTTTATCACTTTTGAAGTTTTACACTTAGTAAAATTTTGAGTGTTTTTAACATGTTCAAGCGCTCGACTTCGGAGACATTTTACACGTGTTTCGAGGCGTCGATTCGAGTCGAGTTCAGAATCAAAGTTGTTCATTTAACAACAATCTACAACTTTGCTGAAGAAATCGAATCCATTCGGGAAACGGATAAAAAATTACGGAGCTCGGAAGTCACGTTTTATCATTTCTCAAAATTCAACACTTAGAAATATTTTGAAGTGTTTGTTTCTATGCTCAAGCTGACAGCTTCAGGGTCGATATTATCATAGTTCGTGGCTCCGAATCAGAAAATGTTCAACTGGAAAGTTGTTCATTTCACGGCAATCTATAACTTTGCTGAAGAAATCGAATCCATTCGGGAATCGGATCAAAAATTACGAAGCTCGGAAGTTACGGTTTATCATTTCTCAAAATTTCAACACTTAGAAATATTTCGAAGTGTTTGTTTCTATGCTCATGCTGACAGTTTCAGGGTCGATTTAATCGTAGTTCGTGGCTCCGAATTAAAAAGCGTTCAACTGCAAAGTTGTTCATCTCACGGCGGTCTAAAACTTTGTTGAAGGAGCCGAATTCATTCGGGACTCGGATCGGAAGTTATAAAGCTCGGAAAATAAGAACTCATTATGTTTGTAAGGTTCGAGTAGTTTTTGTGCACATGTTCAGGGCTGTTTTCGTCAATGATTCGGTCGCTGCACGAAGAAATTCCGAACACGAAAGTTTGAGTTCGTAATTCCATCTACAAGTTCCATTTAGAAACTTTTCCGTTTCGGACGTCGGAGCTGGGAGATACGAAGCTCCGTAAGTGATAACTTGAAGTTGGAAAATTGCCGCATGTCATGTACAAAACTTGCCCAGCCAGGCCAAGCATTTCATCGAGCATTCATACGGCAATTTTCAAACACTTTTTATTCGATGATAAAGGCATCATTTGGATTTTCGTTGAACTACAAAGTTGTTGTATGTCACGCGAGCTTTCCAACAGTACCAAGTCTGCGTTATTCGGTCGAGTATCGGAGAAGTTGTAGATCCGTAAAGTGGCGTACAAGGATTGATTTAAGAATCTGATACTTAAGGAAATTCTCAAGCTTTCAAGCCAGTTTGTGTCGGCATGACTTCGAAGCTAATTACGGCGAGCTTGTGATCATTTTTTCATCGGGCATTCAACATCAAAGTTGTCCAGCCACATGCCTTCTTTCCAATAACACCGAGCTTGCATTATTTCGTCGAATATCGAAAGAGTTATGGGATCTTGAATTCGACACTCAGTCACTAGTTGAGCTCATGGTCATATGGCAAGGATTGTGTCAGCAGTGTTTTAGGCATCGGTCACACCTCGCTATTCTTAAACCTCACTCTTTCTTCACTTACATTCCCTCACTCTCTAAAACCACCTGCACCATTAATTACACGATAACAGAAAAGGAAAGGGGATAACAACCGGTAACAAAAACACTTTTTTCTTCCTCACCGTCATTCCTTCAACTAACACCATAACCACCATTTTTCTTTTCTTCTTCACACTTTTTCTCCACCACCATTTTCTTTTCTTCTTCACACTTTTTCTCCACCATCATTTTTCGTCACCCTTTTTCTTTGTTTTTCATAACAGAACTAACAGAATGATAACAGACCACACCTTTCTTTTTTTTCTTTCTTTCTACCTCTAACAAACTCTCTCACCGAAAATTATCAACACTCACTCTTCCTCTCTCATTCTCACTGTCAATCTCCTCTTTTCTCACCATAACAGAAAAAGAAACGTAACATAACCAAAAACTCCCCACCTGTTGCCACCGAATACAGCTCCCTCTCTCACCTGTAACCACCATTTTTATTCTTCTTCATTTTCAACCATCACTACCTTCTTCCTTCTCTCTCTAACAACAATCGGTCACCATCACCATAATTATCGCCACCGTGCTTCTTGAAGAACCACCATAACCATCGCCATTCTCCTTCTTCCTTTCACTCACTATCATCCACAGCCACGCTCCCTTCTTCTCTGTTCCGTAATAACTCTCGCTCTCAGAGAATTCAAGAAACAGAATCCATTGCTCTCACTTTCCTCTTCTTCTCTCACTCCATCCAAAAACCTCACAGATTCAATAACCATCATCTTCACACATCGCCTCTCCTTCTTCTTTCTTTCATCACGACAACACTCTATTCTTGACCACCATTCTTTCTAACCATCAACTACAACCATAAGAACTGCTGACAGTTTTCTTCTTGCTGGCTTCGAATCTTCATCCTCGTTGATTCGCTCACTCTCCCGATCATTTGCCTCCGCCGTGACAAACGCCGTATCCGGAGGAATTCTGGAGATTCTGGTTTTCTCCTCCTTCTCCGCAAGAAGAATCGGACTGAATCTATTTCTCAGAATATTCATGACTTCTTGGATCCTAGTATTCATCTTCGTAATAGCATGCGTGAAGAGTTTGCTGAAGCTTTCCATTCGCTCCTGATCTTGAATAACGCTTGAAGTTTTCCGAAGATCTCCGTATTCTCGCCGCCAAGTAAGTGTTCCGATTGATAGCCTTAGTATGTTGATCATTTGTCTGCTTTAGAGTCTGGTTTGATACTTGAGGATGTGTAAAATTTGAACACAAATGCAAGATGTATCAGCGAATATCGCATTCGTGGAGTTTCGACTTTCGGATCCAGTTTTCACGTTCGGATTTCATGAGGTTTAGGCAGTTTTTAGGGTGATTAGAGATCGGAATCGTATCTGGAAGGAAAAAACGAGTTGAATGACGTCCGTATCAGCCATTTTCACGGGCTCGCGTTTTTTCCGGTCATCCTCGCGCCGGAGAAGGTGACCGGCGAGTCACAGTTCCGGCGGTATTGTTTCCAGCCTCACGCGTGGCACGATCCCATTCGTTCATGTAATATTGCCATACCAACCATCAAGATTGTGACACGTGTCCTCCCTTTTATTTAATAAAAATGAAAAATAATAAAATCTGACTTAAGTAGATACTGACCAATTGATCCAATATAGTGTCACATGAAATGATAATTAAAATGTTACATGTTAAATAAACGTGACATGAATTTAAATATTAAATAAAATTGAATAGAAAAAATAATGAGTTTTTGTTGTTTGAAAGAATTAGACTTAGTAAATAAAAAAAAAGGAGAAGAATTGGACTTAAAAAAAAACTGAATAGGCTTAGTGATATTCAGACTGGACCTTAACTTCTACTATCTCATACCCCCAGCATTTCGGGCCCAGGCACCATTAATAACATGATTTAGTTCATTTAGAATTTCTGTTTTACACCCCCCTGTTTCCATGTACATAATACTAACACCTAATCAATTTTGATTTCGATTTCGATTATTTTGATTTGTGAAAAATACATAGAAAACATATTCCGATATTTTAGGATATTAGATATATTTTTGACATTTTTTTTTTGGCAATTAATTATTAATTCATTGTTAATAATACATTTAGATGTTTTTTTTCTTTTATAGTTGACTTAAGAAATATAATGCTTTTTTTTCTTTAGAAACTCTAAGATATTTCTTATACCATCTAATTATAATTGGAAGTGTATGTTACCTTAGTGTTGTAAGTAAAATTTCAAATTTATTTTTGATATTCCGATTTCATTGTAAATAATCATTTTTTTGCGTTTTATACTTTATTTAAAAGCCGCATTGCTATTTTTGACATTCTGTTTTATATGCGAGGTACGCGGAGCGTTATACCATTGATTGAGAATTATAAAATCCATTGATCTGATGTTACACACATGTGTGTGTATTCTGTATCTGTCTGTTTGGTTTTTACCATCTTTTGCAGGTTATCTGATTTTTTGGATGTATAGAATCCACACCTTGCTCGTACACTTGTGTGTGCCCCTCCGTCTGTATTATCCGGATATTTTCGTGTTTATTGGATATACGAGTGTGTAGACACACACTCTTGACCGTGCATATAGATGCACATCCTTTATCTGTATTGTCTGGATTATGATCTTGTACAGGTGTATTTGCTTCAGATGTGTATGACACACATTCTGATTATGCTTTTGTGCCTCCGCACACTTCTCACCGGATTTCTTATTTGCGTGCAGCAGACTTGAAGTTTTCCGAGTATTGCTTAGCTTGTTTCTTGGATTTAATATCCGTCGGTATTTATTTTACCTTATTTATCGCATTTCTTTACCGCTTTCTAGAGAGCATGAGAAGTAGGATTTTACCGCTTTCCTTGCCATGAGAAGTAGGAATAGAGATGTATGAAGGGCTTCCGTAGTTGGAGCATGTTCAGAACCCTCGGTTTATTTAAAGACCCGCTTAGGGCAATTCGGTTTGCTAATTGTGTTTGGTTTGTTTTAAATCCTCCATCCGATAGGGAGGTAACTTTCGAAGTGTTTACATTTGTGCTTGCATAGGTCGAGTGGTTAGGACACCGACGTGGTACCACTAAGCGAAGTCCCGCTTTTATATTTCATGTCATCGAGTCATTGATATATGGGCAAGCGGAAGGTAGGGTCACAACGAACCCCGCACGCTTCTAGTCCGTGTCGACCCGCACGAATCGTGTTGCTTTCTTTATCGAGTCAATAAAAGTGGCAAGAGTTCCTATTCGACTCTCCACTCATTCATGGGGTTCGATTTATTGCGTAACTCGCACCATTTGCTCTTCAACAGGAATTGGATGTGTCGGCTCTGGTTGACTCACGGTATGCTCTTCGAGGCTATGGGACTTCCTCCTTTTCCCGCTTGTGTGCCATTTGTTTGTTTGCATTGCATTGTTTGTGTGTCAAAGCACTTGTTTGTTTATCCTTTTGTCGTCTTCGACTCTACTTTAGTTAGTGATTCGAGATGGACATAGACTTAGGTTGTAAACATTTTCCCTCCTGTTTGTCGTCTTCGACTCCATTCTAGCTGGTGATTCGAGATAGACATAGATCTAGGTGGTAAACCTTTGCATGTTCCTTTAGGATTCTCTCGACTCTACCTTAGTTAGTGATTCGAGTTAGACCTTAGGATGTAATCCATGCATGATGACATTAGGGATAGCATTAGATAGTTTCCCTTGTTTGTTTTCCAGTTTCTTTTTGCATCCATGCATATAATAAAACTAAAAATTGTTTTCTTTTTCCTTTTTGCAAATTAAAACACTTACTAATGGTTCAAACTCCTTTTCTAAGGTAAAAACAACCAACCAAATGCAAACTTTTTGCCTACGGGTTTTCTTTTGTTTTTAAATTATTTTCATAATTAAAAAACACATAACCCATCAAAACATGTGAGCCGAACTACGGCGCTCTGACTTTCCCATTGCACGAGGGAATACGTAGGCATCTTGTCACGGGGCTCGATCGAGCAAACTTTGTAAATATTTCCTTCTTTTCCCCGTGTTTTCTTTATTTTTCTTTCTTTCACATGCATTCTTTTTTTAGCATTCAGATGTAGCAATTAAGCAATAAATAGATATAAACACACCCATTAGACAGAAAATAGAAGTGGATACCGAGTACTACGGGCTGGGGTGCTAATACCTTCCCTTCGTAATAGATTCCTTACCCTATCTCTCGCAAGACCGTGCCTTATCCCTTTTAGGTTTTCGCGATGCGTTCACCTTTCTCCTTTTGCGAGATAAAAAACGTTCGATGGCGACTTCATTGATACAGTTATCGGATGATGTTCAGCCGGTTGTTTCAATGAGACTGTCCAACATTACCACCGCTGCTACGACTACTTGTTGTGGCTTTGTTGGCGCGCACATGTGTGTTATAGGCGCCCCTGCCACGCCCTCCAGAACGGCGTGATGTGTCTCTGCCACGACCCGGTCCACGACCACCACGAGGACGGTCCCCCCACCACTCGGGGAACCCATGAAGCTGAAAACACGAGTTGTCGTCGTGTCCTTCTCTGTTGCATTGAGTACAGAATTTTTCAGAATTGTCCACAAGTTTAGATTTACCTCGCGTATCGGCTGTAGCTTTAAAGGCCATGACATGGTCGCGGTTCTGATGAATTGAAGATTCTCCTTGCAGCAATCTCTCATATTGTATGACTCGCTGATATGCTTGATCAATGTTTGGTAACGGATCTTGAGAAAGCAAATTTGAGCGAATCGTTGCATAAACCCCATCAAGGCCCATAAGAAAATGATGCAGATAGTCTTCAGCACTCAAATCAATCACTTGTTGGTTGATATCACAGGTACAATCTCCACATTTTCAAGTTGGCTGTTTGACATAAGTCATAAGTTCGTCCCATACACGAGACAGACGACCGAAGTAGGCCGACACCTCTTCACCTTTGCCTTGCTTGCATTCTCCTAACGATGCCTTTAATTGGCATATACGGGTCCCGTTCACAACACAAAAACGTTGTTTGAGATGTGTCCACAAGGATTGTGAATCATCATAATAAGAAAGAGTAGAGCGTAATGATGGCTCGATAGTGTTCAGCAGCCACGCTATGAGCATCGACTGCACTGCAGTCCAGTCCTCCAATTTCTCTGGTGTTGTTGGTTTTGGGACTTTCCCTTCGACAAAACCGTATTTTCGCTTCGCTTGCAACGAGGTTCGAATTGCCCTTGCCCATTCATCATAATTCGGGCCACGCAATTGAACTGGTGTGATCACGTTGCCGGGATTGTCATTGGTGCCGAGAAAAAAAACCAAATCCACCTTCTTCTCGTTATTACCACTGGTGTCATCAGTTTTCTTCTCGCCATTACCACTGCTATCACCCATAATCTCTTATGGTGCTTGATATGGAAGAAGAAAAAAAATGTATTTAATTTTCCTAGGAAATTCCCTAGCTCATGATACCATGTAAAGTTTCACCACAAAAGTATTTGTGTGAATTCTGTTCTTATTCATTCTTTAGGATCACAATATATATGCACAAGACTGCACCTTCTCAGATAACTGTTACAAAATCTATTGGTCTTAGGAATTCCAATCATAAAGATGGAGCTATAATCAAGCTAAGACTCCTAAATATAAGGTAACTGCTAGTGATCATAACAACACAATAAATGACAAATAAATAACATAATAACAATATAACAATAATATCTCAATATCTCAATATTAATCATTCGTCTACTTCGGAATCTGGTTTAGTACCTAAGGATGTGTTAAACTTGAGCGTAAACGCAAAATGCATCTGTGAGCGTCGAGTCCGTGGGTTTTCAACTTCTAGATCCAGGTTTTATGTTCAATTTTCA
Source organism: Vicia sativa (assembly GCA_021764765.1). NCBI lineage: Eukaryota > Viridiplantae > Streptophyta > Magnoliopsida > Fabales > Fabaceae > Vicia > Vicia sativa. The sequence continues at coordinate 261,801,313 of CM038793.1, read as the reverse complement.
TGAGGTTTGAGTAGCTTTTAGTGAAAATCGAGAGCAGATTCGTAACCAGCCTTGAAAACCGAGTTAGACGGCACCGGTTTATTTCGTTTTCCGTCGAGATGTGTTTTTCAGGCCACCTCACGCCGGAGAGGATGACCGGAAACGTCCCTGTTCCGGCAAGTATCGTCCCTGTGCCTGCCCTCGGCGTGTCTCCATTCCACTAGTACATGCCTTTTTCTCATTAGCCAATAATAGTTCGACACGTGGCATTTTCTTTTTAACATAAAGAATCTGAAATTGGACTTAAGTTACTGGGACCAAATGATGTAATGTTACTATACATTAGAATAAACGTGACATGCTGTAAAAAATAGTGTGATATTATAATAAAAAAAATCTGAATTATTTAAATTAACAGTGACCAATTGATGCATGTTACATAAAAATATAAAAATAAAATGTGACATATTAATAAATCTGAATAATGAAAAAATTTAATGATAGTTTTTTTTTTTTTTTGGACAAAATAGAGAAAATTGGACTTAGCAAAAAATAAACAATCAGACTTAGTAAAAAAACGCATACGGGCTTAGTAACAATTCGGACTAGGCCTAATAAAAACACTAAAACACCTCCCTGTTTTTGAGCCCAGCGTGGCAATTTAACTAGGTTCAATTCATTTTAGAATTCTGTTTTACACCCCCCTGCGTTGTACATTTCACATACTAACACATGTTTAATTTAGCTTTCGTTTTCGATTGTTTCGAATTGTAAAAAAACATATAAAAAATGTAATAAAAATAGTTTCTGATGTTTTAAGATATTAGATTATTTTTGACATTTTTTTAAATATTTTTGTATTTAATTTCTTTTAATTCTAATTCATTTTTAAATAATACATTTAGATGTTTTTTTAATTTGAATTAACTTAGGAAGTATAATGCCATTTCTTCTTTAAAACTCTAAGATATTTTTCATACCATTTAATTATAGTTGAAAGTATACCTTAGCATTGTAAGTAAAACTTCAAATTTAGCTTCGATATTCCGATTTCTTTGTAAATAATCATTTTTTGCGTATTATACTTTATTTAAAAGCCGCATTGCTGTTTCTGACATTCTGTTTTGTATGCGAGGTACGCGGAGCGTCATATTATTGATTTGGACGTATAAAATCTGTATTTTTATGTTGTACACACGTGTGTGTGTTTTGTATCTGTTTGTCTGGATTATGATCTTGTGCAGGTGTATTTGATTCAGATGGGTATGACACATTCTGATTGTGCTTTCTGTGTCTCTGCATACTTCTCACCGGATTTTCTTATTGCAAAGAGTTTTCCTGAGTATTTCTATAGCTTATGTGCTCTCGAATTTAATATCCGCGGTATTTATTCTATTTTATTTATCGCATTTCTTTACCGCTTTTCTAGAGAGCATGAGAAGTAGGATTTTACTGCTTTCCTTGCCATGAGAAGTAGGAATAGAGATGTATGAAGGGGCTTCCGTAGTTGGAGCATGTTCAGGAACCCCTCTGGTTTATTTAAAGACCCGTTTAGGGCAATTCTGTTTGCTAATTGTGGTTGGTTTGTTTTAAATCCTCCATCTGCATAGGGAGGTAATTTTCAGTAAGTGTTTACATTTGTGCTTGCATAGGTCAGAGTGGTTAGGACACCCGACGTGGTACCACTAAGCCAAGTCCCGCTTTTTATATTTCCTGTCATCGAGTCATTGATATATGGGCAAGCCGGAAGGTAGGGTCCGCAACCAACCCCCGCACAGTTCTAGTCCGTGTCAGCTCAGCACACGCGAATCGTGTTGCTTCCTTTATCGAGTCAATAATAAAAGTGGCAAGAGTTCCCTATTCTGACTCTCCACGCTTTCCTGGGGTTCGCATTTATTGCAGAACTCGCACCATTCGCTCAACAGGAATTGGATGTGTCGGCTCCTGGTTGACTCACGTTATGCTCGTTACTGTTGTAACACCCGTAATTAAATAAGTGATTTAATTTAAGATTATGAAGTACGTTCCGATTTATTTAGTAATTAAGTAAATTGTAGGTGGAATTGTTAATATAATAATCGGGTAAAAATAGTTAGAATAAAAATAATATTAGAAATTATTCTATTATTTGGAATTAATAAATTAAATGTAGGATATAAATTAATTAAGAATATAGAGTATTTTTCGAGTAAGATAGTGTATAAGTTAAAGTCGTCGGTAGAATTACTAAACTAATAATCGGGTCGAAATTAGTTGAAAAATGAAAATTATATTAGAACTATTTTATTAAGTAGAATTATTAGAATTAATATAAATATTAGTTAGTAGGGTGAATTAGTATTTTAGAGAGAAGATTTAATAAAACCAAATAATAAGGAGTACTATATATTAAGTAACCTAGAAAAACAAGGGTAGTGTGTTGCTTGCAAAATCAAAGAAGAGAGAGTCCCAGCCGCGTAGCAGTGAGAATCAGGAGGAGAAAAAGGAAGATATTGAAAATCAAGGTTGCTAGGAAGAATTTTTTGTCCGATAAGTTGCCGTTTCCGATCGAGTTTTCGAGTTCCCGTCAATCCACAGGTAAGGGGTGGGATTCGGGTTTTATAATCGATCGAAGGATAATTTTTATGTGGGGTTTAGGACCGCTTAATGATACTGTAAATCCGATTTCGTCGATAAAATATTGTTGCTGGAATATAGTGTTAAAATTAATTGTTGCATGTTATTATATTGAAACTGAAATCGATTAAATGTGTGTGGTTGTCTTGTGCGTTGGTGTGAATTTGGTTGGAGGAACATAGAGGAGGGGAGGCGACCGTCCCTTCCTGGTGAGGTAAGTAAGGAGGAGTCCGCCTCATTGAGAGAGATGGAGAGGGAGACGATCGTCTCCAAGCCCTTGGGGGAGAAGAGGCGCCCGCCTCAGGGCCAAGTGGGACGTCTCAAAACGTGGCTTTATGCCACGTGGGTTTGATGAGTGTTGGTTAGTGACTTGTGAATGGAATAGGCAGGTGGGGTAGAAACATAGCATAGGAGATTGTACTGCTAGTATTCCTTTATAATAATAATGGCAAAAGGGTTTGTAGCAGAATAAAGCACAGGAAAATTGTAACAGGAACATAGTGCCAGGAAGAACAAAATTGTAACAAGTAGTATAAAAAAAAAGAAAATATATATTAATGAATGCTTCATATAATGCAGAAAATATACTAGCATCAGTGGAAGGAATTGCATCGGCAGGGTGTAATTAACAGTGCAGGGGTATCTAGTAGTATAGGTTAATTAATAAAATTATTCATAATAATGCAGGATTACTAATAACCTATCAGAATTGATTAATAGGATAATTAGTACTAAACAGCTGAAGCAACTCGTTTTTTTTTCAAAAATCATTTAAATGAATTTTCAAAACAACGGTGAAATCGCCACCTAATTTTATTTGTTCTAAAAGAAGAACGGGGAAATATAGATAAAACCCACGAATAAAAAGAATAAGACGGTTTACGAAATTAAGAGATATAGGTCCGGGAGTTGGTTATGCAAGGGGAAGGTATTAGCACCCCTCACATCCATCGTACTCGATGGTACCCATTTAGTTCAAAGTGTAGTTGTGTGTTAGTGTGAAAATTTTACGATCTTCTAAGTTTAAAAATGAGAAAGAAAGGGAGAAGAAATGTTTTATTATTTTGAGTTTGACACGGTTTGAAACCGTGCCTACGTATTCCCTCGTGCAATGGGAAAGTCAAAACTCCGTAGTTCTTCTAGAAAATGTTTGTTTGTTGATTGATTTTAAATGAAAAGACAAGTCGTCATTTTTAAAGGAGAAGACTCGTCTAACGTCCACAAGGTGTGATAAAGAATAAAGGACTACGCACCAACATGAGGGAGGGTTTGAGAACACCTCTAGTACTCAAGTGGAGAAGTCAAAAACCTTGGGAATAGAGGAAGAATCATCTCATTTATAAATGAATCATGTCTAATCTTGAAAAGGGTTTAAAGGTAAATGGTGCTTGGAGCGCACAAAAGAAGTTTGAGTGAGTTGGAATTGATTTTAAATTGTGGATGACAAGTACCAAAACGTTGGGATATCCTCTAACGATTCAATACTCGAGATTGGTGATTGAGGTCAACCGATCATCTCTCATCCAAAATCTTTATTATGAAAAGAGTGAGGTGAAACAAAGTTCACTTTTATTAAGTGTATGGAATAAAGTATTTAAGTCATTGGGTTACCCTCTAATGGCCCAAATACTTTACATTTTAATTAAATCGTCGGGCTATCCTCTAACAATTTAATTAAATACCATATCACTATTTTTTGTTTAGAACATGGATTGAAAATAACTCGACGTTGGATCGAGGTTTGAGAAGAAGACTCGAGTTCACTTTTATTAAGTGTATGGAATAAAGTATTTAAGTCATTGGGTTACCCTCTAATGGCCCAAATACTTTACATTTTAATTAAATCGTCGGGTTGTCCTCTAACGATTTACTTAAATACCATAGCACCATGTTTTTTTTTGTTTTGTAGAAAAATTGATTTTTTGAAAAATAACTCGACGTTGGATCGATTTTTATTGAAGGTGTTTTAAATGCTTGGTGAATGGAGAAAGAATAGGATCGAGATAATTGTAAATCACAAATAAAATCGACAAAGCCCATACAAGGTGGCCAACCTAAGTATAAAATAATTAAATTACATGTGTACTAGCAAAGTGGGCTAGTCTGCTAAGACGACCAATTGGAACAATTGATCGAAATAGGCTCACTGTAAGAAGGCCCAGGATCAAGCGTACATGTGTGCATGTGTGGTCATCGCGACGCTTCGTAGCTTTGTCGACTTACGTGTTTAAAAATGATTTACAAATATTAGTTTAAAAAAGATTTTTTGATTTTGTGTAAGTGAAAAATAAAATAAATGTGCACTAGATAATTATTACAAGATTTGTTTTTGGGAGAGGGATACATGAATTATAAATGGGGATTAAACGGTAAAATAAAATAGAAAGCGGTAAATTAATTACAACGCATCAAGGGGATTGGGATACAACTTTTCAAATGGGGATAAATATAAATTAAAGAGAAACGGTAAAGCAATTGTATCTTAACAGAATAATAACAAAAGTTAAATGCGAAGAAGCTTAACGCAGATTATTGTATTTTATTATATTAGAACAGATTATAAAAGTTAAATCTAAGAAATTAAATACTATACTTGTGTTCATACATATTCAAAAATTAAATTGAATTAAAAATATGAAATTGCCGCACAAAGAAGATTAATATAATTAGATTCGAACTTATTTACGAATTAATAGATAAACTATAATAATAATAGTATGTATATAATATATTTACAATACTAAGCATAAAAAATATAATATGTATATTTACAATACTAAATGTAAGAATAAAAATAATAATAAGTATAATTATATTTACAGTATCAAATATAAAGATAAAAGTACTAAGTATTATACATATATATTACTAAATATTAAAGAGTAACATAAATATAAATAACAGCATATAAAAAAATGAATGTGTAGATGCAACAATGTAAGAATGTATGCTTGAACTATCCTCGGATATCTTCACAAGTAACAGAATACATTAGTAGCATAGTGTGGAATAAAAATAAAGAAATAGAATTGCGAATATAAATTAGAATATGGTTAGTAATAGAACCGGACAAAGTTAGTATTATGTACATGAATGAGATGAAGAATTAAACAAATGGTCATTCGAATATTTCAATACACAAATGAACTAAAATCAAAGAACGTTCAAATTATAATAAAATCGAAACATGGAGAATTAATTACAACGCGAGTTAGTATTAAACAAGACAACACCGGGCAGCCACTATGTTATCACTTATTCTTTAAATAAAATGACTTTCTACACAAATTCGCTCAAGATAAATGATATATTGCCCTCAAAGTTCCTCGGTTAGATGTACACGCGAAATAACGCGGTATTATCGTTAAACCGTCATCGAAGCTAAATTCGAATATTAAACAACTACAACCTTCAATCAAAAATTAAAATAATAACACAAAATATGGTGTTCTAACATGTTTTCTCGGCTAAATCGTACGCGGATAAACGCGACATCAATATCAAGCCATCATCGAAACCACTTCTAAATATCGTTCAACCAATAATCTCTACTCGAAATTAAAAAGAGAATAACTAAACACACGGTGTTTCAAAATGTTTCTCGACTAGATTTACACGCGAATCAACACGGCATCATCATTTAGCCTTCATCGAAACCAAACTAATATTGCTTCACTCGCAATTCTAATTGAAATTAAAACGTGGACAATGCAAATGCGTGGCGTCGGCACACCGATAGTTTCTCGTTCACATATTACACAAATAAAACGTGTCAATGTTGAACTCTCATCGAAACTATATGAATGTCGAATTCAAATAAAATTAAACAAGGATACGCTCCGCATAAAGTAAAACTTCATAAATCCAAATCTGATTTTAGTAATGTTATAAAGCCAGCAACTTAAGTAATCCGAATCATTCAGATAGCATTATTGAAATGACATGTTTGGACACATTGAACCAGATTTTTACAATAAACCCACTGTTTAAACTTATCTCACGCAAAAAGAAAGATGTTATCAAAAAAACTAAGTTCAGTTTATCAACAGTTCAACCAATACCCAGGCTCATAAACCAAACTTGGAATCGTATATGAAGCTTACCAATATGTCAAAGCTGCCACGAAATGTTCTCGTTGTTCACTATGAGCATGAGATGCCAGAGAGTGGAAACAGCAGGGAACCGAGAGAACGGTAAAGGCGGCAGCTGCGTTGCTTTGTTCTGTTCGGAGGCAAGTGTGTAGAGATGAATGATGATGTTGTAGCGGCTGTGATGAAACGGTGGAGATGAAGACAGTGAGGAAAGATGGCTGATGCGGTGAGGTTGAGGGAGTGTATCGCGGATGTTGTGAACAGATGGTAATGGAAGGTGGAAGTTAACGGCAAGGGTTTACGACGTGGTTTGAAGACAGTGAGGAAAGGAATAGGGATGGTGGCTGACGGAGCTGTTTCCGGTGAGGAAAAGGGAGCGTGGGTGAACAGGGTGGTTGACGGAGACAGAGGGAGTCTGGGCGACGGTAACGGTGGAGAAATGGGGGTACGACGGTTGGAGGAAGGTGAGACGGGATGTAGCGAAGAAGATGAGGTGACTGTGGACTGGCTGTGGTTTGGAGAAGATGAAGATGAGATTTGGGGTTCGGTCGAAACAGAGGCTGTCGGAGGGATAGAGATGAGAGCGGCTGGAGAAGGGTTGCTGAAGAGAGGAAGACGGTGAGAATGAAGAAGAAGGTGCGGTGGTTTGGAGGTAGCAGTGAGTGGAGAGGTGGGGGTACGGCGATTGGAGGAAGGTGAGACGGGATGTAGCGAAGAGAGGGATGGGTCTCGAGAATTTAGATGGAATGGAGGCAGAGGAAAACGAGTATGGAAGTTTCTGTTGAGAAGGAGCTTTTTGTTTATAATTTTTCCTTTACTTTTTCGATCCGCCTCCCTTATTCCGTTTCAATTTTTCAAATTCGCCTCCTCCTGCAACAGTAATATAACATACATATATATAGTATAAAATTAGGTTTTACATAATTTTCAAAAATGCCTAAAATGCCCTTTAGGGTTAAATGGGCCAAAATTGGATTGGGTAAAGATGACAAGCCCAATAGTATTTTTGTTTTAATTTTTTGAGATGAAAATTGAACAATTAAAATTGTTAAAACTGATATAAATTTGGACAAAAATTTACCCGATAAATAAAATGAGTACATTAAAATAAACTACGAGTATCAAAGATTGAAGAAAAATTATTGAAATGGTTAAAATTGAAATAAAATGATAATAAAGAATACCCGATTTTAAAACGTTTACGGTTAAAAACGAGTCTTCAAACTTTATCGAAAAATTGCGGAGAGCACATTTTTATGATCTACGCGACACGTAGATTCATAAAGCAGTGAGTAAAAGATGAAAACTTGAAATATTTTCTCCTTAATTTTTACAAGATCAAATTGCTTTTAACGATTGTTTATAAAATCAAGTATAGATATCATCGACATATAAATAAATTAAAATAATGCAATAAACAGGCAGAGAGGAAAAAATAAATGAACTAAAATAACGGGTATTTTACAATTATAAAACGATGCAAATATCGATTTAAACTGATTTTTGGTCAATTTAAATACGACGTAATGATGCAAATGCAATGTGTGAATGACTGTTTTTTTTTTTAAATTTTAAATATAATGCAAGTAGAAAAATAGCAGGGTAAAATTTGGGGTGCAACAGTTGCCCCTATTTAAATATCTTCAACCAGATGATATGGAGATGATCAAGCTTCATATTATCGCAGTGGGAGATAATTAAATATCAAAAAAACCAAAATTTTGCCCTGAAATGCGATGGGTATGCTGCGGATAAAATATAATGAGAAAGCGTTGAATGCAACATTTTTTTATACATTTTTTTATTTATTTTTAGAATGATGTATGATACGAGACAGACACTGCGGGGGAAAACATCAAAGATATTTAGAAGAGCAATGGAAGATCTTCAAGCATATCCAGAAGTGCATTGAATATACGAGAAACAAAACATCAGAGACATTCAGAAAAATCATTGAACGGACTCTGGAACACATCATCGAAGACATTCAGAAAAATCATTGAATGAACTTCGGAAAAAAGATTCGAGTATATTCAGAAATGCATTGAATATACAGGAAACAAAACATCAGAGACATTCAGAAAAATCATTGAACGGACTCTGGAACACATCGTCGAAGACATTCAGAAAAATCATTGAATGAACTTCGGAAAAAAGATTCGAGTATATTCAGAAATGCATTGAATATACAGGAAACAAAACATCAGAGACATTCAGAAGGACATTGAACGGGCTCTGGAAAACATCATTAAAGACATTCAGAAAAATCATTGAATGAACTTCAGAAACAAGGTTCGAGTATATTCAGAAACACATTGAATATACGGGAAACAAAACATCAGAGACATTCAGAAAAATCATTGAACGGACTCTGGAAAACATCATCAAAGACATTCAGAAAAATCATTGAATGAACTTCGGAAAAAATTCAGGTATATTCATGCATTGAATATACCAGAAACAAAACATCAGAGACATTCAGAAAAATCATTGAACGGACTCTGGAACACATCATCAAAGACATTCAGAAAAATCATTGAATGGACTCTGGAACACATCATCGAAGACATTCAGAAAAATCATTGAATGAATTTCGGAAAAAAGATTCGAGCATATTCAGGAATACATTGAATATACGAGAAACAAAACATCAGAGACATTCAGAAAAATCATTGAACGGACTCAGGAAGACATCATCGAAGACATTCAGAAAAATCATTGAATGAACTCTGGAACACATCATCGAAGACATTCAGAAAAATCATTGAATGAACTTCGGAAAAAAGATTCGAGTATATTCAGAAAAATCATTGAATATACGGGAAACGAAACATCAGAGATATTCAGAAAAATCATTGAACGGACTCTGGAAAACATCATCGAAGACATTCAGAAAAATCATTGAATGAACTCTGGAACACATCATCGAAGACATTCAGAAAAATCATTGAATGAACTTCGGAAAAAAGATTCGAGTATATTCAGAAAAATCATTGAATATACGGGAAACGAAACATCAGAGATATTCAGAAAAATCATTGAATGGACTCTGGAAAACATCATCAAAGACATTCAGAAAAAACATTGAATGAACTTCGGAAACAAGGTTCGAGCATATTCAGAAATGCATTGAATATACAGGAAACAAGACATCTATTTTGGTAGGTACCAAGTACGTCGGATTTTGACTGCAAGGTAAGACATTGACTGTAACAAGACCTCGGGAAATGCAAATGAGGATAAAATACTTTTGCTATGCATGATTTTGTGATGCATGATATATGAATGATCTATGCATGTAATATGTAATGCAAACGTTTATGACAAAGGAGATTGACTCTTTTGTGGAGGTAAGATGGGAACTCTGATTCCTCAACACGGAGAACACTACCAACTCTGCTTGGAGAGAAAATGTCTTGAGAAACACTTCTAACACACTTGTGAATTGTATTGAAATGATGATCCTTGGAGGAAGGACTGAAGCGCTGCTTGGGGATTGCCCCAGATTAGCTGATTGTTGAGGATAAACCGATCATGGCTTCAACTCTTGAAATGACTGAGGGGAAAGGAGTGCCCCGGTATAAGTCTTGAAAAAGATCTTCTGATTAAAATAATCCTGATAATGATTTGCACTGAGCAACGAATCTTGAAGTGATTCACAACAGGATCTGAAAGATACTTGCCCCTGATTAGGATCACTGACCAAGTTTCCTAACAGTTTGGACTTCCTTGATAAGGAAAACTTGTTTACCAACAAAAATTGTCTATTCAAACATGGTAAATTTAATGCAAAGTTCATGCACAAGTTTTGAAATAAAGATTATTTTGAGATGATGTAATTGCTGTATAAAAAATGAATCACTGGTTAAAACAAAGTGGTTTAAAAATTTAAAAGTGAAAGAGAAAACAACGGTATGGATATACCAAGACAGTTGATTTGCAAAAAATCTTAGGAGTCATATTACGCAACCTTGCTGTAGTATGCTTTCAAAAGAAACCTGGCTTCAATTAGGTCTTTTGAGGGTTGTAACGTGGTCTGGTTCACGGTTTAAGAAATAAAGGATAAAGGCTCAAAATTTATTTGTACCCAACCCAATCTTCGTGATGTTCTTCAGCCCTACGCTCAGTTAACTCAGATTGTGCATTTAGTTTCCCAGAGATTTTGGATTGTACTCTGATGGTGATGATGGCTCAGAAGCTGATATATTCTTGAGATAGCAGTCACTTCTTTTTTGCAACATTTTGCTGTTTGAGGACTTTGGTCAACTCTTTTTTTGAATTTTGTCATCCCTGACTTTTGATTAAACCGTTCCATTTAAGATTACGGTCAGCAGGGTGCCCCAAAAGTTTTTGCCTAAGTTGCCTTTTTAATTTTAACTTAGCGGCTTTTTCTTTTTGATATATTTTTTTTAAAGACAGTGACTGCTTGACTTTCATGATTACGGAGAACCATCATCATCACTTTTTGACTTGGATGACATCTTTGACACTTCTTGATGTGTGCGAAGGAAGCTTGATTGAATACAACCTTTGTTGAAAGGCGTCTTGAATAAATGCACTTCAGAATTAACTGAGAACTACCCTGCCCCAGGTTAAAATTGTGGGTTTTTCGTATAGAAAGAAACTCCAACTTCTAGGCTCGAAGGGGTTGACAAAGGTTTAACTTCCTTATATCTCCAGCGTTTGGGAATTGAAACAATGCCTGTACATCATCAGCAAAGTTTTATTCGAAAGCATACCAACCACAATTATGGGTATCTTGTTTTTATCATCCTCCCTCCAATCTTTGCAAAAACAAAAGTTCGGTAAAGAAATTAAACAGGGAAACTATATATTTGAAAAGAAAGCAGCAAACAAAAATTATTTGAATCAAAAGAGTGTGTAATACGGTGAACTGACTTTGTAGGATTTTTGTATCCAAATGTGCGGATAGCAAGAGTCGCCACCGACTTTTATTTTTTATCCAATTAAGGGAAGGTAAAAGTAACAGAAAAAGACCTTCGTTAGATTCTGAGTTCGGGAGAATGGTTATGAAAAGGGAAGGTATTAGCACCCTTTTCCATCCGTAGTTATCTACGGGCTCTTAGTTGCTCTAGATCACTTTTTAAAATTGCTTTTTGTGTGTTTGACAAAGACGTTTTGAAAAAAGGCATTTCGCTTTGACTTTGTAATGACTCATGTAGGAGTGTATACAAAGTGTTCGGAAATGTTTTTGTTTTGAAAAGAATTTGAACTTTGAAAAGAGTGTGTGGTGTGAAAAGCATTTGGTTTAGAGAAAGCAACTAAAAGACTTATTTACCCACTCAGAATTGGTCGTTTTGTTGTACTTCTACATTCCTTTAGAATAGCGCTAGCCATATCATTAGTTAGTAGGTAGCTCCATTCGTTGGATGTAAGCGGGACATTCGAAGGGACATCGGATGGTCATAGAAGGCAACTTGTAGGAAGTATCCTAGCACATTCGAAGGGACTATCATCATTTTTCGTAGGCGACAATCGAGGGGTCAAGATCATGTATTCGGAAGCGACATCGTGGGTCTATGATCTTTGTATCGAAGGGACTATGATGATTTGTTTGGAAGGCAACGGTGCTAGAATACCTCTACGTTCGAGGGACATGACCATTTTGAATTCGTAAAGGCAACGAGAGAGAATTACCCTAAGGGGTGCATGTGTGAAAGAAGGGTGTTGATTTCAGAATAAATTATCTTGAAAATTAGTGGGCTATGTTCAATTTTAATCTTGCCATACACGCCTAATTACTAGCAATTTATAGGGTGCGGAAAGTAAAATGCGGAATGTAAAGGCGGAAATGTAAATGTCCTACGCTATTACAAGGCTTTGGGGCAGAAACATAATTTAGAATGCGGAAAATAAAAGTCCTAATTAAAACTATTACATCCCATATACAGTTACATTATTGGAAAAAATAATATGATAAAATGATAAAGAGAAAATAAATGAATCGGATCAACCTGTACAAAAAGAAGAAATCGGAAAATGCAATATGAATCGAACAAGAGAAAAAATGTTAGAAAAATGCAAATTTTAATATGGGAAAATTATTATATTCTGGAAATAAGATAAATAAACTAAAATAATTTTTTGGGATTTTTTAGATGCAATTTAATAATTAAAAATGAATTTACAATGATTTAAATGCAAAATTATAAATAAAAATAAATATGCATGCAAAAAGGTATTTTTTAATTTATTAAATTAAATAAAGATTTTCAAAATATAAATGTGAAAATAAAATATTTTTTGGTAATTTTTAGATGCAGAAATAAAAATATGAAAATAAATTAAAATGATGCAAAATATTAAAATATAAGAAAATAGAAAAAATATATTGAAAAAGTTGAAGTTTTGAAAAAATAAAGGCAAAACGGGTCTCAAGGAGGTTCGAACTGGAGACCATGGAGAGTATCTGTGAATAGGAAGCGCCTTAACCACTGAGGCACTTGTCATTTGATGTTTGAATGGTTGAAAACAATAGCATAAGAGTGATGACGCGTCCCTGGATTGAGTTTGAAACACAGTCAGCGTGTGGACCCAGTCAACTTATGAATGGACGAATCACGTTGCACAGAAACGCCACGCATGCTCTCGCTTGAGTCAAACATTCCGCGACGCCGGAGCCCTAGCTCCGGTCGTCTTCTCCGGCAAGGAGATTCTGGGATCCTGCAAAATACGAGCAATAAACAAAAACGAAGGACCCTATCCCCCTAAATCGGCCATGGCGAACACGATGGTGGTATTAGTTTCAGCTAAAAACGCTTGCCCGAGCTGGTTCGAAACTCAACAGTTTTCTAACCCTAACAATGGCATTAGATGATTCCGACGTTCAAACTCATGAACGATTGCCCAGATCCACCCTATAGAGTCTTATAAACACAATGAAAACGTTAGAATCAATGGAAATACGCAGGATAGTATAATGCAAAAATCAGAAAAGTTTGAACATGTATGATCATGTATGCATCGATCCGGCTTGCTTTGATCAGTGATAAGAGTGTTTACTTACTCAAACCTACCTCCTGAAGACAATGGGATGGTTGGAAGTGGCTGAGAATGGCTGCAATTTGAAATTCGAATTTTCAAGAATTCTTGAAAAATTTTGCAAGAGTAAGGGTTATGCTTGAGCTAGGGTTTTGTGTGGCTGCTTGTACACAATGCTGAGCATTTATAGAGGAAGTTTGGATGGCAAAAGAGTGGAAAAAAGATTGCTCCATCAATGTGCAAATATTTTCTTTGAAAATAAAATCAAATATTGAAGAAAATATGATTTTCTCATCAATGCCATGGCTTGCACGAATTTGGTAAGTGTATTGGGCTTTCTTGGACATTAAGAAAGATATAAATCCAACTTAATTGAAAAAATAACCTAATTTTCATATTTTATATAATTTATTTTTGAATTAAATGTTATAAAATTCAAATATAAATCACAAAAATAGAAAATTACCAATGCCAAGCATTTATGGGTCAAGAATATTGTCATGAACAAGTTTGGATCAAAGATTATAGGCCCATTTGGAAAATTTTGCATTTTGACCAAAATGTCCTTTTGTCAATTGTCCAAAATTGCCCAACTTCTGAATAGTGTATCTTGCTCAATTTTCCACATTTTTGAGTGTTCTTGGACTTTTTGGGAAGCTCTAAGAGTCCTCAAGACAATGTCTTTGGTTTCATCTCAATTGGAGTTACCATGCTCAATATATCTTCAAATCAAAAGTTGACTTTTGTTGACTTTGAAAATGACTGTAATGTTTTGAGCTATACCTCTCAAATGAAGCATTTTTGGACATTCTTGTGAGACATGAAGTTGTAGAGAATTGAATTTCCTTCAAAACAAGAGGTGGTGGAAAATTTCGAGAAAGTATGAGAAAGTTATGATCGGTCAAAGTTCGATTGACTTTTCACCTAGAAACCCTAATTTAGAAAGTTTGACTTTTGAGCAAATCTTGAGTTTTCTTGATGAATCATGATCAACCCTTGATCAAATGATGAATGTAACTTCAAAATGAGGATGTTGACCAAAAATTATGAAGTTTGTTGTATGTTGACCACATTGACTTTTGTCAATCTGTTGATTTTCAACCATCGAGCAATTGCACGAGGAAACTTGACTTGTGAGGCTTGAAACTTGACATGGAGAATCTTTGAAGCATATGAGGAGGCATGAAGGCCATTGGAGATGTTGGAAGTTCATCTTGACTTGAGAAATACCAAACCCTAGTTTGGGTTGATTATCTAGGAGAGAGTTTGTCGATCGACTCTTGAGGAATCCTTGAGCATAGATGTATGAAATCTCTTGAGTAGATGGAGGGCAAATTTTGGGGTATGATAGCTGCCCTGTTCAATCTTCTTGTCTGGAGGGTTAGATTGACATGCTTGTCTTCGTGACACGGAAGTAGAAGATGATTGAACACTCAATACCGAAAATTTGCACTCATTGGTGGATGATGCGGGAATGGGCTTACGGATGCCATTTGGATACTTATTTGGAGGATGAGTCGTCGCTAGACTCGAGAATGTTGATAGGAGAATTGACGGAGATGGGCTTAAGATGCCATCTGGAAGCTCGATCTTGGGGAGTGAGCCATCGCTAGGCTCTGTAGTCGTTCTGGAAGGAGCATGGAGATGGGCTTAAGATGCCATCCGGAGGAGTCATCGTTAGACTTCGTGTTCATTTTTGAATGAAGTTCTTGGTTTGTATTGATTTTTAACCATATATGCAGCATTAGAAAGTGAAGCCTTTGTTGATAAGTAGTCGGAGATGGGCTTAAGATGCCATCAAGGCAAGTAACGCTAGACTCTGTAGTTTACATTGATAATAGGAAGGGTCGAATAAATATTCGTGCCGATTACTCGAGGAGATAGTAGTTGGCAAAATGTGGATAGCTTCCTGTTGTGCATCGGTGTTGATCCATTACTGTTATCGGAGGATAACCGAGGTGGTCTTCGGATAGTTTTCCGTCGATTCGGGCTTAATCTGGACCGTCGTCGGAGGACAACCAAGGCGGTCTTTCAGATAGTTTTCCGTCGATTCGGGGCTTAATCACGACTGTTCGGTAAGTTTACCTATTTTGGAGAAAACAAGAGGAACTTTGATAGAATATTGGTTAGTTTTATGCAAAGTATGATGCATGACAGTGTATATGAATAACATATGCATGAATTATGACTTTATGAGTAATGTATGAATGATAGATGTTGTGGTATTTCAAAACATATCCATCTTGAAGAAGATGTGGATGCTTTGAGGATTTCTGACTCCTGCTTGGGGAATTGAGTAGGTGAGAACCCTGCTTTGGAAGGAGGAGAAAGATATCCTGGACTCCTCCGATGCATTATCTGACCAAGTCTTGGGACTAGATATTGTTGAGGAAGGTAGAGATTGAGAAACTCGTTGTTGGAGATCTCATAGACCCTGCTGAGGAGAATCTGGAAGGCGATCTTGTTAGGGATCTTGTATGTAGATCCTGCTGAGGAAATTTGGGAGGCGCTCTACTGGGGATTCTGAGTGTAGATCTCGCCGAAGAGCATTGATAGTTGCTGGGAGACCGGGCTGGAAGAGTCAGGATCCCGTTGTAATCTCTGGCTGGGGAACAAAGATGTAGGTTCCTCCGATGCACTATCTGACCAAGTTTCGGGTCTGGATCTTGTTGGGGAAAAAGAAGAGAGAGATGTCGGGGATAAATATCTCATTGGGGTGAGGTGTTCTTGCTAGGGCGATGTAACATTACTTAGTGGAGTGGAATTGCAGCTCGTGGATTCCCTTTTGCTCTGCCGGGGAAATTGTGTTGTGAGTGACACCTTTGCAGGGATCATGCTCTGGGGGGAATGCTTTGGTGACTTTCGTCGTCGTCCCAATTCCTGGAGTCTGTAGTAAGTACTTTTGGTATGTCCACTTTTCATATGTTTGCGATCAGATTCTTATTGTCAAATGCGTATAATCATTCAAAGTAAACGTTGGACTTATTGCAAACGACAAAAAATGTAAAGATAAAGAACTTGTATTCATTTGAAAGGTGGCGTATGGCCAAGTAGTTTGTACATAAGAAAGGTAAAAAACTATGCGAAAACAATCTCGTTAAGTTCCAACTATGCTAGTACTCATATATTTCGA
Source organism: Vicia sativa (assembly GCA_021764765.1). Classification (NCBI taxonomy): domain Eukaryota; kingdom Viridiplantae; phylum Streptophyta; class Magnoliopsida; order Fabales; family Fabaceae; genus Vicia; species Vicia sativa. The sequence goes on along the minus strand of CM038793.1, from coordinate 261,784,492 downwards.
CTATCTCATCTCCTTCTCATCGAGAAAGTGAGTAGGCGATCTTTGCCATTTGAATCTTGAATCTTGATAGTAGTGCAGGCGGTGATCTGGAAGAGACATAGTAAACGCTTAAATCTAACTTTTGCCTAGACCGCCCTTTCGGGTTTTGATCTGGGATACCCTTTTTGCCCAAGCCGCCTTTTCAGGTTTTCGACTTGCCGGGTGTACATGTTTTGTATATATCCTTAATTTTTGCCCGAACCTTTTGGTTCGCCAGGATGCCCTTATTTTTGCCTAGGTTCGTTGACCTAGCGGGTCTCTTTATCGTAGTATTTTTGACTATGTCTGCGTTCACGGGGTGTGGGAAGTCTTCACCGTCCATGGTGCTAAGTATCATAGCTCCGTCGGAAAATCATCTTGACTACAAATGGTCCCTCGTGGGTGGGAGTCCATTTGCCCACAGGATCACCTTGTGGAAGAATGATGCGCTTGACTACTAGATCACCGACACAGTAGACTCGGTGCTTGACCTTCTTGTTAAATGCTCGATCATTCGCTCGATAAATCTGTCCATGGCGGATGGGCGAGTCGTTTCTCATCAATCAAATTAATCGGTCAAGGCGGGTGCGGACCCAATCGTCTTCGCCTAACTCGCCTCTGGAGGACTACGGTTGAGGGTATCCGAACCTCGATGGGTAAGACGGCTTCCATACCGTATACAAGAGAGAAGGGGGTTGCCCCTGTTGATGTCCGTACTGTAGTGCGATAACCATGAAGAGCAAATGGTAACATCTCATGCCAATCTTTGTAAGTCACTGTCATCTTCTGTATGATTTTCTTAATGTTCTTGTTGGCGGCTTCCACTGCGCCATTCATCTTAGGCCGATAAGGAGAAGAGTTGTGATGCTTGATCTTGAACTGCGTGCAGAGTTCAGTGATCATCTTGTTATTAAGATTGGAGCCGTTATCTGTGATAATCCTTTCGGGGGTGCCATACCGACAGATAAGGTTATGCTTGACGAATCGAGCCACGACATTCTTGGTAACAGATGCAAACGAGGCTGCTTCTACCCATTTGGTGAAATAGTCAATTGCCACAAGGATGAAACGATGTCCGTTGGAAGCTGTGGGCTTGATTTCTCAATTATGTCAATGCCCACATTGCAAAGGGCCAGGAGAAGTTAAAACATTGAGTCGGAGTGCGTGCACTTTGTCGGCATAAATCGGCATTTGCGACAAGATCGAGCGTAGTGGTGACAATCAGCTTCCATGGTGGACCAATAGTAACCTGTTCTCAAAATCTTCTTAGCCATGGTGTGTCCACTAGAGTGGGTACCAAATTAAGCCGTGTAACTCTTCCATGATCGCATTGCGGTTTTACGGTCTACAGTAAGCACAAGTCGTGGTTGCGCTTGTATAAGATGTCGTTGCTGAGGAAGAATTTAGATGCAAATCTTCTCATGAACTTCTTATCATTAACATATGCCCCTGCGGGATATTCCTGAGTCTCAAGATACCTCTTGGCGTTATAGTACCAAGGTTTCTCTGCGTCAAGCTCACAACAATCTGGTTAGTCGAACTTCTCAATGATGATCGGGGAGCCTCGTTGTCCCATCGACCTTGAACATAGGCGACATAGTAGCTAATCGTGCATGATTCTCTTCTCGTGGAATATGATCAAAAGTAATCTCTTGAGTAGGGAATCAAACTCGAACATGCTCTCGATCTGAGAATGAGATTCGGATGCTTCGTATCCCACTCGCCTTTATCGGTGATCACTAAAGTGAGTCTCCATACACTTGTAAGAACTTGATTCTTAAGTCAATAGCAACTTTAAGACCCATGATGCACGCCGTACTCGGCCATGTTGTTCGTGCGAAACATAATCTAGCGGTGAAAGGAGTATGTCTTTGTAGGGGATGTAATGATGGCGTCAATGCCATTGCCAAGTGCGTTTGAGGCTCCATCAAAGACCATAGTCCATCGGGATCCTTGTTCGGGTCCTTAAATGGGCACGGTTCTTCTGTCGTAACTAATAGAACATCCTCATCGGAAATTGAGCGCGATAGTCATCTGACTTGATGAGCCAAATGATCGGCTACCACACTTCCTTTGATCGCTTTCGAGAAGTGTCTTGGATGTCATATTCGGTCAAGATCATCGCCATCTTGCAATTCTTGGGAGAAATGGTTTCTCAAATATGTATTTTATCGGATCCATCTTGAAATCAACAAGGTAGTGTGAGTCAACATATCTTGTCTTAGTCGAGCAGCAAAGCGTTGCAAGTTTTCTCGTGTGAGTATCTTGTTTCACGATCGGTAAACTTTTGCTAAGGTAGTATATTGCATGCTCTTTTCGACCAGACTCGTCATGTTGCCCAACACACACCCATTGAGTTCTCTAACCTCAAGTACATGATAAGAGGTCTTCCTTGGCGGCATCGGAATAGGAGGATTACGTGGGTACTCCTTGATTTTGTCAAAAGCGATCGGCAATCGTCGTTCCATTCCACTACTTGATCTTTCTTTATTAACTTGAAGATTGGCTCACAAGTAGCGATTAAGTGTGCAATGAATCGGCAATGTAGTTCAATCGGCCCAAGAAACCTCGACTTCCTTCTCGGTGCGGGGCGGCATCTCTTGAATGGCTCTAACGCAGGTCAACCTCAATACCTCTTCCACGACTACAAACCCTAGGAGTTTTCGGATCGACCCCAAATGTGCACTTGTTGGGATTAAGTCTCGATCTGTGCTTCTTCAATCATCAAATAATTTACGCAAATGATCAAGATGTTCTTCTTGATGCATCGAGCTATCATGTCGTCGGCGTAGACCTCTATCTCGTGATGAATCATGTCATGAAATAATGTCACCATAGCACGTTGATAAGTGGCGTCTGCGTTCTTGATCCGACGGCATAACCTTGTAGAAAGTGCCCCGTAAAAGTAGTCTTCTCCATGTCTTGAGCCATTTTGATCGATTGTAGGAGAAACCATCCATGAAGGAGAAAACCTTATCTTGGCGATGTTGTCAGCAAAACATCAATATGAGGAAGTGGGAAATCATCTTTCGGACTCGCTTTGTTCGATCTCGTAATCCACACATTCGTACTTTACCATCCTTCTTAGGCACGGGTACCACATTAGCAACCCATGGGATAGGAAATGTGACTAGGAAACCAGCGTTGAGCGCTTCATAACCGGCTTTGATTTTCTCGACATCTCGGGGCGCACGACGAACCTTCTTTGGAGAAAACCTTCCTTTGTCGGCAATTGATGTACCACAATATCAATGTCCAACCACGGCATGTCTTCGTATGACCAAGCAAAAACCTCAATGTAGTCTCGTAGCATCGAACCAACCTTTCTTTAACTTCTCAAGATGCTCCTATCTTGATCTCTTTACATCTTCGTTAGTACCCAATTCACAACCTCGACTTGCTCTTAGTGTGGTCAGTATAACTCGCTCTTCTTTGTAGCGATCGGCAAGTTCTCCTGGCACTTCACAATCTTCCTCACTTTCGTCTTGGCTTGGTAGATCGGATTATCGAAGTCATATTTAGCACTAGCATTTGTTATTAACGAGATTCGGAGTGATTCTGCGATTGTATCACGTGGGTGTGTAAGAAACACATAGCTTTTTGAAGGGGTGATAAAGTAAAGAAAGAAAACAAACAATTGAATGCAAAAGCCCAGCGATTTATTGAATGAAAATCGCAAACAACGAGATAATAACCTCATGAGCGAACCATGATGCCGGGCAAGGCACTAGGCTTTCAAAGTTTATTGTTCAAAACATAAAGAAATACGAAAAGCAAAACAAAACAAAGCAATTACTCGACTAAAGGAGATTGGTATGGCGTCTTGGTTTTCCAATTCTTGAGCCCTTTATCCGAGTTGGGAAGATCCACTTGCGATGTCGAAGCCGTTGTTGTCGTCTCTTCTATAGCATGGATTCCATTACGATCGGAAAGGAAGTTGGCGCACGTTCGCGCGTATCATCTTTGACCTTTGATGGTGAATCCTAAACCAGTCTTGTCGGTTTGAAGGGAAGATCGGGGCTGTCCCAAATAACACTACCTCCTTGTTCAGCGATGGCTTGAGCATCTTTCAGTGAGGCCATCCTCGGAGCTTGAGCAACCGGGAGTGGCGGGAGAGTCAGCAGGCCGACTACGGGTATTGTTTCAAAAGCTTGCGGGAGTCTCGAAGAATTCACCCTCCATCTCAAGGTATCGGAATGATGGTGATGGTGACCATATACTCTTCTTCACCACATCTTGTAACAACCTTCCCTTTCACGGGTATTTCACGATGTAAGGTAGAGGTAACAGCCCCATGTATCCAAGGCGTCCAAGTTGGCAAGAGGTGGACGGATGTCCATGACAAAGAAAGTGGAGTCAAAGTGGGGCCGACTTTATGATGAATGAGCTCTCAACTCTCTTAGAACCATCAAAAGCTCTCACGATTATGTCACTGGGTCTCAGAACCAACCCTTCGACATCAAGTCGATCAAAAGCAATCTACGGTAGGATATTTAGAGCAGAACCGGTATCCACTAAAACATGAGACAATGTAGTGCCCTTGCATTCAATGAGAGATGCACGGCTTTGTTGTGTTTCTTTCCGAGTCAAATCGACATCGAGAAGCCTAGGCCGTTGTTGGCAGCGGGCTAGCAATACAAACTTCGAATTGATCGGTGGTAGTGTCTTGCGGCACATGAGCATTCTTGAAACTTCACCAAGGCGTTAGCATGAGCCTCGAGCACAAAGCGAGCAAGCATGGAAATCTTGGACGGTCTGTCCCAATGTTCTACAACATTGTAGTCACTCTTCTTGATGATCTTGAATTTCCTCCATTTCTTGTTTGGAGGTGTCTTGACAACTTCCTTTGGTACTGGTTGAGCGGGATGAGTCCTTTGGTTCTTTCCTCTAGCTTGGGAATGGATTGGATAGGCGGAATGGAGTCGGTGTCTTTGGAGGAGAGATTTGGAGAATACTCTTCCGGTTCGAGTCACCTTACTTGATCCGGTGATGTTGTCGATGTCAGGAATGGTAGCTTCAACTGTAAGATCCTTGATAGTCAGAGGGTCTTGCTTGACGCCGTGATAGTAAACATCAGATCCATAATTCCAAGGGATAGCCTTGTCAGAGGAATATGGAACTGGTCTTGGAGAAGTGATAATGAGGCGCCACTCTGGCACGGGATCGTGAGAGGAAATCCTTATGGCGTTAACATCGGCATAGTCTTACGGAAATCGTCACCCCATCCGGTCGCCTTAACATCTTCAATAGGAATCTTGTAGCTTTCAGGAACAGTATACTTCACCATGTAATCATACTTTCCACTTGGCTGCCCCAAGGTGTCCCACACAGATGGTACTGTTTCATTCGCATCGTCAATCTTCAACTTAGACATTTCTTCACGACACGCACGGTGGTTTGGAAATAGTATCTCACGGTTATCCATCATGCCTTGAAACGCCTTCTCGACCAAGCACAACCATCGGTAGCGGATGGGCACCAGACAGTTCTCTGGGCATCTGGATTGACACCGCTTGATTCTTCTTAACAATCATCGGAGGAATGGTCAAGTCATCTATGTTGAAAACATAAGTATCATCTCCCACAGCATTGGAACCTTTGTCATGATTAGGCATAGGCGCATTGATCACATTCGGGGTCTCAGCGGAGGATCAAACTCAATCGCTTAGCTTGATCATATCTTGAATCTTGTTCTTGAGCCCAACAATTGTCGATTGTCGTGCCACAGGCTATTGGAATGGTAAGCACACTTAGCATTTGGATTGTACCGAGAGGAAGTGTTGACATTCGAGGAGGATCCCTCAAGGTTATCATTCTGCGTTCAACATGTGTTGCAAGGCTTGCAACAAAGGCATGTTGATCTTAAATGTCTTCGTGGCGCGTTGCTACGCGTTGTCTCAACGAGGTTGTCTTGATGTAGGATTGGAGATCACTGGCCCCACAGATTGAGCACGGTCGGTCTTGGCTCGGCTTTTCGACCATACGGCATTGGCTTCTTTCTTAGCACCAAAAGATCTCTTGACATTTGAATATGTCTACACGAATCTTCCACTCTTGATACCGACCTCAATATGCTGCTTTGTCGATGTCATTTCGGTGAATCCGGATGAAGAATTTCCAATCGGATGATTGAAGAGCAGACTGTCGGTGTTCCCATAAACATATCAACCAACTCCCTATTGGACAAGGGTGGTTGAACTACTGCTAGATCTCTCCATTTAAGCATACTCCTTGAACTTCTCGTCGCGACCCATAGACATGCTTCGTAGTTGCATGCGAGTGGGTGTCAATTGACATTGTACTCATCTTGCAGAAAGCATCAAATCACTCCAAGTACGGATACGGTCATTCTCTAGCTCATAGTACCATTCCAAGCGGGTTGGGACAAACTCTCTTGAAAATAGTGCATCCACAACTTTCTCGTCGGTGTGGGGATTGATTTTGAACATAGGACTTCAAATGCACTTAGGGCAAGACACGCCATCATACTTGGCAAAAGTAGGAACTTTGAATTTGGGAGGAATCACCATACCGAGGACAAGGCTCGGATCATCAAAATTCAGCCGGACATCTTGGTTTTCCACGCATTGACGGTCTTCAAGTTGTTTGTACTTGTCATCTTCGTCAGTCTTGGCTATAATCGAGCGGTCCTCTCCTTCTTTCTTTGGCTCACTGGTCACCATCATCACCCTTGGTACTCCCTCGGTATGGACACTTCCTTGAGAGCTCGATCCAGTGACCACTTTTGGACCCCTTTGTATCGTCACCCATGTTGAGGGACCAACAACCTTCTTCTTCTTGTTGATGAGCTTCTTGGATCTTCTTGGCCTTGGACCAAGCTGGTGAACATCTGCTGGCCAGGCATTACGAGCACGGAGATCTTTTGATCTGTTCAAGAGCCATTTACGCTAAAATAAATAGCGAGCAAATGAGAAAACCAATCTCCAATGTACCTATGATGCAATGTTATGCTATGCTATGCGATGTTTATGCGAATGCAATGCAATGTTTTCAAGGACCTTAGAGATTTAAATTTGTTAGACAAGCAATGAACAAACATTTATTAGTACTTCTTTTATTATTCTTTTTCTTTTTAAGTACAAGAGATAATTCAAACAATAAAAGAAAACATAAACATCCTAAAGCTCTAAGTCTCCCATGGGCGCTTCCTCTTGGTGCCGATGTAGGCATTGATGCTTCGCTCCTCATGAAGTAGTTTTGTCAACTCTAACACTTTCTTCTCGCTTGCGTAACACTTGAGCTTCAAAGGTATCCTTTCCTCTTTAAAAGTGAATCAGGATCTCTTCAAGTCTTCAAAATCGGTAGGCATGTCGGGATGGAGAACAGTAGGAGTCGTCACCTATGGCATGAGGTTCCATAATTCTTGGTAAAGCAGTGAATGGCATCATGAGGTTTTGAGCTCGAGCTCGCACCCATTTGAGGTAAGGTTCCCAAGGAATGGAGTTCGGTGCCCCAAAGTCTTAGTATCGATCTTCTTTACCATGCCCCAAGCATGTATAAACCTTTCGGTAATTCGGAGATCGTGATTGTAATCGAACACAATATCTTGGAGAAGCATATCATGTGGACCATCTCTTGAGCAAAACCAAGTATCGAGAGCTAAAGAAGTGTTGTAAGTAATACCTCCCTTATACCAAGTAGTGGTACATTAGGAATTCTCCACAACGCTCAATGAATGTGAAGTCTTTTTGAGAGAAAAGATTCCAACGGATATCTGAATGAGAGAGTGACATCAATCTTTGAGACCATCTCAACCTTTGTTCATTCTTCAAAACTGATGGAGGAAGGTGCGAAATAAACCACCTGGAAAGTAACAGGACACAACACATGAGAGTTCCTTGTCTCTTGGTAGTACGAGTGTGGAGAGAATGTAGGATGTCTCCAAGTAAGGTAGGCACTGGATTGCGGGTAAGGAATAACTTGATGGCGTTGACATCTATGAATTGATCCGAGTTAGGAAATAGAACCAAACCATAAATTAGCAAGGCCACAATATTTTCAAATGCATGGAAACTCATAACTTTGAGGAATTCTCGGGCTTTCTTAATTAGGAACTTGGAAAGTAAACCCTTAACTCCACTTCTAGTTTCCCAATTGGCTTCAATATCTGAACGCTTAAGATGTAAGGCGGATCGATGTCTTGAACTTAGGAACCTTTTCCAAACCGTGAATGGCATTTGGTCAAGAATAGGTATCCCAAGTAGCTTAGAGAACTCTTCCAAGGTAGGAACCAACGATAATCTGAAATGTAAAGCAATGGTGCTTGGATCAAAGAAGCGGAATAGGACATGCATCATATCTTCTTCAAACCGGAGATAACCAAATCAAGTAGATAACCATGTTTTTGATGAACCGAGCATGGTCGGGAATCTCGAAACCAATTCTTTGAGTTGAGAAGGATACCCATGAAGTTGATTCGGATAGTCTTTCTAGAAGCCATAATACCCTACAAAAGCAGGCAAAGATAAATCCTAGGTCCTTGAAATAGTTAGAAATGATATGCAATGCAAATGATGTCATGATGTCATGTTTAGCACACAAACAATTCACACAATGAGCCTAGGGTGAAGGCTTGCATGAGGTATAGGTGATTACCCACCAAAAGTTTGAGTTGGTTCATCTGTCCTATAATAGTAAGGTTCATCTCACATCTTTCTCAGGCGCTTATTTCAATCTCGATCGAAAATGTCCCAAAGTCTAATCTCAATGAGCGTAGCATCGGTATCAACCAACCTTAGTGCACCAAAGCCGGCCATCTCACTACCTTCTAATGGCCAAGGTGGGTCAATTAAGGTTCTAAAAGTTTAGTTAGCGCTTGATGACACCACGCGAAGCCAAATACTATCTTGACTTGGGAATGAAGAGTATCGGGACAACAAAGTGTCACGCTAACGTAGCCATCATGTTGACCGTTTAGTTATACATCTAGCGGTCGCGATGATCTAATGCCACTTACCTAAAAGGAAACCGGATCGGTGTAGGATCCCCAACAATATAATACCCAAGCAACCCTTAAAGATAAAGCATACAAATCAAATAAAAAGCGGTAAAATGATCTAGAAATCCCTAAGGCAATTCTCTCTTTTGGGTGTATTCCCAATGTCGCTTGATTACATACGGTGAACGACTTTGTAGGATTTTGTATCCAAATGTGCGGATAAGAGTCGCCACCGACTTTTATTTTTATCCAATTAAGGGAAGGTAAAAGTAAGAAAAAGACCTTCGTTAGATTACGAGTTCGGGAGAATGGTTATGAAAAGGAAGGTATTAGCACCTTTTCCATCCGTAGTTATCTGGGCTCTTAGTTGCTCTAGATCACTTTTAAAATTGCTTTCGTGTGTTTGACAAAGGCGTTTTGAAAAAGGCATTTCGCTTTGACTTTGTAATGACTCATGTAGGAGTGTATACAAAGTGTTCGGAAATGTTTTGTTTTGAAAAATTTGAACTTTGAAAAAGTGTGTGGTGTGAAAAGCATTTGGTTTAGAAAGCAACTAAAGACTTATTTACCCACTCGAATTGGTCGTTTTGTTGTACTTCTACATTCCTTTAGAATAGCGCTAGCCATACCATTAGTTAGTAGGTAGCTCCATTCGTTGGATGTAAGCGGGACATTCGAAGGGACATCGGATGGTCATAGAAGGCAACTTGTAGGAAGTATCCTAGCACATTCGAAGGGACTATCATCATTTTTCGTGGCGACAATCGAGGTCAAGATCATGTATTCGGAGCGACATCGTGGGTCTATGATCTTTGTATCGAAGGGACTATGATGATTTGTTTGGAAGGCAACGGTGCTAGAATACCCTACGTTCGAGGACATGACCATTTGAATTCGTAAAGGCAGCGAGAATTACCTAAGGGGTGCATGTGTGAAAGAAGGGTGTTGATTTCAGAATATGTTATCTTGAAAATTAGTGGGCTATGTTCAATTTTAATCTTGCCATACACGCCTAATTACTAGCAATTTATAGGGTGCGGAAAGTAAAATGCGGAATGTAAAGGCGGAAATGTAAATGTCCTACGCTATTACAAGGCTTTGGGGCAGATACATAATTTAGAATGCGGAAAATAAAAGTCCTAATTAAAACTATTACATCCCATATACAGTTACATTATTGGAAAAAATAATATGATAAAATGATAAAGAAAAATCGTCTGAATCGGATCAACCTGTACAAAAAGAAGAAATCGGAAAATGCAATATGAATCGAACAAGAGAAAAAATGTTAGAAAAATGCAAATTTTAATATGGGAAAATTATTATATTCTGGAAATAAGATAAATAAACTAAAATAATTTTTTGGGATTTTTTAGATGCAATTTAATAATTAAAAATGAATTTACAATGATTTAAATGCAAAATTATAAATAAAAATAAATATGCATGCAAAAAGGTATTTTTTAATTTATTAAATTAAATAAAGATTTTCAGAATATAAATGTGAAAATAAAATATTTTTTGGTAATTTTTAGATGCAGAAATAAAAATATGAAAATAAATTAAAATGATGCAAAATATTAAAATATAAGAAAATAGAAAAAATAAATTGAAAAAGTTGAAGTTTTGAAAAAATAAAGGCAAAACCGGTCTCAAGGAGGTTCGAACTGGAGACCATGGAGAGTATCTGTGAATAGGAAGCGCCTTAACCACTGAGGCACTTGTCATTTGATGTTTGAATGGTTGAAAACAATAGCATAAGAGTGATGACGCGTCCTGGATTGAGTTTGAAACACAGTCAGCGTGTGGACCCAGTCAACTTATGAATGGACGAATCACGTTGCACAGAAACGCCACGCATGCTCTCGCTTGAGTCAAACATTCCGCGACGCCGGAGCCCTAGCTCCGGTCGTCTTCTCCGGCAAGGAGATTCTGGGATCCTGCAAAATACGAGCAATAAACAAAAACGAAGGACCCTATCCCCCTAAATCGGCCATGGCGAACACGATGGTGGTATTAGTTTCAGCTAAAAACGCTTGCCCGAGCCGGTTCGAAACTCAACAGTTTTCTAACCCTAACAATGGCATTAGATGATTCCGACGTTCAAACTCATGAACGATTGCCCAGATCCACCCTATAGAGTCTTATAAACACAATGAAAACGTTAGAATCAATGGAAATACGCAGGATAGTATAATGCAAAAATCAGAAAAGTTTGAACATGTATGATCATGTATGCATCGATCCGGCTTGCTTTGATCAGTGATAAGAGTGTTTACTTACTCAAACCTACCTCCTGAAGACAATGGGATGGTTGGAAGTGGCTGAGAATGGCGGCAATTTGAAATTCGAATTTTCAAGAATTTTTGAAAAAATTTGCAAGAGTAAGGGTTATGCTTGAGCTAGGGTTTTGTGTGGCTGCTTGTACACAATGCTGAGCATTTATAGAGGAAGTTTGGATGGCAAAAGAGTGGAAAAAAGATTGCTCCATCAATGTGCAAATATTTTCTTTGAAAATAAAATCAAATATTGAAGAAAATATGATTTTCTCATCAATGCCATGGCTTGCACGAATTTGGTAAGTGTATTGGGCTTTCTTGGACATTAAGAAAGATATAAATCCAACTTAATTGAAAAAATAACCTAATTTTCATATTTTATATAATTTATTTTTGAATTAAATGTTATAAAATTCAAATATAAATCACAAAAATAGAAAATTACCAATGCCAAGCATTTATGGGTCAAGAATATTGTCATGAACAAGTTTGGATCAAAAGATTATAGGCCCATTTGGAAAATTTTGCATTTTGACCAAAATGTCCTTTTGTGCAATTGTCCAAAATTGCCCAACTTCTGAATAGTGTATCTTGCTCAATTTTCCACATTTTTGAGTGTTCTTGGACTTTTTGGGAAGCTCTAAGAGTCCTCAAGACAATGTCTTTGGTTTCATCTCAATTGGAGTTACCATGCTCAATATATCTTCAAATCAAAAAGTTGACTTTTTGTTGACTTTGAAAATGACCTGTAATGTTTTGAGCTATACCTCTCAAATGAAGCATTTTTTGGACATTCTTGTGAGACATGAAGTTGTAGAGAATTGAATTTCCTTCAAAACAAGAGGTGGTGGAAAAATTTCTGAGAAAGTATGAGAAAGTTATGATCAGTCAAAGTTCAGTTGACTTTTCACCTAGAAACCCTAATTTAGAAAGTTTGACTTTTGAGCAAATCTTGAGTTTTCTTGATGAATCATGATCAACCCTTGATCAAATGATGAATGTAACTTCAAAATGAGGATGTTGACCAAAAATTATGAAGTTTGACTGTATGTTGACCATAGTTGACTTTTTGTCCAATACAACTGATTTTCAACCATCTGAGCAATTGCCTGAGGAAACTTGACTTGTGAGGCTTGAAACTTGACATGGAGAATCTTTAAAGCATATGAGGAGGCATGAAGGCCATTGGAGATGTTGGAAGTTCATCTTGACTTGAGAAATACCAAACCCTAGTTTGGGTTGATTATCTAGGAGAGAGTTTGTCTGATCAACTCTTGAGGAATCCTTGAGCATAGATGTATGAAATCTCTTGAGTAGATGGAGGGCAAATTTTGGGGTATGACAGAGTGCAATGCTCATTTCATTAAAATTAACTTGAAATTACAAACAAGATTTGAAAGCAATAATTTAACATAAACTAGGGAAAATGCAAACAGAAAGAAACATGGCCTAGTGACTAATCAGTTACAAGGATGAGTTGTCCTGTCTGAAACACTGGCTTTAGGAAGTAACTTGGGATATTCTGACCTGTCTTCAGCCACTTTTTCCTGGCAATGGATTGTTGATAACATTTGGCGGAGGATCCCCAAAATTTATCTCTTGTCTTCTGATTAGATCTCGAACTCTAGCCTTTAGTGCATAGCAACTTTCCAAATCATGGCCGACAGCTCCTTGATGGAACTCTAGCGAAGATCGGACACGAATCCAGGAGAGGATCTGGAGGAGTTAGAGGTCTAGTTGTGATTAGACCTAGTTCAACCAAATGAGGATACAATGCAATGTAAGTCATTGGAATAGGGTCAAATTGAGTCCTACTCCTTGCATTGCAGTTTTGATTTTGTCCACCAGCCTGATGTTGGGGGATCTGGATTGGTTGAGCCTTTCTGCGGGGTGTGACATCTACACGTGGTCGGTCATAATATTGAGGCTCTGGCGAGGTCCTCCTCTTTCAATCGAGACGACATTAGTTTCAACTTCTTTCTTCTTTTGGAAGTTTCAAGGATTTCTTGGCACCACTAGAGGATTCGCCGACCTTGAGACATTTTCCTCTCTTGATTCCCTCTTCTAGCCTTTGGCCAATAGTCACCAAATCGTGAGCGAGAGGACACACTACCAATCATCTTCTCCCAATAGAAAGGAGACAAGGTATCCATAAACAAACCAGTGAGCTCTTTCTCAGATAGAGGTGGTTCAACTTGTGAGGCCAACTCTCTCCAACGTTGAGCGTACTCCTTAAAAGATTCCTTATCATTCTGAGACATGTTTTGCAATTGACGACGATCAGGAGCCATGTCAAGATTGTAGTGGTACTGTTTCATGAAAGCATTAATCAGATCTTGGAAGCATTGAATACGGTCTTTCTCAAGTCCCATATACCATTTCAATGAAGCTCCACTCAGTGTCTTGGAAGCGATGAAGCTTGTCATTCCTCGTATAAGCGAGACATTTTAAGTACATCGACAAATGACTTTTTGGACAAGTGTGCCCTTGTATTTCTCGAAATCAGGAGTTTTGAACTTATGAGGCATAACGAGATCAGAAACCAGGCACATGTTTTCTGAAGCAATACCAAAGACATTGTTGCCTTCCATAGCTCTCATCCTTCTTTCTAGAGTCTAATATTGCTCGCGGACTTCTTCAAGTTCATCAAAATCTTCTTGACTCACACTTGGGGGCGTCACTCTGGTAATCAAAAGAGGATTCTCATAAGCAACTTGCAGTGGGTTGATGCACAAAGGTCGATGAGGAGTAGTATGCATGATCGGTTGAGGCTCGGTGGCTGGAGCACGGGCGGTCGGGAAGACTCGCCAACCATTGGAGTAGTTGTAATAGGTGGAGCGTAATTCGAGGTAGCCCAAATTCGGCCAAGTAGTGGCGGCATCGAGAAGATTGAGGATCAACAACGGTGAGACTTGAAATTATAGTCCTTTGAGGTTGCTCACCTCTGGCGATCGAACTTGCATCATTTCGATAAGTTTAGTCATGCACGACTTCAACTCATCGATTTCCATTTGGACTTACGCATTGTGTTGCTCTTGGTATTCCATTCTTCTCTTGGCGTTGGCTCTAGTTCCGTGCTTGTGCGAGGAATCGGTTTGACGATAAATCAACAAGCGAAGATGGAGGCAGACGAAATGAGTCTTTTGACAACTTGGATGTGCATGAAATATCTGAGATGATGCATTGAAATGTAATATCATTAATGCAAAAGATGTGATGAAATGCAATGTCACATACACAAATGGAATGCAACATAATGATAGTATAGGTTCACGGAGGCGTGAAAGCAGGGGATGATACAAGTGATCGAACCACTTATTGGTGGGATCCTATGATAGGATGGCTCTAAGCTTTCTACCAATAATTACCGGAGGATGGTTTTAAGGTTTTACGCTAAGTGTTTCTTGGAGTCTGGATCCCTTTTAACAAACACTCATCATGCGAGAGGCCTACGTGGTAATAGTATTTGGAAAAGTATACCCCAAGAAACGGCTCTTAACGGGATACTCAAAAAATATTGAGCGTTTGGTCTCAGTTAGGACAACATGAACAAACTTAGAGTTATAGGTCATTTGTCCAAAGATTGATGTCCTGCGCTATCGCGGGCCAACAACTTCCTTAAAACAACCAACTCTAAGCGGAGTCTTCGCCCCAACAAGACAATGGAGTCGGTGGACCTAGGCTCGCAACCCCTCTATTCCTAAAAAGGTGACCTAGAAGCCTGGGTAGTGGGCTTATCTATGTATCAATAATCCCATCAAGAATTCCCACACAATGGATGTATAAACAAGATAATAAATGAAGCATAGAAAAATAAATAATTGAAACATAAACATAAGATAAAGTACAAAGAAGAAAGTAAAATAAAATGATAAACACACAACCACACAAAGAACTAAACTAGGGTTAACTCGCTTGAGAAAATATCCCCAGTGAAGTCGCCAACTGAAGCAACTCGTTTTTTTTTCTTCAAAAATCATTTAAATGAATTTTCAAAACAACGGTGAAATCGCCACCTAATTTTATTTGTTCTAAAAGAAGAACGGGGAAATATAGATAAAACCCACGAATAAAAAGAATAAGACGGTTTACGAAATTAAGAGATATAGGTTCGGGAGTTGGTTATGCAAGGGGAAGGTATTAGCACCCCTCACATCCATCGTACTCGATGGTACCCATTTAGTTCAAAGTGTGGTTGTGTGTTAGTGTGAAAATTTTTACGATCTTCTAAGTTTTTGAAAAGAGAAAGAGAGAAGAAATGTTTTTATTATTTTTGAGTTTGACACGGTTTCAAAACCGTGGGCCTACATATTCCCTTGTGCAATGGGAAAGTCAAAACTCTGTAGTTCCTCTAAAAAATGATTGTTTGTTGATTGATTTTAAATGAAAAGACAAGTCGTCATTTTTAAAAGGAGAAGACTCGTCTAACGTCCACAAGCTGTGATAAAGAATAAAGGACTACGCACCAACGTGAGGGAGGGGTTGAGAACACCTCTAGTACTCAAGTGAAGAAGTCGAAAACCTTGGGAATAGAGGAAGAAGCATCTCAATTATAAATGAATCATGTCTAATCTTGAAAAGGGTTTAAAGGTAAATGGTGCTTGGAGCGCACAAAAGAAGTTTGAGTGAGTTGGAATTGATTTTAAATTGTGGATGACAAGTACCAAAACGTTGGGATATCCTCTAACGATTCAATACTCGAGATTGGTGATTGAGGTCAACCGATCATCTCTCATCCAAAATCTTTATTATGAAAAGAGTGAGGTGAAACAAAGTTCACTTTTATTAAGTGTATGGAATAAAGTATTTAGGTCATTGGGTTACCCTCTAATGGCCCAAATACTTTACATTTAATTAAATCGTCGGGCTATCCTCTAACGATTTACTTAAATACCATAGCACCATGTTTTTATTTTAGAACATGGATTTGAAGTTTCTCAATTTATTGGGTTACCCTCTAATCAATTAGAAACTTTGTTTTAATCGTTGGGCTAACCTCTAACCATTAAAACAAATCTTATCCAAATGTTCTTTTTGTAGAAATTCATTTTTGAAAATAACTCGACGTTGGATCGAGGTTTGAGAAGAAGACTCGACGTTGGATCGAGTTTTTATTGAAAAGTGTTTTAAGTACTTGGTGAATGGAGAAAGAATCAGGATCAAGATAATTATAAATAACAAATAAAATCGACAAAGCCCATACAAGGTGGCCAACCTAAGTATAAAAATAATTAAATTACATGTGTACTAGCAAAGTGGGCTAGTCTACTATAACGACTAATTGGAACAATTAATCGAAATAGGCTCACTGTAAGAAGGCCCAGGATCAAGCGTACATGTGTGCATGTGTGGTCATCGCGACGCTTCGTAGCTTTGTCGACTTATGGGTTTAAAATGATTTACAATTATTAGTTGAAAAAAAGATTTTTGGTTTTTGAGTAAGTGACAGTTAAATTAAATAAAATAAATGTGCACTAGATAATTATTACAAGATTTGTTTTTGGGAGAGGGATACATGAATTATAAATGGGGATTAAACGGTAAAATAAAATAGAAAGCGGTAAATTAATTACAACGCATCAAGGGGATTGGGATACAACTTTTCAAATGGGGATAAATATAAATTAAAGAGAAACGGTAAAGCAATTGTATCTTAACAGAATAATAACAAAAGTTAAATGCGAAGAAGCTTAACGCAGATTATTGTATTTTATTATATTAGAACAGATTATAAAAGTTAAATCTAAGAAATTAAATACTATACTTGTGTTCATACATATTCAAAAATTAAATTGAATTAAAAATATGAAATTGCCGCACAAAGAAGATTAATATAATTAGATTCGAACTTATTTACGAATTAATAGATAAACTATAATAATAATAGTATGTATATAATATATTTACAATACTAAGCATAAAAAATATAATATGTATATTTACAATACTAAATGTAAGAATAAAAATAATAATAAGTATAATTATATTTACAGTATCAAATATAAAGATAAAAGTACTAAGTATTATACATATATATTACTAAATATTAAAGAGTAACATAAATATAAATAACAGCATATAAAAAAATGAATGTGTAGATGCAACAATGTAAGAATGTATGCTTGAACCATCCTCGGATATCTTCACAAGTAACAGAATACATTAGTAGCATAGTGTGGAATAAAAATAAAGAAATAGAATTGCGAATATAAATTAGAATATGGTTAGTAATAGAACCGGACAAAGTTAGTATTATGTACATGAATGAGATGAAGAATTAAACAAATGGTCATTCGAATATTTCAATACACAAATGAACTAAAATCAAAGAACGTTCAAATTATAATAAAATCGAAACATGGAGAATTAATTACAATGCGAGTTAGTATTAAACAAGACAACACCGGGCAGCCACTATGTTATCACTTATTCTTTAAATAAAATGACTTTCTACACAAATTCGCTCAAGATAAATGATATATTGCCCTCAAAGTTCCTCGGTACACGCGAAATAACGCGGTATTATCGTTAAACCGTCATCGAAGCTAAATTCGAATATTAAACAACTACAACCTTCAATCAAAAATTAAAATAATAACACAAAATATGGTGTTCTAACATGTTTTCTCGGCTAAATCGTACGCGGATAAACGCGACATCAATATCAAGCCATCATCGAAACCACTTCTAAATATCGTTCAACCAATAATCTCTACTCGAAATTAAAAAGAGAATAACTAAACACACGGTGTTTCAAAATGTTTCTCGACTAGATTTACACGCGAATCAACACGGCATCATCATTTAGCCTTCATCGAAACCAAACTAATATTGCTTCACTCGCAATTCTAATTGAAATTAAAACGTGGACAATGCAAATGCGTGGCGTCGGCACCGATAGTTTCTCGCTCACATATTACACAAATAAAACGTGTCAATGTTGAACTCTCATCGAAACTATATGAATGTCGAATTCAAATAAAATTAAACAAGGATACGCTCCGCATAAAGTAAAACTTCATAAATCCAAATCTGATTTTAGTAATGTTATAAAGCCAGCAACTTAAGTAATCCGAATCATTCAGATAGCATTATTGAAATGACATGTTTGGACACATTGAACCAGATTTTTACAATAAACCCACTGTTTAAACTTATCTCAGGCGCAAAAAGAAAGATGTTATCAAAAAAACTAAGTTCAGTTTATCAACAGTTCAACCAATACCCAGCTCATAAACCAAACTTGGAATCGTATATGAAGCTTACCAATATGTCAAAGCTGCCACGAAATGTTCTCGTTGTTCACTATGAGCATGAGATGCCAGAGAGTGGAAACAGCAGGGAACCGAGAGAACGGTAAAGGCGGCAGCTGCGTTGCTTTGTTCTGTTCGGAGGCAAGTGTGTAGAGATGAATGATGATGTTGTAGCGGCTGTGATGAAACGGTGGAGATGAAGACAGTGAGGAAAGATGGCTGATGCGGTGAGGTTGAGGGAGTGTATCGCGGATGTTGTGAACAGATGGTAATGGAAGGTGGAAGTTAACGGCAAGGGTTTACGGCGTGGTTTGAAGACAGTGAGGAAAGGAATAGGGATGGTGGCTGACGGAGCTGTTTCCGGTGAGGAAAAGGGAGCATGGGTGAACAGGGTGGTTGACGGAGACAGAGGGAGTCTGGGCGGCGGTAACGGTGGAGAAATGGGGGTACGGCGGTTGGAGGAAGGTGAGACGGGATGTAGCGAAGAAGATGAGGTGACTGTGGACTGGCTGTGGTTTGGAGAAGATGAAGATGAGATTTGGGGTTCGGTCGAAACAGAGGCTGTCGGAGGGATAGAGATGAGAGCGGCTGGAGAAGGGTTGCTGAAGAGAGGAAGACGGTGAGAATGAAGAAGAAGGTGCGGTGGTTTGGAGGTAGCAGTGAGTGGAGAGGTGGGGGTACGGCGATTGGAGGAAGGTGAGACGGGATGTAGCGAAGAGAGGGATGGGTCTCGAGAATTTAGATGGAATGGAGGCAGAGGAAAACGAGTATGGAAGTTTCTGTTGAGAAGGAGCTTTTTGTTTATAATTTTTCCTTTACTTTTTCGATCCGCCTCCCTTATTCCGTTTCAATTTTTCAAATTCGCCTCCTCCTGCAACAGTAATATAACATACATATATATAGTATAAAATTAGGTTTTACATAATTTTCAAAAATGCCTAAAATGCCCTTTAGGGTTAAATGGGCCACAAAATTGGATTGGGTAAAAGATGACAAGCCCAATAGTATTTTTGTTTTAATTTTTTGAGATGAAAATTGAACAATTAAAATTGTTAAAACTGATATAAATTTGGACAAAAATTTACCCGATAAATAAAATGAGTACATTAAAATAAACTACGAGTATCAAAGATTGAAGAAAAATTATTGAAATGGTTAAAATTGAAATAAAATGATAATAAAGAATACCCGATTTTAAAACGTTTACGGTTAAAAACGAGTCTTCAAACTTTATCGAAAAATTGCGGAGAGCACATTTTTATGATCTATGTGACACGTAGATTCATAAAGCGATGGTAAAGATGAAAACTTGAAATATTTTCTCCGCTAATTTTATACGATATCAAATTGCTTTTAACAGTCTGTTTATAAAATCGAAGTATAGATATTATCGACATATAAATAAATTAAAATAATGCAATAAACAGGCAGAGAGGTAAAAATAAATGAACTAAAATAACGGGTATTTTACAATTATAAAACGATGCAAATATCGATTTAAAGCGATTTTGGTCAATTTAAATCCGACGTAATGATGCAAATGCAATGTGTGAATAACTGTTTTTTTTTTTTTTTTAATTTTAAATATAATGCAAGTAGAAAAATAGCAGGGTAAAATTTGGGGTGCAACAACAGCAAAGTTGCAGAAAACTGAAATTAGTGCTGAAAATAATACTGTCAGTCGAATTAAGCGGAGAAATTAGTTTGTCAGAATCGAACGAAAATTTACGGGATAGTTCGAGTATACGGATAGTTAATTAAAATAGTGTCAGTTTGTTGAATTTCGCATTAGTTGCTTGATTGTTGATACAGCCGAATCGTTGTTGTTTATGTACGAATTGGATGATTTAAGAACCGTAGAATTATGCGGCAAAAAGCTGAAGGTGAAGTTGATGAATTAAATATTAATGGTATTGTTGTTAATATTGTTAATTGTTGTTAAGGTTGTTAATTGTTATTGAGGTTGAAGTTGATTATGTTAATTATAAGTTGCATTGTTGTTGACGTTGTTGATAGTTGTTGAGGTCGAAGTTGATCGCGTTGATTAAGTTGATGCAGTTAATGTATGATTAAGTTGTTGTTATTTTAAGTTGTTGTTGATGCGGTGGTCGGTGTATCATACATAGCATGTGCATTATTAAGTTGGCCTGGATTGGCACCACGTTGTAAGTTGAAGGCTTATGCCTTGTTGAATGCCTCGATAACCTGGCATATTTTTACGTTGGGAGTTTTGCTCCAAATGGATCCACATGCATCTGCATTTATTGAGTCGCATTGAGTCGCATTGAGTCGCATTGAGTCGCATTTTATGTTGTCGTTGACTAATCAGTTGCTTATGTGGATATCGTATGTCGTGGAATAAAGTTGAAATTAATGTGTGTTTCTTTACCTGAGCATATGAATTATCGTCCGTTCGCTTATATTATTCGATATCTCACCCTTTTCTTTTGTTGGTCGTTACCTTTATATTGGTAATGTGCAGGTAATGAGGAGTAAGAAGATTAGTGGCTTGGTGTCGTTGCTCTGATACGTAGCACTCGGGGGGGAAACGAATGCCTTATCTTATTTATGAGTTTTTGCAATTATATCCGTTGAATCGAAATTCTGGTTTTGAATTAGCATTTATGTTTTTCCATTGTTTTGAAGATGCTACGTCGTTTTGATTAACTATGTTGAGAATTCCGTTTACAGTTATTTATTTAAGGTTGAATCGTTAAAGTTTAATTACGGTGAATTTTATTCGTATTCATTTACGTGTTACGTATCCGTCAAGAAGTGAGTCATGTTAATGTTGTTTTCAAGTTGAATAAGTGTAACGCCTCGTATTTGTTGAAATTTCCGCACTCTGATTTTATTATAAACGTTGGGTAGAAATGGGGTGTTACAACTGTCGAGGCTATGGGACTTCCTCCTCTTTCTGCGCTTGTGTGCCATTTGTTTGTTTGCATTGCATTATTTGTGTGCTTCTGTCAAAGCACTTGCTTGCTTCATCCCTTTTGTCGTCTTCGACTCTACTTTAGTTAGTGATTCGAGATGGACATAGACTTAGGTTGTAAAAATTTTCCCTCCTGTTTGTCATCTTCGACTCTATTCTAGCTGGTGATTCGAGATAGACATAGATCTAGGTGGTAAACCTTTGCATGTACCTTTAGGATTCTCTCGACTCTACCTTAGTTAGTGATTCGAGTTAGACCTTAGGATGTAATCCATGCATGATGACATTAGGGATAACATTAGATAGTTTCCCTTATTTGTTTTCCAGTTTCTTTTGCATTCATGCATTTAATAAAACTAAAAATTGTTTTCTTTTTCTTTTTGCAAATTAAAACACTTACTAATGGTTCAAACTCCTTTTCAAAGGTAAAAACAACCAACCAATTCAAACCTTTTTGCCTACGGGTTTTATTTATTGTGTTTAAAATTCTTTTTCATAATTAAAAAACACATAACCCACCAAAACATGTGAGCCGAACTACGGCGCTCTGACTTTCCCATTGCACGCGGGAATACGTAGGCATCTTGTCACGGGGCTCGATCGAGCGAACTTTGTAAATATTTCCTTCTTTTCCCCGTGTTTTCTTTATTTTCTTTTCTTTCACACACATTCTTTTTTAGCATTCAGACGTAGCAATTAAGTAGTAAATAGATATAAACACACCCATTAGACAGAAAGTAGAAGTGGATACCGTAGAGTACTACGGGCGTGTGGGGTGCTAATACCTTCCCTTCGCGTAATAGATTCTCTTACCCTATCTCTCGGTCGCAAGACCGTGCCTTATCCCTTTTAGGTTTTCACGATGCGTTCACCTTTCTCCTTTCGTGAGATAAAAAACGTTCGATGGAGACTTCATTGATATAGTTATCGGATGATGTTCAGCCGGTTGTTTCAGCTGGCGACTTCACTGGGGATCGTGAGACTGTCTTTGGTCCGATCGGTCGATCCTAGCTTTTATTTTCATGTCTATTGGGTGTTTATTTATTTGCTGATTTATTTACTTGCTTTATTATAACATCCTTTGTATGCTTGCATTGCATTCTATATGGCATATTTATTGCTTTTATATATTGGTTGAAATTTGTTGTGTTGTGATCATTTACGATTTGGGTGGGAGTTACAAGAGGTAAAGGCCCATACCGGCCAAGAGACACATAGGAACACATAGGAATAGAGTGGAACATGTCGGATCGGATGTAGATCTTGTGATGCGGCATGTCGTCCATCTTGAGAGGAGGTTCAATCCGGGGCTATCATCTTCACGTGGGTGTTATGATGTTAGTTTCTCTGGCGAACTAGATCACAGGTTACCTTGACCTTACCCAAGCCTTAGTTTCACCTGTGAGCGGGGCGAGATCATGATTATTACAGGTACCATTGGTGACTATGCTCAGATGGTGACTATGTTCTGATGGTGACTATTTATTCATTTATTCTGATGGTGATTATATTGGTCCTTATGTGACGTTCTATTATTGATGGTTGTATGTCTTATGGTACTTGGCTCCGTGACACCTGGTTTTCTGGTATTCTCGGTGATGTTCTGAAATGATGTCGGACCTTTGATCCTATGATATTCAGACTTGGTTCTTCTATGGTATTCCGAATTGGTGCCGAACCTTTGATCCTGTGATATTCAGATTATTCAGAGATTATACAACCGTTATTCAGCGGATTGTACAGATGCTACTCGTTGTTATGCTGAAATTTTGAACCAATGGTTAATGTACTTGCATAGCATGTTTATTTTTCAAAAGAAATGTCACAAAAAATAAATATGTACATATCTAACCTGCATATTCATTCATTTCATGCATTCATAACAGGTGTTCGAAACTTGGGGATTTCTCTTATTCAGACCTGGTATTTTCTTTACAGAATTGCTAATCTTGACTTCTTACTACTTTGTGATCAGAATTAAGTGATGGAACAGCTTTGTGGGGAATTGGATGAAATGAAAGAACAAATGGAATTTTTGATGCTGGACATGCAAGATTTGGTCAGTGGACAATTGAAAGAGGAGAACCATCAGTTAAAGACTCGGCTGAGTTTGGTTATGGAAATTTTGAATACTGTGTTGAGAAAGGAAGACAAACTTGCACCCGTTTCCGCAACAAGATTTTCTATTCCTCCGTGTACCTTGGGGGTTTCTTCAAGTCTTAAATCAGTGCATGCATATCCTCTTCTACCTTGTGTTCCGGGGTATTCTCGTCCAGAACCAGTTTCTGTTGCTTAGAAAGATCCAAAGGGTAAAGCTCATCCACCAGGACCGTCATAACCTGAGAGGAAATTTGACCCTATTCCGATGTTATATGCTCAGTTACTTCCTCAATTTCTCAAGTTTCAGTTGGTTGAGCTTCGAATTTTCACGATGCATGGAAAGCTTCCGCATGATTATGATAAAAGTGCTAGGTGTCATTTCCATTCTGGGGCACCTTGTCACGATACTGAGAACTGTATGGCATTGAAACATAAAGTTCAGGATTTGCTTGATGAAGGGATAATTCTGCTTACTCCCACGGGTTTGAGTGTGCAAATCAATATTACCCCAAGTGTAGATGTGACTATTTCGGCTGTTGTTACGCCTCAAAAGCAAACTTATGTTGCCAAGCAAGATAATCAACGACGACCAAAGGTGCCAAGGAAATTTGATCCTCTCCCGATATCTTATGCTGAACTGTTTTCCCACTTACAACGGTTGAAGATGATTGAATTACGAATTTTAAGGATTAATCCCAATAAGTTGCCAAATAATTTCGATTTCAACGCTCGGTGTGCCTTCCATTCTAACGGGCAGGGGCATACTATTGAGAATTGCATGGCTTTCAAGCACTTGGTGCAGGACCTGCTTGATTCTGAGGATTTTAACTTTGGACCAGCACCAACACCTGATGCTATTCCGCAACCATTACCAACTCATGTTGATGCTACTGTCAATGTTATTGTTGAGGATGGAAGTTTGAACTTGGTTAAGGATGTAAATCTGCTGACAATTCCTTTATCCCTTGTGAAAGAGCGTTTGTTGAGAAAAGGTGTATTCCCAGGTTGTGGTATTGACTGTGAGGATTGTATGATCCATCCAGAAGGTTGTAAATCCTTGAGGGATAAAGTGCGAGATCTGCTTGACGCAAAGGTTATCAATTTCACACCGGATGGTCAGATTTGGGTGCTCCTCTGACTCAGTGAACTTCAAGACTTCAAAATGCATCTTCTAAAGCAATAAGCCCATTCGGAGATTACTCTCCTCAACAATGGAAGTTTTCAGTTTTATTTTGCATTCTCATTTGTAATTTTTCTTGTATGTTCATTACTTACATGTATGCAAAACTTGTTCATTCTTGAATATTAATCATAATGCATTGAATATGTTTGTCTTGAATTGATCCATTCGTATTCACTCTTAATTGTTTTTAAATGCTTTTGATGCTCAACTCTTGTCAATAAAGCAAAACCTCTGTAGGGAGGATGATGAACAATATACCAAGAATCTCAAATGGTATTGCTTTCGAATAAAAACCTTGCTGATGATGTACAGGCATTGTTTCAGATTCCCAAACACCGGAGATATAAGGGAGTGAAACCCTCGTTAACCCCCTTTGAGCCTTGAAGTAGGAGTTTCTTTTCTATTTGAAAAAACCCTCAATTTTTAACCCGGGGCAGGGTAGTGTTCAATTAACCTGATCGAGCATTTAAATCTCATCAGGAGAGTACATTCAAGGATCAACCACAATTGTTATCCTTCATCTATCAAGAGGTCGAGAAGATGGCAAAACCCCAATGGGTATTCATTGTCCATCAAGGAATAAGGTAGTCACACCTTAACAAAGAGTCAAATGACTTAGTTTCACACGACTTGTCAAAAAAAAAAAAAAGAATAAAGAAAATAAAAAAAGGAAAGCAAAATAAAAGAAAGAATATGTTATTGCAAATCAAAGAACAAGGTCGTGTGATCATATACCATTAATGAAAGAGGTGAATGACTACCATGTCCAAAAAAAATAGGATACCTCGTTGGTTCCCAATTATTGTAAACTCCCTGTGAAAGGTTGGTGCTCGTATTTAGTTAATTGAACTTAGGAATGGAGAACATTACGGAGAATGGGTGGGCACTAAATATTTTGAGCCTTAAATCCTTTTTCTAAAACTGTGAACCAGGCCACGTTACAATCCTTAAAAGTCCTAATTGAAGCATGGGTTAATTTGAAAGCTACTGCTTTATGCTTGAGTACGGTATCCTGACTCCTAGGAGGCTTGCTTAAATTTTGAGTTGGTATCACTCCATCTTTTTTTTTACTTTCTTTGAACAAAAGTTCGATGTTTTGACATCTTTTCAATAAACGTTTTTATTTTCAAGACAAGCATATGATTTGCATTAGAATTATCATTTGTAGAATAAAACATTCTTTGCATATGAATAAGTGATTAAACATCAAGTAAGCTTGCATAATGAGCATCAGATAAAAAACTTGATTATTCCGAGAGACAAACTGCTTCAAGGATGTGTTGAGGATTGAACCATTTTTTGAAGAGTGATCTTAATATGGGGCATGCTTTCTATTGACTCTGTTGAGTATAAGAAGACCAGTTTGAAGATTGATTTGAAATAGATTGTATGCAAGTTTCTGATTGCCTGAAAGTTTCTGTTGAGCTATTGCATATCACTTTCAATTTGTTCCCAAGGGGTAGATTGCTTAAAGTATCAGTTTGAGTGTGAAGCAGATCATGTTGATAAGAATAATGGCGTGTTAGCCTGCATTCTGGATATAAGACAATTACCCTGATGAGGTTTGGTCTTCAAAATCTGTGAGTCTCTTTTGAGAAGAATTAGATTATCAAAAACCCGCAAAGCAGGGGCACTATCCCAATGATGTTATTCTTTTAAGAAGAATTATCTCAGTGTTTGATTGCCCTGAAGGGTGAAGAAACATGTTAATGCTCTGTGGAGTGAGTTATGATTAAGCAAGGCGATTCGTCGAGTTTTGACAATCTCTCAAAGTGATGATCAATGCGGTGAAGTTACATCGAGATTTTGACAATCTCTCAAAGTGATGATCAATCCATTGAAGTTATGTCGAAATTCAAAAAATATCTCAAGTGATGATTAATCGAAAGCATTTAAGTCGGGATCTTATCCCTCAAAGTTTCGATTAAATCGGGCATTTGTGTGAAGGTTTAATCTCTCGAGAATCGTTGATCAAAGGAGAGTCTTTTCGAATCCGAAAATGTGAGCAAGTTGTCTTTCGTAATTCTCCGTGCTTGGAGCGTTGTTATGACTTGCGACCTGGGTAAATGATGGGTTATCGATATAGTACCATTTCCCCGATGAAGAGTACATCTCGATCGAGGTTCATCCCATGGAGCCAATTCTCAAGAAGGATTTATTTCGAGAAAGTCGATGGGTGATCTTATTACCGATGATTCGTGCTTCGACATATTCATGTTGTCGTACTCCCGATATAAGTCTCGATGTTGGTTAAGGCTTATCCCCATGAGGCGGTTCTCAGCGAATTTATCGCCATAAGGGCTGTGGGTTGATTAGTTCCCGATGATACATACTTGACATGTTGACATTATCATAATCCCCAATGCAAGTTATGGGTACCAATTTCAGGTAAATCCCCGGTGAGGTCGTTGATACCTATTCCAGGATAAATTCCCCAGTGAATGTCCATCGAATTCTCAACTCATCCCCAATGGAGGGTTCTAGCCTTTATTCTCAGTGAAGATGGTGTTTGAACCGTTGACTTAGGGTTGATATCCCCAGTGAGTATACTTGACAGATGAATCGTTATCGTATTCTCCAGTGAATAGTGCATTGCCACATCAAAGTTCCCATTGTGAATTGCGCCCCGGTCAATTGATTCTATTCCCGATGTAAGTCGCACTCTTCCATGTTATCTTCAAGAGTTTTGTTCTCAGATCAGCCGTGTTGGGACAAGAATATTTGTTTCCCCAGTGGAGTTGGATATCTGAATGCATTCCCCAGTGGAGCTTTCTATCCGAATCAGATTCCTCTCCCCCAATGAAGATTAATCATTCATTTGCCGGTATTTCTACACCGATGTGCATTCCTCAATCGAAGTCTCCCCAGTGTGGTCTTGATATTGAGATATTTATTCTTGGAGACAAAATTTGTTATGTTCTCCCCGGTGGATTCTTGGTTGAAAGCTTCGCATCCTCACAAGAGGATTGATTCCCCGATGAGGTCTAATTCCATTTGATTTATTCAAGATGTTAATGGTTACTCGCAGATATTTTGCGGATTTTCCCATTAAGTTGTGCTCCCCAATGAAGTTTCTTTCGGAACTCCCCAGGAAGTCAAGGTTTGGTTGAAGTCCAATCCATCTCTCCCCAAGTGAAGAACGCTTCCTTTATTAGAATTGCAATTTATTTTTGCAAGTGTTCTCCAAAATCCACTCCCTAGTGGTATCCCTCTCTTGGATGTTAATGGCTTCTCAGCAGTCGATTATCGATACTACTACTTCTCATTTAATCATTCAAGCATGCATTCATTACATTACATCTCTCTAAACGCGTAGCATTCCGTTGATTTGGAGCATTACGCCATAAAAGTTCAAACATGCATATTAAGTGTTTGCCAATTATGTATATCCAGAAGAAATAAAAAAATCTATGTGGTCTACTCTCAAGGTGTTTTCTCAACGGATTCCTGCTTCCCTAATTGTCACTTCAAATTGAGTGTCTTATGGGAACTCATTCTCTCTCCAGTGGAGTTTTCTGTGACTTTCTTTATCTCAATCACGTCGGTTTGTGTCACCTTTTTCCCCAGTAAGTCGTAAACTTTCCTTGCTTATGCAAGTCGTCGGTTATCTTACCCGTGTTTGCCTTACCTTTTCAAGTATTTGAGTATCCATACTTGGTGTGTGGTAATCGGATATTTGCCACTCTTAAAAATTATACCACCTTAGGCACGAGGATATTATAGTTCTTTCGCTTTTGCAAGCACTTTTTAAAGCCGATATGGTGGCAACTTACATTGAGGCTGCTTGGTCTCTTTACCTATAGTCGTCTTTATACATATGCTTCTTTTCCTCTATAAGTCGTAGACTTTCCTTTATACAAGTCATTGGTTATATTACCGTGTTTGTCTGCCGTTAGAGTGCGAGTAAGAGTTGGTATTCAACCTTTCTTGCTTTTCAAGTATTTGAGTATCCATACTTGGTGTGTGGTAATTCGGATAATTGCCACTCTTGAAGAATTATACCCCGCCTTTGGCCTTAGGGATATTATAGTTCTTGTGCGTTGCATGCACCTTTTTAAAGCCCGACATGGTGGCAATCTCTGATAGAGTCCTCTCGATCGGTCTCTTTCCCTTTTGAGTTCATCTTCACCCGACGGCCTCTTTGTTATTTGTTTTCGCCTTCTCCGGCGTTCTTCATATTATTGAGTTCATCTTCACCCGATGGCCTCTTTGTTATTTGTTTTCGCCTTCTCCTGGCGTTCTTCATATTATTAAGTCCATCTTCACCCGATGGCTTCTTTGTTATTTTGTTTTCGCCTTCTCCGGCGTTTTTCCTATGATTGAGTTCATTTTCACCCGATGGCCTCTTTGTTGTTTGTTTTCGCCTTCTTCTGAAGTTCTTCATATTATTAAGTCCATTTTCACCCGATGGCCTCTTTGTCGTCTATATTCGCCTTCACCCGGCATTCTTCCTATTTCTTGAGTTCACCTTCTCCCGGTGCTCTTTTTGGAAAGTCTTGCCTTCTCCCGGCACTCTTTCTATGGGTAGCTCGTCTTCTCCCGACGTATTACCGTCTGTCGAGTTCACCTTCACCCGGTGCTCGTCTTTGAGAATTTCGTCTTCTCCCGACGTTTCTCTTTGGTTGAAGTTCACCTTCTCGCGGTGGTTTCTTCTCCAGTTAGTTCACCTTCACCCGGTGTTCGCCCTTTTTAGAGTCTTGTCTTCTCCGACATTCTCTTGGGTAAAGTATCACCTTCTCCCGGTGGTATTTTCTAGATAGGTTTGTCTTCTCCCGACATTACCTTCTAGTTTGTCAGGTAATCATCATCTCCTGATGTTTATATCCTTGACAGTTGAGTTCTCCTTCTCCCGGTGTTCTCTTTGATAATTTCGTCTTCTCCCGACGTTTTCTCTTTGGTTGAATTTCACCTTCTCTCGGTGATTTCTTCCTCCGGTTGGCTCGTCTTCTCCCGATGTCCAATTCTTTTGTTGAGGTCGCATGTATACGTTGGCCCTCTTCATATCTCTATACATCATCCTGGATGGGTCATTTCAATACAATTGTTCTCGTGAGCGGAATGTCCGAGTTCGTTCGTATGAATTTGTCTCATTTTTTTCTACACTGAGTCACTCTTTCGTGGGTTTCTCTCATACATCATCCCTAGAGGGTCGCTTTAATGCATTTGTTCTCGTGAGCGGAATGCCCGAGTTCGCGTGTATAAGTTTTCCCTCTTTGTATCCCTCTGTATCATTCTTAAGGGGTTGTTTCAATATAATTATTCTCGTGAGCGGAACGCCCGAGTTCGGTTGTATGAACTTGTCCCCTTCATTTCTCATCCTCACTGAGTCGCCCTTTCATGGGTGTCCCCTCTTCATCATTTTTGGTGGATCGCTTCAATACAATTATTCCCGTGAGCGGAATGCCCGAGTTCGTTGGTATAAGTGTGTCCTCCTTTTATCTCTCTAGTGTGTATGTTCAAACAAAAAAAATCCAAAATATAATTCTCCGCTCGCATTCAGAGCGCGAATTTTACGGTTCATTTAAGTATTCAATCATCTTCTACTTGGTGTTGAAGGCTTGTAATCTCACCCTCGATCGAAGAAGATTGAATAGGGGCATCTGTTGCACCCCAAAATTCGCCCTCTTCATTTTATTAATAAATAATTGGCTGATACTTAATTAATAGGTGCATCGCATACATATCATTCATGCATTGATCATGGGTTGAGATTTTTCGTCGTGTGAACACTGTACAATTCGAAGAAGAGGTTTGGTTCAAAGGCGAATATACGAGGTTACGGTATTTCAAGCGTCTTCTCAATATACAAGATGTGAGCATCCAAAAGCTCTTGTTTGTATCTCATGAATTGAAGTTTTGGTGCTTGATCGCCTATCAGATGGATATTGATTACGGTTTCGAGCTATAGTGTGCGGTGGTGAATATTTGAGCCAAACTAATTCTATGGCCTTACGTGAGTCTTGAAGTATGCGTATCGGCTTATCGATCCACACGATTTATCATAAAATCAATAGCAGACGAGATAAAATGGTATTTGGCGCATGTCTCAAAAAGTCAACAAAAGTCAAAGTTTGTGGGACGGAATTTTGGTCAAAATTATTGTCAAAAGTCGACATTTGAAAAAATGTGATCATTTATTGAGAAAAATCGGAAGAATCAGGGGAAAATGAGGTTTCTTGCATTTTAAGTAATCTTGGACTTAGAAAATTTTTCTAAGTTTTAAGTACTGTGTTCTGAGCCATGTTGCGCATCAAGTATCTTGTCAAAAGTAATGGGAAGTTTGTGAATTGATAGTCGTTGGAAAGAGCGCATTTCGTACTCCGACTTTGTCATTGTGAAGATTTTTCCAGAAATGGCAAAATTTCGAGTTATAATGCTCCGAAGTTTGAAATTCATAACGTTTGAAGTTTTACACTTGGTAAAATTTTAAGTGTTTTTAACATGTTCAAGCACTCGACTTCGGAGACATTTTACACGTGTTTCAAGGCGTCAATTCGGGTCGAGTTCAAAATCAAAGTTGTTCATTTAACGGCAATCTACAACTTTGCTGAAGAAATCGAATCCATTCGGGAAACGGATAAAAAATTACAGACTCGGAGTTCGGTTTATCATTTCTCAAATTTCAACACTTAGAAATATTTTTAAGTGTTTGTTTCTATCTTTCAACAGCTTGAGAGTCGATTTTATCATAGTTCGTGGCTCCGAATCGAAAAATGCTCAACTGAAAAGTTGTTCATTTCAAGGCAATCTAAAACTTTGCTGAAGAAGTCAAATTCATTCGGGACTCAGATCGGAAGTTGTAAAGCTCGGAAAATAAGAATTCATTATGTTTGTAAGCTTCGAGTAGTTTTTGTACGCGTGTTCAGGGCTGTTTTCGTCAATGATTCGGTCACCACACGGAAAAACTCCGAACATGAAAGATGAAGTTTGCCGTGTCCTCTATAAGTTACGTTTAGAAACTTTTTCATTTCGGACGTCGGAGCTGGGAGATCACGGGCCGTAAGTGAAGGCTTGAAGTTGAAATTGCCAAGACATGCACCAGATTCGTCCAGCCCAGGCCAAGCATTTCATCGAACAGTTATGGTGCAATATTCAAACACTTTTTTCTCTGTGATTTAAGCTTCTTTCGGATTTTCGTCGAACTGCAAAGTTATTGTATCACATGCGAGCTTTCCAACGATACCGAGATTTTATCGTTTGATCGAGTGTCGAGAGATTCTGAGGATTGCAAAGTAGTACATTTGGCATGAATGGATAATTGGCAATGTTCAAGAAATTTCTCAAGTATTCAAAGCGACTTATGCCGTCGTAACTTTGAAGCTAATTACGGCGAGCTTGTGATCATTTTCATCGGGCATTCAACATCAATGTTGTTGTATTAAGTGTGATCTTGATCGACATTCTCGTTTGTCGATTGGATTACTACGCCGAGATAATATCGTCTAAGCGGTGGCATGGTCATTTGTTTAGAAAAAGAAGAGATGACAGTAACTTCCAGCTTCACTTTTCTTCACCATGACATAACGGTAATAACAAAAACTCCATTCACTGCTTCCACTGTAACCAACAGCACAATCTCTCCATCATTTCTTTCATCACCCTGTTTTTTTTCTTTGAAAACTTTCAAAAAAAAACCATAACTCTCTCCATTTTTTTTTCTTTCTTTTTCACATAACAAACGCTAACCAACATTTTCTTTTTTCCATTTTTTTTTTCTCCCATTCACTTCGTTTGCATTTCTCTCCAACACCACTGTCATCCTCCCTCACTGCCATCACAATTAACTAACTCCCTTTTTCCACAGAAAAACTTCCACTCTTTCTAACAAACTCACAGCAACTCCATCCTCCTCACCTCACATTCTTTCTCACGCTCCCTTTCTTATCATCACTTTCACCAAAAACTAACAGAAAGAAACCGATTAATTCTTTCCTTCTTGATTCCCTCTGTCAACACCTTCAGACCATAGCTGAACTCACACCGCCGTAACAAGCTTCTGGAAACCGTCATCTTCTTTCTCCTACAACACCACCTTCCATTTCTTTTCTTTCTATCACAAAAACTCACGCCACACTCTCATTTCCTTCGCCATTTTTTTGTTCACAACAAACGGTTTTCTAACAGAATCAACAAACCTCTCCACCTTCATCCAAAAAGCCACCGCATATCCTTCTTCTTTCTATCCCTCTCACCTCTGCTCTCATTACTCTCCATAACAGACCAGTCTTCTTTTCCTCACCCATTCTTCTTTTTTTTTCATTACTCATCTTCTCGTCTAACGACCATCATTCTTTCATTCTTTTCTTGATCATAGCACAAAACGGTTACAGCTCTAACAGAATCCAATACATCACTCTCTGCTCTCTCTCATTGCCTTCCATTCTCCTCTTTCATCACGCGAACAGAATCTCGTTCTCTCTCGTCTTCATGCTCCACTTCCTTCTTTCTCCATTCCACCGTCATCACTACTACAACGGCCGTAATTGTCAATGATGGCACCGACTTCATGCTGCTTCTTCTTCTACTGTCATGCTGTAGTTTCCATGGAGTATTCGGATCTTCAATGATGATAAGCGATTCGTTCTTGTAAGGATCGGTTATTTTCTTCGCCAATTCGACTCGTCACGGTTCGGTGTTACTCTTCATTCAAAAGAAAAGGGATTCCAAACTTCCACTGATTCCTAGTAGCAAGCTCGTCTCGGAGTTTTTTCGTCTCCGTCTTCGAAGATTGGAGCAATAGGCTGAGTTTACTTCTTGAATCTTGATCTTCGTTCTCGAGAATATCAGCGTGAAGAGTTTTAAAGTTTTCCGTCACTCCGATCTTGAGCAACACTTGAAGTTTTCGAAGATCTCCTTATGTTCGCCGCCAAGTAAGTTCTTGATTGTTAGTCTCGATATGTTAATTGTAAAGTTTCACCACAAAAGTATTTGTGTGAATTACATTCTTATTCATTCTTTAGGATCACAATATATATGCCTGACACGGACCTACGTATACAATCATTACAAAATCTATTGGTCTTAGGAATTCCAATCATAAAGATGGAGCTATAATCAAGCTAAGACTCCTAAATATAAGGTAGCGCTAGTGATCATAACAACACAATAAATGACAAATAAATAACATAATAACAATATAACAATAATATCTCAATATCTCAATACCCCCCTCGAGTTGGGCGTAAAGATCTCGAATGCCCAACTTGCGAAGAACTCAAATTGCGCTTTTCGGGGCCTTTGTAAAATGTACGCTAATTGTACCGATGTAGGAACATACATGGGACAAATAATTCCAACCATCAACGCATCACGAACAAAGTGACAATCGACTTCAATATGCTTTGTCCGTTCATGAAACCTTTGGATTTTGAGCTATATGCAATCTTGATTGACTATCACAATATAATCGCATCCCTTTAGGTGACTAACTCCCAAATCACCAAATATTTGTTTGAGCCATTTTAACTCACATGTAGTAACCGCCATAGATCGATACTCGACCTCTGCGGAAGAGCGAGGCGGTTGCTGTTTCTTAGTTTTCAAGACAGGAGAAAGGCCAAGTAACACCACCCATCCGGTCAAGGGCGTCTCGTAAGGGGACAACTCGCCCAATCGAGTCGCACCATCCTCTAGGTTCAATTCTTGTCGGACCGGAGTAGAATACCTTGGCGGATGTTTCTTCAAATATCTAACAACCCTCAGGCTGCCTCCCAATGCTCTTCACATGGTTGTTGCATAAGCGAGACAAAATATATACGAATATGCAAGATCTGGTCTAGTCACGAGACAAATAAATCAATCGCCCGATAAGTCTTGATATGGTTACGGATCTTCAATTGGCGTACACGAAACCAATGCTAACTTATGGTGTTGTTCCATTGGAAAATCCATGAGCTTGGCCCCTAATAAACTGTTTCCTCAATAATTTCCAGCATATTTTCGCTAGCAAAGATAAATTCCCTCGGGATTATGAGCTACCTCCAACCCCAAAAAATATTTCAATAATCCCAAATCCTTCATATGAAAGCACGCACCTAAGTAAGCTTTAAAAATTTTCAAGGCTGCAATATCATTTCTGCAATAACTAAGTCATCCCATAAACTAGCACATTGATTTGTATTTCTCCCTGTGCAAAGTAAAGAGTGAATGTCTGAATAGAATGAACAAATCCATATCGCTTCAATGCGTGACCAACTTAGCAAACCAACAATGAGGAGCTTGTTTTAAGCCGTACAATGACTTTTTAACATGAGCAGTTTTGGTCGGTGTTTTAAAACACGGAGGAACTTTCATATACCTCCTCTTCAAGTCACCATGGAGAAAAGGCGTTGTGCACATCCATTTGATGAACTTCCCACTTTTAATTCTGCCCTTTGCCAGAGAGAGTGCAACGGTGACCATTTTGCCACGGGGCAAATGTCTCATCATAGTCTATTCCTTCTATTTGATGGTGTCCGAATACAACAAGTCTTGCTTTCAATCGTTCTATGCTCCCATCGAGTGATGTTTTATTTTGTATACCATTTGCTTCAAGTGCTTTCTTCCGGTGCAATTTCTCCATAACCCATGTCTCATTGTCTTCCAAGGCTTGTATCTCATGCGCATTGCATCACGCCAACAGAATCCTTCGGCTTCTTTAAAATTCTTAGGTTCTTTCCTGCTGTCACAGCTCAACAAAATTCGATGTCTAATAGAAAATCGTTCACAAGATACAAAGTAAGTAATAGGGTAAGGAGTACCTGAGGCATGTTGTTGGGTAGATGAACTTTTCGAGGACTTTACTTTTCGTATCGTATGGGTGACAAAATCCTTGAGTCTTATATTTGGAACTTTGTTTCTCATCCCCCTTCCCATCTCGGGTGTCACGATTTCCTCCTCCCATGACCACCTCCTGCTCTCCGGATTCCACACCGTCCTCCTGCATCACCACAACACCAGTCCCATCAACTTCGTGTGTGGGTCCTTCCTCTCCATTTATACCACTAACACATACTCCCTCGTCGGCTGCCATAGCAGCTCCATTAAAACAACCGCACAACCCCACAGGCTGCATTTGCCCATTGTCTTGCAAGACCAGCTGATGCCCCTCCTCAAATGATGCATCATAAGTTGCCCACTAATATCATCGAAACATACTCAATGTCGGAAACAATAGGAGGCATAGAATGTGTTGTGTCGAGTGGCGACAAATGAAATTCATGTTCATAAAATTTCACATCTCTAGAAACAATGTATTCTTTGGATTCTAAATCATACAATTCCATCCCTTTTCCATAGGGATAGCCCACAAATATGCACTTGCGACTTACGCTGCAAACTTATCTCGTCACGTCGTTGATGATGGGCATAACATAAGCAACCAAAAATCTTCATGTTATCAAATTTAGGGACTTTACCAAATAATTTTTCATAAGGTGTCTTATAATTAAGTACACTAGGCGGTGTTCGATTAATCAAATAACATGCCAACACACATTCACCCCAAAATTGCATTGGTAAATGACCACGAAATCTAAGTGCCGAGCCACATTCATAATATGTTGATGTTTTCTTTCAACTCTCCCATTTTGTTGTGGAGTACTCACACAGCGTCTCAAACACAATTCCATTATTAAAAAATAATCACGTGAACAATTAAATTCGGTGCCATTGTCACTGCGAACTTTCTTTATTTTCTTATCAAATTGTCTATCAACAAGTGCCACAAAATTCAAAAACATAGTCGCAATCTCGGTTTATTGCATAATAAATAGACCCAGCGGCACGCGAATAATCATCAACAATTGTCAAATGTCATGTGCCACGACGAGCGAGTTCGATATGATCCCCACAGTCACAATGAACTAAGTCAAACAAACTTGCTGCATTATTCTCACTTAATGGAAAACTATCCCTATCTTTGCAGCACGAGGACAAACATCACAAGGTCTATTATTCTTGCTCCTACTAAGTGACTTACATGAGGAATGAACTTTAACACCTTTTACGGCGGATGACCCAGCGCTTATGCCATAAATCCATTGTTGAATCTCCTTCCATCATCGAGGCATGCACCTTTGAAATACTGAAAAAAGTAAAGTCCATCGATCCGTTCACTGCTCAATCAACGTCCTCGTCGTCGGGCACTTACACACAATGCATTAGTAACTTGAGCGATACAATCGAGTCATCGATAAGTTGATTCTGAAATTAAGTTACAATTTAATTGAGGCACAAAAGAACATTATTGAGCCGTAATCCACCGTCCAAATCCTGCCTTCCTTTATAGCGATCGCATCTTTCCCATCCGGCAATCCGGTGTATTTGTAATATTTTTCACGTTAGTCGGACAAGAGAATTTCTGTCACATGGTGTGAGGCTCTGTGTCAATAATCTAAGAAATGTCATTCTTATCGTGGGCGGTCTTTGGTTTAGAAATATTGAGGCGTCAAGAATTTGTTGCCTTGTCGGGGTAATGCTGATATACTGCTGCCTCACTTGAGTGTGGTGGTGCATGAGGCATCAACATTACCACCTTTCGACTACTTGTTGTGGCTTTGTTGGCGCACATGTGTGTTATAGGCGCCCACGCCCTCGAGCGGCTGATGTGTCTCTGCCACGACCGGTCCACGACCACCGAGGCGGTCCCCCACCACTCGGGGAACCCATGAAAAGAAAACCACGAGTTGTCGTCGTGTCCTTCTGTTGCATTAGTCACAATTTTTGAATTGTCCACAAGTTTAGATTTACCTCGCGTATCGGTTGTAGCTTTAAAGGCCATGACATGGTCGGTTACGATGAATTGAAGATTCTCCTTGC
The DNA here is from genome assembly GCA_021764765.1 of Vicia sativa. Taxonomy (NCBI): domain Eukaryota; kingdom Viridiplantae; phylum Streptophyta; class Magnoliopsida; order Fabales; family Fabaceae; genus Vicia; species Vicia sativa. The sequence goes on along the minus strand of CM038793.1, from coordinate 261,746,967 downwards.
AGCAATCTCTCATATTGTATGACTCGTGATATGCTTGATCAATGTTTGGTAGCGGATCTTGAGAAAGCAAATTTGAGCGAATCGTTGCATAAACCCATCAAGGCCCATAAGAAAATGATGCGGATAGTCTTGACCTCAAATCAATCACTTGTTGGTTGATATCAGGTACAATCTCCACATTTTCAAGTTGGTTGTTTGACATAAGTCATAAGTTAGTCCCATACAGACGGCCGAGTAGGCCGACACCTCTTCACCTTTGCCTTGCTTGCATTCTCCTAACGATGCCTTTAATTGGCATATCACGGGTCCGTTCACAACACAAAAGCGTTGTTTGAGATGTGTCCACAAGGATTGTGAATCATCATAATAAGAAAGAGTAGGCGTAATGATGGCTCGATAGTGTTCGGCACCACGCTATGAGCATCGGCCTGCTGATCCGGTCCTCAATTTCTCGGTGTTGTTAGTTTTGGGACTTTCCCTTGACAAAACCGTATTTTAAACCGCTTACGCGAGGTTGAATTGCCTTGCCCATTCATCATAATTCGGGCCCAATTGGTGGTGTGATCACGTTCGGGATTGTCATTGGTGCGAGAAAAAAACCAAATCCACCTTCTTCTCGTTATTACCTTTGGTGTCATCGGTTTTTCTTCGCCATTACATTGCTATCACCCATAATCTCTTATGGTGCTTGATATGGAAGAAGAAAAAAAATGTATTTAATTTTCCTAGGAAATTCCCTAGCTCATGATACCATGTAAGTTTCACAAAAGTATTTGTGTGAATTACATTCTTATTCATTCTTTAGGATCACAATATATATACCTGACACGGACCTTACGTATACAATCTGTTACAAAATCTATTGGTCTTAGGAATTCCAATCATAAAGATGGAGCTATAATCAAGCTAAGACTCCTAAATATAAGGTAACTGCTAGTGATCATAACAACACAATAAATGACAAATAAATAACATAATAACAATATAACAATAATATCTCAATATCTCAATATTAATCATTCGTCTACTTGAATACGGTTTAGTACCTAAGGATGTGTTAAACTTGGCGTAAGCATAAAATGCATACGTGGCGTCGAGTCCGTGGGTTTTCAACTTCTAGATCCAGGTTTTATGTTCAATTTTCATGAGGTTTGAGTAGCTTTTAGTGAAAATCGAGAGCAGATTCGTAACCAGCCTTGAAAACCGAGTTAGACGGCACCGGTTTATTTCGTTTTCCGTCGAGATGTGTTTTCGGCCACCTCACGCGGAGGATGGCCGGAAGCGTCCTGTTCGGCAAGTATCGTCACATGCACGCCCTCGGTGTCTCCATTCCGGTACATGCCTTTTCTCATTAGCCAATAATAGTTCGACCCGTGGCATTTTCTTTTTAACATAAAGAATGCGAAATTGGACTTAAGTTCTGTGACCAAATGATGTAATGTTACTATACATTAGAATAAGCGTGACATCTTTGTAAAAATAGTGTGATATTATAATAAAATAAATCGAATTATTTAAATTACATGACCAATTGATGCATGTTACATAAAAATATAAAAATAAAATGTGACATATTAATAAATCTGAATAATGAAAAAATTTAATGATAGTTTTTTTTTTTTTTTGGACAAAATAGAGAAAATTGGACTTAGCAAAAAATAAACAATCAGACTTAGTAAAAAAACGCATACGGGCTTAGTAACAATTCGGACTAGGCCTAATAAAAACACTAAAACACCTCCACATTTTGAGCCAGTGTAGCAATTTAACTAGGTTCAGTTCATTTTAGAATTCTGTTTTACACCCCCCTGCGTTGTACATTTCACATACTAACACATGTTCAATTTAGCTTTCGTTTTCGATTGTTTCGAATTGTAAAAAAACATATAAAAAATGTAATAAAAATAGTTTCTGATGTTTTAAGATATTAGATTATTTTTGACATTTTTTTAAATATTTTTGCATTTAATTTCTTTTAATTCTAATTCATTTTTAAATAATACATTTAGATGTTTTTTTAATTTGAATTAACTTAGGAAGTATAATGCCATTTCTTCTTTGAAACTCTAAGATATTTTTCATACCATTTAATTATAGTTGAAAGTATACCTTAGCATTGTAAGTAAAACTTCAAATTTAGCTTCGATATTCCGATTTCTTTGTAAATAATCATTTTTTGCGTATTATACTTTATTTAAAAGTCGCATTCTTTGTTTACGACATTACATTTTGTGTCACAGTGCGGATCATATTATTGATTTGGACGTATAAAATCTGTATTTTATGTTGTACACGCGTGTGTGTTTTGTATCTGTTTATACGGATTATGATCTTGTGCGGTGTATTTGATTCGGATGGGTATGACACATTCTGATTGTGCTTTCTGTGTCTCTGCATACTTCTCACCGGATTTTCTTATTGCATGCCGTGATACTTGAAGTTTTACGGAGTATTTCTATAGCTTGCGTGCTCTTCGAATTTAATATCCGTCGGGTATTTATTCTATTTTATTTATCGCATTTCTTTAACGCTTTTCTAGAGAGCATGAGAAGTAGGATTTTACTGCTTTCCTTGCCATGAGAAGTAGGAATAGAGATGTATGAAGGGGCTTCCGTGGTTGGAGCATGTTAGGGAACCCTACTGGTTTATTTAAAGACCCGTTTAGGGCAATTACATTTGCTAATTGTGGTTGGTTTGTTTTAAATCCTCCATCGCATAGGGAGGTAATTTTCGATGCTTGTTTACATTTGTGCTTGCATAGGTCAGAGTGGTTAGGACACCCGACGTGGTACCACTAAGCAAAGTCCCGCTTTTTATATTTCCAGTCATCGAGTCATTGATATATGGGCAATCCGGAAGGTAGGGTCCATAACCAACCCCATACGTTCTAGCGTATGACTCGCCTACCAGAATCGTGTTGCTTCCATTATCGAGTCAATAATAAAAGTGGCAAGAGTTCCCTATTCTGACTCTCCACGCTTTCCTGGGGTTCGCATTTATTGCAGAACTCGCACCATTCGCTCAATAGGAATTGGATGTGTCGGCTCCTGGTTGACTCACGTTATGCTCGTTACTGTTGTAACACCCGTAATTAAATAAGTGATTTAATTTAAGATTATGAAGTACGTTCGATTTATTTAGTAATTAAGTAAATTGTAGGTGGAATTGTTAATATAATAATCGGGTAAAAATAGTTAGAATAAAAATAATATTAGAAATTATTCTATTATTTGGAATTAATAAATTAAATGTAGGATATAAATTAATTAAGAATATAGAGTATTTTCGAGTAAGATAGTGTATAAGTTAAAAGTCGTCGGTAGAATTACTAAACTAATAATCGGGTGAAATTAGTTGAAAAATGAAAATTATATTAGAACTATTTTATTAAGTAGAATTATTAGAATTAATATAAATATTAGTTAGTAGGGTGAATTAGTATTTTAGAGAAGATTTAATAAAAACTAAATAATAAGAGTACTATATATTAAGTAACCTAGAAAAACAAAGGGTAGTGTGTTGCTTGCAAAATCAAAGAAGAGAGTCGGTAGCGTAGCGATGAGAATCGGGAGGAGAAAAAGGAAGATATTGAAAATCAAGGTTGCTAGGAAGATTTTTGTCCGATAAGTTGCCGTTTCGATCGAGTTTTGAGTTCCGTCAATCCACAAGTAAGGGGTGGGATTCGGGTTTATAATCGATCGAAGGATAATTTTTATGTGGGGTTTAGGACCGCAATGATCTTGTAATCCGATTTAAATCGATAAAATATTATTCTTGGAATATAGTGTTAAAATTAATTGTTGCATGTTATTATTGAAATCGATTAAATGTGTGTGGTTGTCTTGTGCGTTGGTGTGAATTTGGTTGGAAGGAACATAGAGGAGGGGAGGCGACCGTCCCTTCCTGGTGAGGTAAGTAAGGAGGCGTCCGCCTCATTGAGAGAGATGGAGAGGGAGACGATCGTCTCCAAGCCCTTGGGGGAGAAGAGGCGCCGCCTCGAGAATCAAGTGGGGCGTCTCAAAGCGTGGCTTTATGCCACGTGGGTTTGATGAGTGTTGGTTAGTGACTTGTGAATGGAATAGGCAGGTGGGGTAGAAACATAGCATAGGAGATTGTACTGCTAGTATTCCTTTATAATAATAATGGCAAAAGGGTTTGTAGCAGAATAAAGCACAGGAAAATTATACGAGGAACATAGTACGGGAAGAACAAAATTGTAACAAGTAGTATAAAAAAAAAATATATAATGATGCTTCATATAATGCGAGAAAATATACTAGCATCAGTGGAAGGAATTGCATCGGCAGGGTGTAATTAACAGTGCAGGGGTATCTAGTAGTATAGGTTAATTAATAAAATGATTCATAATAATGCAGGATTACTAATAACCTATCAGAATTGATTAATAGGATAATTAGTACTAAGCGACAAAGTTGCGAGCTGAAATTAGTCTTTGAAAATAATATTGTCGATCGAATTAAGCGGAGAAATTAGTTTGTCGAATCGAGCGAAAATTTACGGGATAGTTCGGTATCTGGGTAGTTAATTAAAATAGTGTCGGTTTGTTGAATTTCGCATTAGTTGCTTGATTGTTGATCTGACCGAATCGTTGTTGTTTATATACGAATTGGATGATTTAAGAACCGTAAATTATCGGCAAAAATGAAGGTGAAGTTGATGAATTAAATTATAATGGTATTGTTATTAATATTGTTAATTATTATTAAGGTTGTTAATTATTATTGAGGTTGAAGTTGATTATGTTAATTATAAGTTGCATTGTTGTTGACGTTGTTGATAGTTGTTGAGGTCGAAGTTGATCGCGTTGATTAAGTTGATGCAGTTAATGTATGATTAAGTTGTTGTTATTTTAAGTTGTTGTTGATGCGGTGGTCGGTGTATCATACATAGCATGTGCATTATTAAGTTGGCCTGGATTGGCACCACGTTGTAAGTTGAAGGCTTATGCCTTGTTGAAGGCCTCGATAACCTGGCATATTTTTACGTTGGGAGTTTTGCTCCAAATGGATCCACATGCATCTGCATTTATTGAGTCGCATTGAGTCGCATTGAGTCGCATTGAGTCGCATTTTATGTTGTCGTTGACTAATCAGTTGCTTATGTGGATATCGTATGTCGTGGAATAAAGTTGAAATTAATGTGTGTTTCTTTACCTGAGCATATGAATTATCGTCCGTTCGCTTATATTATTCGATATCTCACCCTTTTCTTTTGTTGGTCGTTACCTTTATATTGGTAATGTGCAGGTAATGAGGAGTAAGAAGATTAGTGGCTTGGTGTCGTTGCTCTGATACGTAGCACTCGGGGGGGAAACGAATGCCTTATCTTATTTATGAGTTTTTGCAATTATATCCGTTGAATCGAAATTCTGGTTTTGAATTAGCATTTATGTTTTTCCATTGTTTTGAAGATGCTACGTCGTTTTGATTAACTATGTTGAGAATTCCGTTTACAGTTATTTATTTAAGGTTGAATCGTTAAAGTTTAATTACGGTGAATTTTATTCGTATTTCTTTACGTGTTACGTATCCGTCAAGAAGTGAGTCATGTTAATGTTGTTTTCAAGTTGAATAAGTGTAACGCCTCGTATTTGTTGAAATTTCCGCACTCTGATTTTATTATAAACGTTGGGTAGAAATGGGGTGTTACAACTGTCGAGGCTATGGGACTTCCTCCTCTTCCTGCGCTTGTGTGCCATTTGTTTGTTTGCATTGCATTATTTGTGTGCTTCTGTCAAAGCACTTGCTTGCTTCATCCCTTTTGTCGTCTTCGACTCTACTTTAGTTAGTGATTCGAGATGGACATAGACTTAGGTTGTAAACATTTTCCCTCCTGTTTGTCATCTTCGACTCCATTCTAGCTGGTGATTCGAGATAGACATAGATCTAGGTGGTAAACCTTTGCATGTACCTTTAGGATTCTCTCGACTCTACCTTAGTTAGTGATTCGAGTTAGACCTTAGGATGTAATCCATGCATGATGACATTAGGGATAACATTAGATAGTTTCCCTTATTTGTTTTCCAGTTTCTTTTGCATTCATGCATTTAATAAAACTAAAAATTGTTTTCTTTTTCTTTTTGCAAATTAAAACACTTACTAATGGTTCAAACTCCTTTTCAAAGGTAAAAACAACCAACCAATTCAAACCTTTTTGCCTACGGGTTTTATTTATTGTGTTTAAAATTCTTTTTCATAATTAAAAAACACATAACCCACCAAAACATGTGAGCCGAACTACGGCGCTCTGACTTTCCCATTGCACGCGGGAATACGTAGGCATCTTGTCACGGGGCTCGATCGAGCGAACTTTGTAAATATTTCCTTCTTTTCCCCGTGTTTTCTTTATTTTCTTTTCTTTCACACATTCTTTTTTAGCATTCAGACGTAGCAATTAAGTAGTAAATAGATATAAACACACCCATTAGACAGAAAGTAGAAGTGGATACCGTAGAGTACTACGGGCGTGTGGGGTGCTAATACCTTCCCTTCGCGTAATAGATTCCCTTACCCTATCTCTCGGTCATGAGGGCCGTGCCTTATCCTTTTAGGTTTCGCGATCGTTCACCTTTCTCCTTTCGTGAGATAAAAAGCGTTCGATGGCGACTTCATTGATATAGTTATCGGATGATGTTCGGTAGGTTGTTTCATTGGCGACTTCCTTTGGGATCGTGCTCTTTGTCCGATCGAGTCGATCCTAGCTTTTATTTTCATGTCTATTGGGTGTTTATTTATTTTGATTTATTTGCTTTATTATAACATCCTTTGTATGCTTGCATTGCATTCTATATGGCATATTTATTGCTTTTATATCTTGGTTGGTTTGTTGTCTTGTGATCATTTACGATTTGGGTGGGAGTTACAAGAGGTAAAAGGCCTATACATGACCAAGAGACACATAGGAACACATAGGAATAGAGTGGAACATGTCAGATACCGGATGTAGATCTTGTAGTCTGGCATGTCGTCCATGCTTCAGAGGAGGTTCAATCAGGGGGCTATCATCTTCACGTAGGTGTTATGATGTTAGTTTCTCTAGGCGAACTAGATCCTGGAGTTACCTTGACCTTACCCAAGCCTTAGTTTCACCTGTGAGCGGGGCGGGATCATGATTATTACAGGTACCATTGGTGACTATGCTCAGATGGTGACTATGTTCTGATGGTGACTATTTATTCATTTATTCTGATGATGATTATATTGGTCCTTATGTGACGTTCTATTATTGATGGTTGTATGTCTTATGGTACTTGGCTCCGTGACACCTGGTTTTCTGGTATTCTCGGTGATGTTCTGAAATGATGTCGGACCTTTGATCCTATGATATTCAGACTTGGTTCTTCTATGGTATTCCGAATTGGTGCCGAACCTTTGATCCTGTGATATTCAGATTATTCAGAGATTATACAACCGTTATTCAGCGGATTGTACAGATGCTACTCGTTGTTATGCTGAAATTTTGAACCCATGGTTAATGTACTTGCATAGCATGTTTATTTTTCAAAAGAAATGTCACAAAAAATAAATATGTACATATCTAACCTGCATATTCATTCATTTCATGCATTCATAACAGGTGTTCGAAACTTGGGGATTTCTCTTATTCAGACCTGGTATTTTCTTTACAGAATTGCTAATCTTGACTTCTTACTACTTTGTGATCAGAATTAAGTGATGGAACAGCTTTGTGGGGAATTGGATGAAATGAAAGAACAAATGGAATTTTTGATGCTGGACATGCAAGATTTGGTCAGTGGACAATTGAAAGAGGAGAACCATCAGTTAAAGACTCGGCTGAGTTTGGTTATGGAAATTTTGAATACTGTGTTGAGAAAGGAAGACAAACTTGCACCCGTTTCCGCAACAAGATTTTCTATTCCTCCGTGTACCTTGGGGGTTTCTTCAAGTCTTAAATCAGTGCATGCATATCCTCTTCTACCTTGTGTTCCGGGGTATTCTCGTCCAGAACCAGTTTCTGTTGCTTAGAAAGATCCAAAGGGTAAAGCTCATCCACCAGGACCGTCATAACCTGAGAGGAAATTTGACCCTATTCCGATGTTATATGCTCAGTTACTTCCTCAATTTCTCAAGTTTCAGTTGGTTGAGCTTCGAATTTTCACGATGCATGGAAAGCTTCCGCATGATTATGATAAAAGTGCTAGGTGTCATTTCCATTCTGGGGCACCTTGTCACGATACTGAGAACTGTATGGCATTGAAACATAAAGTTCAGGATTTGCTTGATGAAGGGATAATTCTGCTTACTCCCACGGGTTTGAGTGTGCAAATCAATATTACCCCAAGTGTAGATGTGACTATTTCGGCTGTTGTTACGCCTCAAAAGCAAACTTATGTTGCCAAGCAAGATAATCAACGACGACCAAAGGTGCCAAGGAAATTTGATCCTCTCCCGATATCTTATGCTGAACTGTTTTCCCACTTACAACGGTTGAAGATGATTGAATTACGAATTTTAAGGATTAATCCCAATAAGTTGCCAAATAATTTCGATTTCAACGCTCGGTGTGCCTTCCATTCTAACGGGCAGGGGCATACTATTGAGAATTGCATGGCTTTCAAGCACTTGGTGCAGGACCTGCTTGATTCTGAGGATTTTAACTTTGGACCAGCACCAACACCTGATGCTATTCCGCCGCAACCATTACCAACTCATGTTGATGCTACTGTCAATGTTATTGTTGAGGATGGAAGTTTGAACTTGGTTAAGGATGTAAATCTGCTGACAATTCCTTTATCCCTTGTGAAAGAGCGTTTGTTGAGAAAAGGTGTATTCCCAGGTTGTGGTATTGACTGTGAGGATTGTATGATCCATCCAGAAGGTTGTAAATCCTTGAGGGATAAAGTGCGAGATCTGCTTGACGCAAAGGTTATCAATTTCACACCGGATGGTCAGATTTGGGTGCTCCTCTGACTCAGTGAACTTCAAGACTTCAAAATGCATCTTCTAAAGCAATAAGCCCATTCGGAGATTACTCTCCTCAACAATGGAAGTTTTCAGTTTTATTTTGCATTCTCATTTGTAATTTTTCTTGTATGTTCATTACTTACATGTATGCAAAACTTGTTCATTCTTGAATATTAATCATAATGCATTGAATATGTTTGTCTTGAATTGATCCATTCGTATTCACTCTTAATTGTTTTTAAATGCTTTTGATGCTCAACTCTTGTCAATAAAGCAAAACCTCTGTAGGGAGGATGATGAACAATATACCAAGAATCTCAAATGGTATTGCTTTCGAATAAAAACCTTCGATGATGTCTGGGCATTGTTTGATTCCCAAACACAGGAGATATAAGGGTGAAACCCTCGTTAACCCCTTTGAGCCTTGAAGTAGGAGTTTCTTTTCTATTTGAAAAACCCTCAATTTTAACCGGCGGTAGTGTTCAATTAACCTGATCGAGCATTTAAATCTCATCAGGAGAGTACATTCAAGGATCAACCACAATTGTTATCCTTCATCTATCAAGAGGTCAAGAAGATGGCAAAACCCCAATGGGTATTCATTGTCCATCAAGGAATAAGGTAGTCACACCTTAACAAAGAGTCAAATGACTTAGTTTCACACGACTTGTCAAAAAAAAAAAAAAAGAATAAAGAAAATAAAAAAAGGAAAGCAAAATAAAAGAAAGAATATGTTATTGCAAATCAAAGAACAAGGTCGTGTGATCATATACCATTAATGAAAGAGGTGAATGACTACCATGTCCAAAAAAAATAGGATACCTCGTTGGTTCCCAATTATTGTAAACTCCCTGTGAAAGGTTGGTGCTCGTATTTAGTTAATTGAACTTAGGAATGGAGAACATTACGGAGAATGGGTGGGCACTAAATATTTTGAGCCTTAAATCCTTTTTTCTAAAACCGTGAACCAGGCCACGTTACAATCCTTAAAAGTCCTAATTGAAGCATGGGTTAATTTGAAAGCTACACTGTAACGAGAGTACGGTATCCTGACTCCTAGGAGGCTTGCTTAAATTTTGAGTTGGTATCACTCCATCTTTTTTTTTACTTTCTTTGAACAAAAGTTCGATGTTTTGACATCTTTTCAATAAACGTTTTTATTTTCAAGACAAGCATATGATTTGCATTAGAATTATCATTTGTAGAATAAACCATTCTTTGCATATGAATAAGTGATTAAACATCAAGTAAGCTTGCATAATGAGCATCAGATAAAAAACTTGATTATTCCGAGAGACAAACTGCTTCAAGGATGTGTTGAGGATTGAACCATTTTTTGAAGAGTGATCTTAATATGGGGCATGCTTTCTATTGACTCTGTTGAGTATAAGAAGACCAGTTTGAAGATTGATTTGAAATAGATTGTATTCAAGTTTCTGATTGCCTGAAAGTTTCTGTTGAGCTATTGCATATCACTTTCAATTTGTTCCCAAGGGGTAGATTGCTTAAAGTATCAGTTTGAGTGTGAAGCAGATCATGTTGATAAGAATAATGGCGTGTTAGCCTGCATTCTGGATATAAGACAATTACCCTGATGAGGTTTGGTCTTCAAAATCTGTGAGTCTCTTTTGAGAAGAATTAGATTATCAAAAACCCGCAAAGCAGGGGCACTATCCCAATGATGTTATTCTTTTAAGAAGAATTATCTCAGTGTTTGATTGCCCTGAAGGGTGAAGAAACATGTTAATGCTCTGTGGAGTGAGTTATGATTAAACCGGGGCAGTTACGTCGAGATTTTGACAATCTCTCAAAGTGATGATCAATCTGGTGAAGTTACATCGAGATTTTGACAATCTCTCAAAGTGATGATCAATCCATTGAAGTTATGTCGAAATTCAAAAAATATCTCAAGTGATGATTAATCGAAAGCATTTAAGTCGGGATCTTATCCCTCAAAGTTTCAGTTAAATCGGGGCATTTGTGTGAAGGTTTAATCTCTCTGAGAATCTGTTGATCAAAGGAGAGTCTTTTCAGAATCCGAAAATGTAGGGGCAAGTTGTCTTTCTGTAATTCTCCGTGCTTGGAGACGTTGTTATGACTTGCGACCTGCAGGTAAATGATGGGTTATCAGTATAGTACCATTTCCCCAATGAAGAGTACATCTCAATCCAGGTTCATCCCCTGTGGAGCCAATTCTCAAGAAGGATTTATTTCCAGAAAGTCCTGATGGACTGATCTTGTTACCAGTGATTCGTGCTTCGACATATTCATGTTGTCGTACTCCCCAGTATAAGTCTCGATGTTGGTTAAGGCTTATCCCCAATGAGGCGGTTCTCAAGCAGAATTTATCGCCATAAGGGCCTGACGGGTTGATTAGTTCCCCAGTGATACATACTTCGACATGTTGACATTATCATAATCCCAATGCAAGTTATGGGTACCAATTTCGGTAAATCCGGTGAGGTCGTTGATACCTATTCGGGATAAATTCCCGAGTGAATGTCCATCGAATTCTCAACTCATCCCCAATGGAGGGTTCTAGCCTTTATTCTCAGTGAAGATGGTGTTTGAACCGTTGACTTAGGGTTGATATCCCGAGTGAGTATACTTGACGGATGAATCGTTATCGTATTCTCCTGAATAGTGCATTGCCACATCAAAGTTCCCATTGTGAATTGCGCGGTCAATTGATTCTATTCGATGTAAGTCGCACTCTTCCATGTTATCTTCAGAGTTTTGTTCTCGGATCAGCCGTGTTGGGACAAGAATATTTGTTTCCCCAGTGGAGTTGGATATCTGAATGCATTCCCCAGTGGAGCTTTCTATCCGAATCAGATTCCTCTCCTCCAATGAAGATTAATCATTCATTTGCCGGTATTTCTACACCGATGTGCATTCCTCAATCGAAGTCTCCCCAGTGTGGTCTTGATATTGAGATATTTATTCTTGGAGACAAAATTTGTTATGTTCTCCCCGGTGGATTCTTGGTTGAAAGCTTCGCATCCTCACAAGAGGATTGATTCCCCGATGAGGTCTAATTCCATTTGATTTATTCAAGATGTTAATGGTTACTCATGAGATATTTGCGGATTTTCCCATGAAGTTGTGCTCCCCAATGAAGTTTCTTTGAACTCCCCATGAAGTCTTCAAATTCCCGATGAAAGTAGGAAAGTTCTCGGAGAAGTTTTCGTATCCTCGGTGAAGGTAATGGCTCTCTCCCCAGGAAGTCAAGGTTTGGTTGAAGTCCAATCCATCTCTCCCCAAGTGAAGAACGCTTCCTTTATTAGAATTGCAATTTATTTTTGCAAGTGTTCTCCAAAATCCACTCCCTTGTGGTATCCCTCTCTTGGATGTTAATGGCTTCTCAGCAGTCGATTATCGATACTACTACTTCTCATTTAATCATTCAAGCATGCATTCATTACATTACATCTCTCTAAACGCATAGCATTCCGTTGATTTGGAGCATTACGCATAAAAGTTCAAACATGCATATTAAGTGTTTGCCAATTATGTATATCCAGAAGAAATAAAAAAATCTATGTGGTCTACCCTCAAGGTGTTTTCTCAACGGATTCCTGCTTCCCTAATTGTCACTTCAAATTGAGTGTCTTATGGGAACTCATTCTCTCTCCAGTGGAGTTTTCTGTGACTTTCTTTATCTCAATCACGTCGGTTTGTGTCACCTTTTTCCCCAGTAATTCGTAAACTTTCCTTGCTTATGCAAGTCGTCGGTTATCTTACCCGTGTTTGCCTTACCTTTTCAAGTATTTGAGTATCCATACTTGGTGTATGGTAATTCAGATATTTGCCACTCTTAAAGAATTATACCCTGCCTTAGGCCTGAGGGATATTATAGTTCATTCGCTTTTGCAAGCACTTTTTTTTTAAAGCCCGATATGGTGGCAACCTTCTGTTAGAGACTGCTTCGGTCAGTCTCTTTACCCTATAGTGCGTCTTTATACATATGCTTCTTTTCCTCTGTAAGTCGTAGACTTTCCTTGCTTATGCAAGTCGCTGGTTATGTTACCCGTGTTTGTCTAGCCGTTAGAGTGCGAGTAAGAGTTGGTATTCAACCTTTCTTGCTTTTCAAGTATTTGAGTATCCATACTTGGTGTGTGGTAATTCGGATAATTGCCACTCTTGAAGAATTATACCCCGCCTTTGGCCTTAGGGATATTATAGTTCTTGTGCGTTGCATGCACCTTTTTAAAGCCCGACATGGTGGCAATCTCTGATAGAGTCCTCTCGATCGGTCTCTTTCCCTTTTGAGTTCATCTTCACCCGATGGCCTCTTTGTTATTTGTTTTCGCCTTCTCCGGCGTTCTTCATATTATTGAGTTCATCTTCACCCGATGGCCTCTTTGTTATTTGTTTTCGCCTTCTCCTGGCGTTCTTCATATTATTAAGTCCATCTTCACCCGATGGCTTCTTTGTTATTTGTTTTCGCCTTCTCCGGCGTTTTTCCTATGATTGAGTTCATTTTCACCCGATGGCCTCTTTGTTGTTTGTTTTCGCCTTCTTCTGAAGTTCTTCATATTATTAAGTCCATTTTCACCCGATGGCCTCTTTGTCGTCTATATTCGCCTTCACCCGGCATTCTTCCTATTTCTTGAGTTCACCTTCTCCCGGTGCTCTTTTTGGAAAGTCTTGCCTTCTCCCGGCACTCTTTCTATGGGTAGCTCGTCTTCTCCCGACGTATTACCGTCTGTCGAGTTCACCTTCACCCGGTGCTCGTCTTTGAGAATTTCGTCTTCTCCCGACGTTTCTCTTTGGTTGAAGTTCACCTTCTCGCGGTGGTTTCTTCTCCAGTTAGTTCACCTTCACCCGGTGTTCGCCCTTTTAGAGTCTTGTCTTCTCCGACATTCTCTTGGGTAAAGTATCACCTTCTCCCGGTGGTATTTTCTAGATAGGTTTGTCTTCTCCCGACATTACCTTCTAGTTTGTCAGGTAACCATCGTATCTCGATGTTTTTTATCCTTGACAGTTGAGTTCACCTTCTCCCGGTGTTCTCTTTGAGAATTTTGTCTTCTCCCGACGTTTCTCTTTGGCTGAAGTTCACCTTCTCCCGGTGGTTTCTTCTTCAGTTAGTTCACCTTCACCCGGTGTTCGCCCTTTTGGAGTCTTGTCTTCTCCGACATTCTCTTGGGTAAAGTATCACCTTCTCCCGGTGGTATTTTCTAGATAGGTTCGTCTTCTCCCGACATTACCTTCTAGTTTGTCAGGTAATCATCGTATCTCGATGTTTTTTATCCTTAACAGTTGAGTTCGCCTTCTCCCGGCATTCTCTTTGAGAGTCTTGTCTTCTCCCGACGTTTCTCTTTGGCTGAAGTTCACCTTCTCCCGGTGGTTTCATCTTCAGTTAGTTCACCTTCACCCGTTCTCCCTTTTTAGAGTCTTGTCTTCTCCGACATTCTCTTGGGTAAAGTATCACCTTCTCCCGGTGGTATTTTCTAGATAGGTTTGTCTTCTCCCGACATTACCTTCTAGCTTGTCAGGTAATCATCATCTCCTGATGTTTTTATCCTTGACAGTTGAGTTCGCCTTCTCCCGGTGTTCTCTTTGAGAATTTCGTCTTCTCTCGACGTTTCTCTTTGGCTGAAGTTCACCTTCTCCCGGTGGTTTCATCTTCAGTTAGTTCACCTTCACCCGGTGTTCGCCCTTTTTAGAGTCTTGTCTTCTCCGACATTCTCTTGGGTAAAGTATCACCTTCTCCCGGTGGTATTTTCTAGATAGGTTTGTCTTCTCCCGACGTTACCTTCTAGTTTGTCAGGTAATCATCATCTCCTGATGTTTATATCCTTTGATTGAGTTCTCCTTCTCCCGGTGTTCTCTTTGATAATTTCGTCTTCTCCCGACGTTTTCTCTTTGGTTGAATTTCACCTTCTCTCGGTGATTTCTTCCTCCGGTTGGCTCGTCTTCTCCCGATGTCCAATTCTTTTGTTGAGGTCGCATGTATACGTTGGCCCTCTTCATATCTCTATACATCATCCTGGATGGGTCATTTCAATACAATTGTTCTCGTGAGCGGAATGTCCGAGTTCGTTCGTATGAATTTGTCTCATTTTTTTCTACACTGAGTCACTCTTTCGTGGGTTTCTCTCATACATCATCCCTAGAGGGTCGCTTTAATGCATTTGTTCTCGTGAGCGGAATGCCCGAGTTCACGTGTATAAGTTTTCCCTCTTTGTATCCCTCTGTATCATTCTTGACGGGTTGTTTCAATATAATTATTCTCGTGAGCGGAACGCCCGAGTTCGGTTGTATGAACTTGTCCCCTTCATTTCTCATCCTCACTGAGTCGCCCTTTCATGGGTGTCCCCTCTTCATCATTTTTGGTGGATCGCTTCAATACAATTATTCTCTTGAGCGGAATGCCCGAGTTCGTTGGTATAAGTGTGTCCTCCTTTTATCTCTCCAGTGTGTATGTTCAAACAAAAAAAATCCAAAATATAGTTCGTTGGTATAAGTCTGAATTATTTAAATTAACAGTGACCAATTGATGCATGTTACATAAAAATATAAAAATAAAATGTGACATATTAATAAATCTGAATAATGAAAAAATTTAATGATAGTTTTTTATTTTTTTTGGACAAAATAGAGAAAATTGGACTTAGCAAAAAATAAACGAAAACTTTACGTTGTACCCCCACAGTTAATCCTGTACCCCACATTTTTTAAAAAATGACATTTTTACCCTAACTATAATTTAATTATTTTACTATTTGATTTTTACCATTTTGAAAAGACAAATTTTACATCCGAAAAACACTTCCAAAGCGCTTGGAACACTTTCGAAGTATTCGGTATGTAAAACACAAATCGGACAGTTTTAAAAAGTGTTCGGTTTCTAAAAACCATTCAGAACACTTTGTGCAAGTGTTAGGAATGAATCTAATTGTATAACAAATCGAACACTTTCGAAAGTGTTTGTAAATAAATAATAATAGAACAGGTTTCTTAAAGTGTTAGGAGCTTTTAATTTTTTTTTTTTAATTTTTTTCCGGTATGGAAATTCAAAAAACGAATCCTCCATAGATCTGACGGATGTATTCACTACATGAAACATTCGCTACGAGAAAATGTTATTAGTTGGATTAAGAAATAAAATCACCGTTATTATTAGCGTTCGGACCTTGGCGGCAAGAGGAAGGAGGAATAAGATAATTTTGGGTGTGATAGGCGGAAAATACAAGGATAAAAGTGGAACTCGGGCGCAACTAAGAGATGTGGATGTCCGTTCAAAATAAGGTCGACTCCGTCAAAGATGGGTTGGGATGGAAGGTAGATGTAAAGTGTGGAGTTCATAATCATGGATTACGATAGGCTTGAAGGGCATGCGTTTGTTGGAAAATTGACCTCGGATGAAAAACAACATGTTTTGATTTAACAAAGAGACATGTTCCTCCTAGACACATTTTGACTTCCCAAGAGAAATCACGAAAATATCACTCGGATCACTCAAATTTATAAGCGAAGAGTGTGATAAAAAAGAGATAAGGGTCCAAGATCGAGATACAACATTTGCTAAAGCTAATTGAGGATCAGGATATGTCTCTGGAGTAGAAAGAGATGGTTCGAGATATTGTGAGAGATATTTTTTGGGCGCATCCAGAGTCCGTCAAGTTGTTGAATATCTTTCCCATTGTCTTAGTTATGGATAACACATATAAGACAAACAAATATAGGCAACCTCTCTTTGAAATTGTTGGCATGACATCGACGGAGTTGACTTTTGCTGTTGCATTTGCTTATATGCGAGCAGACGGATAGTTTTTGTTGGGTCTTGAGAAGTGAAGGAATTGTTTGTGCAGAAAGATCTGCGTCCGAAAGTGATTTTGACGGATAGAGATCTAGCATTGGTGAAAGCTGTGGAAATTGTGTTCCCTACTACACAAAATTTGCTATGTCGTTTTCATATTAACAAAAATGTTGGGATGCGATGCAAGCAATATGTGGTGAAAGAAATACGAGAGACCATTGACACATTATGGGAGGAAGTTGTGTGGGCTAGTGACGA
This sequence comes from Vicia sativa, assembly GCA_021764765.1. Lineage (NCBI taxonomy): Eukaryota > Viridiplantae > Streptophyta > Magnoliopsida > Fabales > Fabaceae > Vicia > Vicia sativa. The sequence goes on along the minus strand of CM038793.1, from coordinate 261,729,999 downwards.
GGTTGAGTATGCTCAAAAGTTGGAACAACTTGAGCAAGCCTGTTTTAATTGTGCTGACTTTATTGATTATGTGAAAGACACATGGTTGATTCCAAATATTCGAATGACTTCAATGATAAATTAATGATAACATACACTAAAGAGAAATAACGCATAAAATCATAAATATTTAAAGAGTTACTAGAGAGTTACTAAAAATAAGTCACAAATATTTACAAAGTTACTAAAAATTACACAAATATTTAAAAAGTTACTAAAATTACTAAATCATAAAATCACTCTTCATTACATAAATGTGGCGGTAAATAAATCCAAATGCGGATCATCCTCTTCGACAAATTTTTGTAGATGATGATGAATTAATGCGATCTGAGCCAACTTAGGATCGGATGACCTGTTACAAGCGTGGGCGCACCTATCTTGGTTCATCAACCGGCGGTTGTACCAATCGATGTGACACCCGATAATACCAGTCCAGATAATTTTCCACAGTCTCGGAGGGAAATGTGACAGCAGTTGTGTGACCAACTACGTCTACAACACTTTGGTCGTAACCAATCCAGTTAACATCCACATCTGCCTCAATAATATTGGTGGGTGAACGTGGTATATACTGAATAAGACCAAACTGATGTAAACATCTGTCAGCCAAATATAATACATAAGTACCTCCCCAACAGAGTCCTCCTCTGAAATAAGCAAGCTCGTCGAACGCACGAAACTGCCTATGATCCTCAAAAGGATGTCACACCATGTCAACCGGTGTCAATCTATCGAGGACAGCTCGCAATGCATCCACCTTCAATGCTCCTTGCTTGTATGCCCATCTCATCGCTCTCGGCATTCCAACGTTCTCACTTGGATGCCAGTTTTCCACGACTCTTCCAATTCCAAGAAAATACTCATGGATCCAGCACTGTGTCAATAAAAATTAATTAACAATTAATAATAATTAAAAATTATCTAAACAATAAATAATAAATAAAAATTATCTAAACAATAAATAATAAATAAAATTATCTAAACAATAAATAATAAATAATAAATGAATTACACGAAGAAGAGTCGGATAACCACAAGTTGTTTGGTGCCAAACATACATGCATCTCAAGTGAAACATACTGATGTCACCAATGCGGTGCCCCAACTATATCTTCCGGCACCTCCAGTGCGCAAGAGATATATATTTTGCTTGACAAGCGTAAGCGTCTTGTCGGCAAAAATAGTGCAACCTACTAACATCATCATCGCTGCGGCGCATATGCCCAATTATTAAGACCTCTATGGGCAACAAAGGTATCATACAACCCTTCCAACTTATAGTAGGCACCTCTATTGCCACGAACTTGAGTCGTGGCTTCTCTACGTGACACTCCTAAACATGTCACAGCAAGCTCGACATCATCTTGATGACATGGCGAGTCGAGAAAATACCTCTAATAGGAGGTGGAGAATACAAGATCGTCATCGAGTAATCGTCATCTCACCAAATGGTATGTGAAATGGCGGCGTCTCGGAATGCCACCTCTCTACAAAAGCAGTGATTAAATTCGGATCTACCTTTGTCATACTAGATCTTTGCAAATGTGCAAGACCGAATTTGTCATCAATCTTTCCATCTCTCTAGGGAGTTGCAGGGGAACCCATTCTTTGAGTTTTTGAGTATGCAGCACATTTTAATTGTTTTTCGGTCCTCTTTCACGAAGAAAAAAATGTTGAAAAAATTTAACATATTAATAAACTATGCAAAAATTAACTTAATTCATTTGATTAAATTTTCATTTACTTACCTCTCCATTACCACAAATGTCGACACGGTCTTTCGTATCTAACTAACACGATAAATCGGATGGTCCACCGAGAATCCCTAGGCACCTCCGGAGGATGTGATCAGATGCACCATCATTTCTCCGAGCACAAGGTCGTCCGTCGGGGCCTAATCGTCGAGGCATTCGAAAAAATAATAACATCAAAATATGAAGAAAAAAAGAAAAACCTAAGCGGAACACTTAGGGAGAGTGTTAGGAATGAATTCGAACACTTTTAGAAAGTGTTCCGGAATATATTACAAACGGAACACTTTCTAAAAGTGTTCCGGAAAAAGACAAAAAAAACAAACAAAAAATTAAAACCGGAACACTTCCCAAAAGTGTTCCGGTTTAGAAAAATTTTTGGAACACTTACATGATGTGTTCCGGAGTGCTTTTTTGTGTACCGGAAGACTTTCCCAAACTGTTCCGGGAATGCAATAGGTTTTGAGAGATTTCGGAACACTTTTAGAGGAGATGTGAAAAATGATTTTTTTTTAAAATCTTATGCTTTTTATATGAGGGTATTTTCATCAAAAAAATTTTGTAGCGGGGGTACAGGTTAAAAGGTGGGGGTACAAAGTAAAATTTTCAAAATAAACAATCAGACTTAGTAAAAAAACGCATACGGGCTTAGTAACAATTCGGACTAGGCCTAATAAAAACACTAAAACACCTCCCTGTTTTTGAGCCCAGCGTGACAATTTAACTAGGTTCAGTTCATTTTAGAATTCTGTTTTACACCCCCCTGCGTTGTACATTTCACATACTAACACATGTTCAATTTAGCTTTCGTTTTCGATTGTTTCGAATTGTAAAAAAACATATAAAAAATGTAATAAAAATAGTTTCTGATGTTTTAAGATATTAGATTATTTTTGACATTTTTTTAAATATTTTTGCATTTAATTTCTTTTAATTCTAATTCATTTTTAAATAATACATTTAGATGTTTTTTTAATTTGAATTAACTTAGGAAGTATAATGCCATTTCTTCTTTGAAACTCTAAGATATTTTTCATACCATTTAATTATAGTTGAAAGTATACCTTAGCATTGTAAGTAAAACTTCAAATTTAGCTTCGATATTCCGATTTCTTTGTAAATAATCATTTTTTGCGTATTATACTTTATTTAAAAGCCGCATTCTTGTTTCGACATTACATTTTGTATACGGTCGGGCGTCATATTATTGATTTGGACGTATAAAATCTGTATTTTTATGTTGTACACACGTGTGTGTGTTTTGTATCTGTTTGTCTGGATTATGATCTTGTGCAGGTGTATTTGATTCAGATGGGTATGACACATTCTGATTGTGCTTTCTGTGTCTCTGCATATTTCTCACCGGATTTTCTTATTGCATGCCAGCAGTACTTGAAGTTTTCCGGAGTATTTCTATAGCTTGCGTGCTCTTCGAATTTAATATCCGTCGGGTATTTATTCTATTTTATTTATCGCATTTCTTTACCGCTTTTCTAGAGAGCATGAGAAGTAGGATTTTACTGCTTTCCTTGCCATGAGAAGTAGGAATAGAGATGTATGAAGGGGCTTCCGTGGTTGGAGCATGTTCGGGAACCCTACGGTTTATTTAAAGACCCGTTTAGGGCAATTACATTTGCTAATTGTGGTTGGTTTGTTTTAAATCCTCCATCGCATAGGGAGGTAATTTCGATGCATTTACATTTGTGCTTGCATAGGTCGAGTGGTTAGGACACTGACGTGGTACCACTAAGCAAAGTCCGCTTTTATATTTCTGTCATCGAGTCATTGATATATGGGCAAGCGGAAGGTAGGGTCCATGACCAACCCCATGCAGTTCTAGTCCGTGTCATTTCGGCTGCGAATCGTATTGCTTCCTTTATCGAGTCAATAATAAAAGTGACAAGAGTTCCCTATTCTGACTCTCCACGCTTTCCTGGGGTTCGCATTTATTGTAGAACTCGCACCATTCGCTCAACAGGAATTGGATGTGTCGGCTCCTGGTTGACTTACGGTATGCTCGTTACTGTCGAGGCTATGGGACTTCCTCCTCTTCCTGCGCTTGTGTGCCATTTGTTTGTTTGCATTGCATTATTTGTGTGCTTCTGTCAAAGCACTTGCTTGCTTCATTCCTTTTGTCGTCTTCGACTCTACTTTAGTTAGTGATTCGAGATGGACATTGACTTAGGTTGTAAACATTTTCCCTCCTATTTGTGATCTTCGACTCCATTCTAGCTGGTGATCGAGATAGACATAGATCTAGGTGGTAAACCTTTGCATGTTCCTTTAGGATTCTCTCGACTCTACCTTAGTTAGTGATTCGAGTTAGACCTTAGGATGTAATCCATGCATGATGACATTAGGGATAACATTAGATAGTTTCCCTTATTTGTTTTCCAGTTTCTTTTGCATTCATGCATTTAATAAAACTAAAAATTGTTTTCTTTTTCTTTTTGCAAATTAAAACACTTACTAATGGTTCAAACTCCTTTTCAAAGGTAAAAACAACCAACCAATTCAAACCTTTTTGCCTACGGGTTTTATTTATTGTGTTTAAAATTCTTTTTCATAATTAAAAAACACATAACCCACCAAAACATGTGAGCCGAACTACGGCGCTCTGACTTTCCCATTGCACGCGGGAATACGTAGGCATCTTGTCACGGGGCTCGATCGAGCGAACTTTGTAAATATTTCCTTCTTTTCCCCGTGTTTTCTTTATTTTCTTTTCTTTCACACGCATTCTTTTTTAGCATTCAGACGTAGCAATTAAGTAGTAAATAGATATAAACACACCCATTAGACAGAAAGTAGAAGTGGATACCGTAGAGTACTACGGGCGTGTGGGGTGCTAATACCTTCCCTTCGCATAATAGATTCCCTTACCCTATCTCTCGGTCGCAAGACCGTGCCTTATCCCTTTTAGGTTTTCGTGATGCATTCACCTTTCTCCTTTCGTGAGATAAAAAACGTTCGATGGCGACTAAATTGATATAGTTATCGGATGATGTTCAGCTGGTTGTTTCAATATGCACATGCACGAGGCATCTGCTCCGTATTACCCTCAACAAATGACCATCCTGAAATTTGTGGGAAGTGATGTAGGATCCACCCCTAAAATATCAAAATTATATCAGTTAGTTTCAAAATCAAAATAATTAAAAAAGAAAGCTAAGAAATTTATTTTATACCATCAAAAGAGTCATGCTGCCGGTGATCTACCACGTCTTCCACCTAGCCGCCTTCGTCAACTATGTATACCAGAAATTATTAAATACCTGGTATACACCAAATTTCAGGAAGCATATTTAAAAAATATGGTATATCGAAAATTACAAAATATCTGGTATTACCCAAATTTCCGTTGTGTTTTTTAAAATTCCGGTATACCGGATTTTACTTAATATCCGGTATACCAGAAATTTTGCGCATATTTGAAATTTCCGGTATGTATAAATATTTTGTTTTTTTTCCAACGGTTGAGATTTTGCCGACACTTTTGGAGGGTCCAAATTGCACCGACACTTATGTGTGGTCTAAAATGTATAACCATTTGTATAAATAGGAGTTTTAGGGTTATTGAGTAACACATCTCAACAACATGATTCTTTCTCAATATATGATTAAGGTAGAAGTGTATTACAATGGCCGCAAACCTGCTGTTGAATTCAACCTCCCAGATGGATCTGAGTCCTTTGCCACCTTGAAGGAAACTTTGAATGATTTGCTGCCTGATTTCGAGATCAGAAAGGTGACAAAGATCGAGTTTTGGGAGGATTACATTGGTATAGATGGTTGGGTGAAATACAACCTAATCGAGCTGAAGAATGATGAAGATGTGAAGGCCATGTGAAAATCATTTCGTCGTAAGATAACCAAAGGTTCGATCGAGTTGGACGCGAAGATCCAGAGATCTGTTGACGACATAATGAAGTGTCTAAAGCATCCAGATGAATCTGAATCCGATAGTTCCTAGGTTTTCATGTATTAGAGTACTTTTACGTTTGTTGTTTGTCACCTGATGTTTGTTAACTTATTCAAGTTATTTTGTGTTATTTTATTTTCTTTATGTAATCAAAAGAAAAGGTACTAGCCAAAAAATAAAATGCAATAAACTAGAAGATTGTTTGTCACAACATACATATATAATACAATGCAATAGCAAAATAAAAATCTACATAGGCCCTCCACGGGCAATGTCAGCCAACCTAGCAAACCCATGATAAACGTAACCATCAGGGTTCACCAACCCCATGATGTTATCTAATGTAACTGTGATGAGCTATAGGCGGGTGTCCTGGTCAGCTGCGGGAGGAGGTGGTGGTGGTGGATCGGAAGAATTTCTGGTACCTGAAGGCCCTAGGAAGTCAGATACTAAAGTCGGTGGTATTATCCGAGGGTGTATCACACTAAGGAACCACTCAAGGTATTTATCCTTGCACTGTCCAGGCTCCTGAACCCTGACGGTTGCATCCATGATCTCACGAGGGAGCTAATGATGTGACTCTGAAACCATCGATCAATGCCACTATCTAGGCATGTGGGACCAGCCGTGGGAGGCCTTGTACATTATCATACTGGCGTAGACACCTCTTAGGAAAGTGTCTAGCCACATAGCTTTCTCATCGGACATGCCCTGAATATAACGTAGATACCTCAAAAGGATGATGAGGGCGATGAGTTGTATACAATGTCCAGATGACATCATCCAAGGTTAGAGCATCCAACCTCCTCTTGTACTCCATCACACCTCCAGGGTGGGTCTGTCTGGCCTTGCACCTCTTCATATATGGGTATGTAGGCTCAACACACAACACCTTTGATTGCAACTTTATACGTCTTATAGCATCTAGACCGCAAGTATACAATCCTATCGCGTGTAGCTTTAAAGATTATTGAATCCCAAGGGACTAAATGTCGACCTATCGTTATCTAAGGTTACTACGTAAATCTAAGGCTAATGATGTAAATAATTGGGGGTTTAGGGAACCTAACTGATTGTAATCTAGTTTAGATTCAGGGGAAAAAGTATCGGTATGTAATGTTCGGACTTCGGGGATTTTAGAAACTCATGGACTCAAACTCGTATTATCAAAATGTGTTTCAATAGGAAATATTTATTTGAAAACCCTCTTCTCACACTCTCGTGTTTATTGATTCAGATCCTATAATCAAACCTAATTGAGTGCTCCCGCTATTTCAATTAGAGTTTAAAAATAATTTTTAAAAATAAATAAAACCTAATCAACTTAAAAGCGCTCTCGCTATATTTTAAGTTGATGCTCAATTACTAATATCCAGTTATCATCTCAAACTCTCACTTTATTGATTCTAACTTCTAGTCTGTATTTTACTCTCGTAACAAAACAGTTGCATTAAAAAATAGTAATCGAAACCAGAAAGTCAATCATTTTTAAAATGGAATAAATCGAACGGTGTTGCTAAACCCCGTCGGCTATATGACCTTATATACCGATAACTAGATTTAGCCTAGCATGTTAAACGATTCAGTTATAGCGCAACAATGATAAATAGATAGTTCAGATAAAACATGCATTTCAGATAAATTAGACATAAAATAAATAAACAGTTAAATAAACCAATAAATAAATAAATAAATAAAATTAAATAAGACAGTAAATAAATAAATTAAAATAAACATGAAAATAAAAGGCGGAATATTTGGCAAGTTCCAAGAGTCTCCCACAAGTCGGTGAGATTTGCCCTTCGTTGTCCGAAAATCAAATGCAATGAAAGAAATTAAAAAGGCGCAATTCTAACGTAAGGTTAGAATTGGCAAAGGTTTGCAGCAATCCCCGATGCGGAAATTGCTACGAGAAAGGAAAGCAGATAAACTAAAATAAATCGACTGGAAATAAAATCGATATTGAAAATAAAATTTGGCAGAGTAACGGTAAAAAATGCAGAAGAAAAAACGTATTTGAAACTGAAGTCGAGTGACTATTTATAGAGTTAGGGTTGCGTTGGTAGTTGGGGAAGTTGAGATTTTCTCTCCACCGAATCCTCCTTCGTAGCGATCGCTACGGAGCTGCTGGGGTCTTGTAACGGTCGTTATAGGCTTCTTTAGTGAGTAAGTGTCGCTCCCTTGAGCGTAATGGTCGCTAGGGTTTGCTTTGGTGGGGTGTAACGGTCGTTACACCCTTGGGCCAGGTAGAAGCGCGCGTTTGGAAGTGGGTTGGGCTTGCTTCCTTGTTAATTCTTTCAGATTTTCTTCTTTCACACCACCACTTCTTGTCATACACCCATATTTGCTTTATATGCTATTCTTTTGTGGGTTTTGAGTATGATTTATCCATCTTTTCTCGACTTTCTCCGCACATGCCTTATAATTGGTAAAAACATGAAAACATAGAAAATACTGGCATAATACGAATAAAGAGTAATTTAATTAATTGAAATGCGAATATAATTCATGTAAATTGACTCAAATAATCGATACATTTTCGGGTTATCAACCTTCTGGTCACATATATGAGGGAAGTGCTCGTATTTCCAACACTGCATAAATAAAGATAATGAAATTATTATACGAATACCTAATAATTATAAAAAAGCATCTACTGAAATATAGTATACATGTAACAGACTCAGATAACCAGCAAACTGTCTGGTCTTAGGACGGTAAGCAGCATCAAGTGTCGTGTACAAAATCGCCACTCCCCAAGCCCAACATGGAGTGTCAAGGGCGCTGAATAGAGACAAGTAACAGACATCAATGTGAACTCCATACTTGGCCGCAAAGAGAGTACATGCCACCAGATGTAGCATGTACGCCCTAGCGGCAACCTCATACCTCTCTGCCTCCATAAGCGCCTTATAAGTAGTCCTCAACCAAGACATGCGGAGGTGAAATCTCAGAGTCACACAAAACTCATGTAGGACGTCCACCTCATCCACCTCCAAAGCATTCAAAACTATGCGCACCGCCGTCGCCTAGTCCTTATACACTGATGTGAAAAACGTACCAGTAATTAGAAGGTGCAAGAGGCCATCCACATCATCTAAAGTTACTGTCATCTCCCCAAATGGAAGATGGAAGGATGATGTCTTCGGGTGCCACATCTCAACAAAAGTTGATAGCAGAGGGAATCCAACATGGTCAAGGAGCATCCAACAAAGTCCTTCAGTATGAAATCCTCAATTATCCTCCTCACCTCCTCAAGCATCGTAGTCTCTGGGAAGTTCTTCAACTTGGACCCATGAGAAGAAACCTTCAACACTGGACGCTCCTAAAACAAAACAACACAATTACAACAAATTAGTATACATCAAATCGTGTAGTACAAATAAAAATTAAGCATTAAACCAAACCAATTATACATACCTCACCCTGCCATATCCTATAAGCGACATGGTCAGCATAACCCCTCAAAACGGACCTGTCAGAAGGTCCTCCGGGGAAACCACCACCAGTACGCACTGATGGCTCATTAGTCGTGGTGTTTGTATCAGCATGAGACACCACATCCACTTCCTCTTGGACCGGCTCCTAAGTCGGCACCTGCATCGCCTCCTGAACCAGCAGATGCACTGCCTCCTGAACCGACTACTCAACTATCCGCTCCTGCATCACCGGCTCCTCAACAACTGACTCCTAAACCACCAGTTGCGCTACAACTACCTACTCCACTGTAGGAACATAAGGTTGATCCTCAACTGCGGCGGAAGCTCTAGCAGTCCGTCGGTGAGGTGCACGAAACCCCAACGCGGCCTGCTCAGCCATCCGTTTCCGGTGAGAACTGGTTAGACGACGGTGTTTGGCTTGTATCTCTGAGGCATACGCCTCATCAGCGGCTCAAGCCACAACATCTGCTCGATTAGTAGCCCTGTCGGAAATAGAACCATCTCTGCCTCTAGTCCTCACTGCAAGCAAAATTAAAAATCATAATAAACATAAATATTTTTGAAAAAAATATAGAAAATATCGGAAATTTTGAAATTTCCGATAAGGAAAGTGTACCGGAAATTTCAGAATTTTCGATATCATTATCAAATGATAATATCAGGAATTTTGAAATTTTCGGTGCGGAAATACCGGATATTTCATAATTTACGGTAGGTAATATCGAAAATTATGAAATATTCGGTACAAAATACTGGAAATTTCTCCAAATGTACCGTAAATCTTATTTATTTTTGTAAAATTTCCGATATCGCCACTAAATTTCCGGTATCATTAGAAAATTTTCAAAATACATGTGTACTGTGAATTTGAAGAATAAAAAATAATTGGACAAAATCGTCTTTTCATAACATTAAGGGGTACTAGATTAGTGGAATGAAAAATTCTCTTGATTTGATTATACAACATTTGTTGATTTGATTATAAGACATCAACATCACCAATTGCAAATACATATTCATTATAGTAGTTCAAATGCATAAATGTCGCAGGAAAAATCATTTAAGTTAAAAAAATAAAATGATAGAATATTTTTTTATATATTAAATAACCTAAATTTTAACTTAAGTTAAAAAAATATAAATTAAAAATAAAATATTAAATTAAATACCATAGGCTCACACTAGTAGAATCTACTCAATGAAACTGATCATCAATATGCTTAGATAAGAAAATTAAGAATTTCTAAAAACACAAGTTTTATTGGAAATTTCATAAAAAATTTAGAAAAAAATCTGTTTTTTTGAAAAATTCAGTACTTTATTTTATTAAGAATTTTTGTTATGCTATCAAAAATTTCAGTATATTTTGAAATGTTTAGAAAAAAATTCAAAATTTTGCATAAAAATATCCGTAAATTTGATCCTTGTACATCCCTTTGAATCTGTTCAGGTATATTTTTAGAATAATAAAAATTAGGTGTGTCATGTATAACTTGAGGGTTGTTGTGTTAAAGCCTCAAACAATAGAGATCACTTTACAATTTGTGGAAATTGAAAGGGACTTATTTGTTATATTTGAATTTTTTAGATAAATTTTGAAGACTATTTGACAAAATTTGAAAACATCATTAATAAAAAATTGAGTTAAATAATTTTTTTGGTCCTTACAAGTTAGAGAGTTTTTGATTTTGGTCTTTGTATCTTTTTTTTTGTCTGAGTCCCAATATCTCACTTTATTGTTGGCGTTACTCCCCGTCCAGGGTTAGAATTTTGTTTAAAAAAATCATATGTGGCACAAATGTTGTTGACTAGGCTTTTATTTTTTACTATAACACTCATTATTACATGTGACACAAAGTCATGTTTCAGAAAATTTTACCCTATACCCCCCACTCTTATTCCGATACCCCTACGCATTTTTCAATATTCCAATTTTACCCTTTTTACTTTTTTTATTTTTATATGAATTTTTTATTTATTTTACTTTTTCGAGGCGTCGGAAAAGCAAAAGGAGCAGAAATTTAACAAACCGGATAACCCAGAATGGCTACATCCGGTATGTATTTTTAACGAACCGGATAACCCAGCCTATCTACATCCGGAACGCATGTTTCACCGGAAAACCCAACCTTGAGTTATCCGGTTCACAATATTAACAAACCGGATAACCTTGCTCTGTGTATTCCGGTTTGTATAATATTGCCAACCGGATAACTTGTTGTGTAGTTATTCGGTTCCTTTTTTTTTTTTTTAACAGGTGTTATTCCTCAGTTATGCGATAAAAATCAGACATGCGTAGATACCACTGATCTGTTTACTTCTGCAGAACGTTTTGCCACAAGAGAAGAGGTAATAAGATGGGTTAAGGAGATTGGAATCAGGAATAAAGTGACCGTTATAATAACACGTTCAGATACCAAAACAGGCAAGAGAGGAAGAAGTGATAAAGTAATATTTGGTTGTGATAAAGGTGGAAAATACAAAGAAGGAGAAAGTGAAACACAGAGTGCTAGTAAGAAATGTGGTTGTCCGTTCAAAATTAGATCCACACCGTCAAAAGATGGTTCGGATGGAAGATTGATGTAAAATGTGGAGTTCACAATCATGGGTTACGATACATTTGCGGGCATCCGTTTGTAAGTCGACTTAATGCGAACAACAACAACATATTGTTGATTTGACAAAACGTCATGTTCCACCAAGACACATCTGTTGTCATTGAAGGAGCAAGATCCGAAAATGTCACTCGGATCACGCAAATATACAAGCACAAGAGTAAAATACTGAGAAAGATATAAGGGGCCTAGAGCGAAATGCAACATTTGTTTAATGGTAGAGGAATCGATTATGTATCTTGGAGCGGGAAAAAGATGATTCGAAGTTGTGAGGATATTTTCTGGGCTCATCCAGAATCAGTGAAGTTGTTGAATATGTTTCCTGTTGTGTTGATTATGGATAGCACATACAAGACAAATAAGTATAGACAACCTCTGTTTGAAATAGTTGGTGTGACATCCACTGAGTTGACATTTGCTATTGCATTTGCATATATGGAATCAGAGCAGACTAAAAAATTTTGTTGGGTTTTGGATAAGTTGAAACAGTTATTTACTAAGGACGGTTTTTGGCCACAAGTGGTGTTGACTGATAGAGATCTTGCCTTGATGAAAGCAATTGAAACAGTATTTCCCAAAACAACCAATTTGCTTTGTCGATTTCACATCAACAAAAATGTGAAAGCGAAGTGTAAGAAATATGTTGTGGATGACATGCGGGAGTCGATAGAGAAAATGTGGTATGAACTTGTAAGGGTTGGTGATGAGGTGGAGTATCAACAACGGTTGCAACAACTTGAGCATGCATGTGTTGACTTTACAACATTTATTGATTATGTGAAAGATACATGGTTGTCTCCGCATAGACATAGATTCGTCGAAGCATGGACTAATCAAGTGTTGCATTTGGGAAACACCACGATACCCAAAAGTGCGGGTGTACTCATAGAAAAGTGTATGGGTTACCTTGTGCTTGTGAGTTAGGGAGATATACACTGAGTGGTGATCCAATACCAATTGAGGCTATTCACATTCATTGGAGAAAGCTAAGTATGGAAGGCAAACAAGAGGTGGATGCAGATGATGGATCAGAGTTGGACATGACCCATGCAATTGAGGAAATTTGGAAAAAGTACAGGGCAGCAGATGTTGTCGGGAAAAGAGCATTAAAGAGTAGGGTGTGTGAAATTGCTTATCCCACTACATCAAAAATGTTGTGCTGAAAAATTAAAACCAAGGGAGGAGTGAAGAAGAATGGGAAGAGACCTGCGGGATATGATGTTTATCGTGATCCTTCATATCACGAGTATGTTGATTAAGCGCACTCGAACTCCCAAAAGTCTTCAAAGAGGGTATGTTCACGATTATCCCAAACCTCGAGAAAAACCATGTAGTAAATACATTACACAATTTCCGGCTAAATCGGACCATTTATTGATGACATTGTTGATGTGATGAAGGATGGAAATTGTGGATTTAGAGTCATTGCATTGTTTCATGGTTATGGATCGGATGGATGGTCAATTGTTCGTCGTGATTTGGATAATGAACTTAAAGGTCCTAGAAGAGCTGTATGAAAAGTTATTTGGACCTCGTTTTTCGATAGTGAGAGATTCGTTGATGATATCAAAGTTAGGTCCTCAACCACTAGAGAAATGGATGACATTACGAAATGGCTTATGTAATAGCTAATCGGTATAATGTCATTGTTGTCTCTTTGGGTTTTCCTTCTCTAACGTTCTTTCCTATGACGACTTCACATTCACCTAATGTGTCCATTTACTGCATTGGATTTGTAGATGGAAATCATTGGGTACAGGTAATTATTTTTTAAGTTACGTTTATACTTATTTTTTAAGTTACATATATACTTATTTTACTTATTTGTTCAATTACGCATAACCAGGTAAACATGAACGAAGGATTTCCGTTACCACCCGTCACACTGGCTTAGAAACAATTCCGCACAAAAGAGGCGACTTCTTGGATGATAGGATTTGGCGGACGACTACAACATTGGCAACGTCTTACACCTGTAGTAGGGCCACGTATTTTTAAACTATAATTGTTATGTGTAGTTTTATTTTGTATTCATTTGACATTTTTATTTCACGCTAGATTTTGGATTCAGATGTCTTTGTTTTGTTTTATATTCATTTGACATATGACATTTGACAAAGCAATATAGATAAGTCTAACAGAAATACATAAATCGTAGGATAATACATGTCACAAAATACAAAATAAGTCTAAAAATAATAAACAAGGCAAATCATGGAGATTGGTAAGGTATCGGCCCTCCCTGAGGTAGTGGTTCGCCTTGTGCTACACGTAAGGATCGAAAGATCTCAATGAACTCATCGTCCTCCTCATTTGCACCGTGTTGCAAGTAGCGATGAAGCTCACCGATATATAGGCTAACCTCTCGTCTTACGGTCCCTCGGCATACGAACCGGGATCTCTCTCCTCATTTTCGGTGCTACCAATCGAGGATGTGACACCATATAATACCAACCCATATACTCATCGACTACATCATAGGGTCGAACAACAAAAGCGCATCCCGAATAACATCCAAAACCCACGAACATAGCTTAACGGTCTATGTCCACATCAAGAGACTCAATAGCATGAGGATGGCGGGGTATGTATTGTTTGTATCAAGCGGCGCAAACATCATCGGGTAGATATAACATTCTTGTACCATACCATTTGAGACCACCCTTGTATAGACATATATCATCAAATGGACATATGTGTGGTGATCCTCAAAAGGGCGCCAAATGACATCATCGGTGTCAATGCATCTAAGCGCTCCCTATCTTTGGTCGACCTTTGTAGTCGATTGCCTATAACACCACTTCATCGCCTCGGAGTGGACTACCTACACCGCAAATACGGATAGACCTCTTTTCCCAATAGAGGAAAATACTGTGGATCGACCATTACACATAATATAAATAAAATTCATAAATAATTAAAGATAAAAAAATAATTTTATATATATATATATATATAACTAAAGATAAAAATATATATATATTTTATACATAATAGAGAGGCATATCCACCCATTGTTTGCGGGAATAGAAGGAAGCATCACCTAAATAGCGGTAAAGATTAACCGTCTGGCCCCAACAATATCTACCACATCCATCCAAATCCCTAAATAGTGATAGATATTTTGCCTCCACGAGTAAAGGTCTTATCGATCGAATGGTGCAACCCAATATGACATCATGTATGCTCTGTCGGACAATCAAACACTTTGCCGCGGCTCAAAAATAACCTTTAACCAATCCAATCTGTAATAAGCACCTCTACAAAATTGGACTTCCTCAGCAGCCTCCTCCAATGAAACTCCCATAAGATCGATCGCTAATCTAATAGCGTCATTATCGATAAACCCTACGAGGTCAACCAACTCACCCCTAATAGGCACGTGAAGAAGACATGAAACATCGTCCAAAGTAATGGTCATTTCACCAAATGGCATGTGAAATGACGATGTTTCAGGATGCCATCGCTCAACAAATGCCGATACGAGATGTTGGTCAATCCTCGACAAACTGGTTCTTTGAAGAGATGATAGACCAGAATTCCCCAACCACTGCTCTATAATAGGAGGAAGCATATGTGGAACCCAACCGATCAATTTCTTTGCCATGTGCGAACCTTTAACTCCTTCTTAGGATGCCTCTCACGAAAATTATTTATACCAAACATGTTATAAAATATATAAATTTTAACAAATAACAATTATTCAAAATAAAATGATAAATATAAACTTACCTCGCCAAACCAAAGATGACGAGCAACGTGACCATCATATCGATAAGAAGAAGTGTCGATGGGTCCTCAGGAAAAGGTGGATGCACTGATCCCTTGCGCTGATGTCCCTCTAAATATTACGCTTCACGGACACGTCGTCGCTCATCTATTCTTCGTCGTTATTGTCACCCGCTGTCTGCGAACCCTTTGGAAAAAAGAGTCAAAAACGGAAAAATTTACAAAATCGCAAAACACAAACCGGATAACCACAGGAGGTGTATTAGAATACAAAACACAAACGGATAACCCCAGCCAAGTTATCCGGTGTGTTAAAATTCCCAAAACACAAACCGGATAACCCACTAGCCAAGTTATCCGGGGTGTTAAAATTCCCCAAAATACAAACCGGATAACCCACTAACTATGTTATCCGGAGTGTTAAAATTTCCAGAAATACAAACCGGATAACTTACTCTTGTGTCTTCCGGAGTGCAATATGAGGACCGGATTTAGGCTGTCTGGGTTCTCCGGTTTTGCCAAAAAATTAACTTCTCTCTCGTTTCTCAGAACTCAAAATGGTAAAAGTGAAAAAAAAAAAAGAAGTAATTACTATTTATACAAGGGCAATTTCGTCCAGATGTCAAAAATGTAGGGGTATGAGAATAAAAGTAGGGGTACGTGGTAAAATTTTCCATGTGTCAATGACAAATTTAACAAAATATATTTTTGTAACTTGTAAGATTCGAACCCAACATGCAATTGTCTTATAAGGGTTGATGTATAACAACAGACTGATGAAAAAAGTGTCATCACCAACATGCATAATGGAAGATTATGGTGAAGATTATGAGAAAATGTGTGAATAATAAAATTACATAATCAAACTGTCAATGATGATTATAGTTTAAAATGGTGGAGCACTAAATAAACATACATGAATACCTCATAAATAAACACATATGTTCTCATTAATCTGAAAAAATTCTAGGTGTGCACGAAGGTTGGGCATGAAGATAAGAACATAAACTCAGAATTAGGGACTGGAACAAAAAAAAAGGTCACAGGGACTAAAACAAAAAATGTGTCAATTTATAGGGACGAAAATATTATTTAATCTGAAATTCTAGATTTGTGTTCTTATCTTCATCTCTAACCTTTTATCAAACCCTGATTTTTTTCAACCCTAAATTATTCTTTGTTTACCCTTTTCTTTTTGATGTCCAGATTGTTTGTTTGAATGACAACTATCACATGTGCTTTTATTCTTTGCTTAAAAATAATTTCTCATACTTCTATCAGGATTAAAGTTTATCATTATACAACAAAAATTCACCACCATATTAGATGATGAAGCTTGCAAACCCATACTCGTCATTAAAAACGACAACAAAATTAAATAAAACAAAAGAAGAATAAGACATAGCCATAGATAAAGATGGAGACGACGAAGAAGAAGAATATGTTTTAGAGACTAATAAGTTTAAATTACAAAATTATTTCATTTTTGGATTTAGTCCTCCTTAATATTGCATGCAATCATTTTTGGATTTAGTCTCCCAATAATTAAATAATAATAATAACCAATCTACATGATGAAAAAATGAAACAAAAAAAATCTGACACGTAAGCAACGTTAACCACATCAACATTTTTGTAACGGCAAATTAACGTAAGGGACTAAAATCAAACGAAATTCAACATACAAGAACTTGGATAATAAAGAAAAGATATAGGAATCAAAATCAAAAACTCGTTAACTTACAAGGATCAACAGACTATTTAAGTCTAAAATTTTTAACATTCGTTTGGTTCATTGAACAAAATCAAACGGAATTCAACATATCTAATTCCTTGAACAGATGGTGAAAAAAAATGTGAATAAGCAATTCTAAGAATGAAAAACTAACCTTAATTTTAAACTTTTCAAATTCATTATGGCCTTTGCTGCTTGAACTAACATTTCTAATGTTTTTCTGATTGTTGGTGCACCACCTAACCTTTTTCTTATCCTTTGTTGATTTCTATTTTCCAACATTTTAATTCATCAATATTGAATTCATCATTAGAATCCATAATTTCATGTCCAACATATGCAATAATAGTATTTTGGTAAGTAGATTCTCATGGCACACAAATAGCTTGTGAGCATGTACATTTACTAGTTGCCATTATCTCTCAAAATATGAATTCTTATTCATCACCAAATTACAAACTTTGATGTCAAAATTTAGTATATTTCACATTCTCCTATATGTAATCAATAGCAATAGATAAAAATTTAAACACACTAAATTCAACTACTTAAATTTCAACGAATAAAAGTTACTGAAATTTTGAACAAAGAGTATAAAACAATATACTGAGAAATAATTTATAACAACAATTATCGTAAGATTTCTATTTTGTGATAAAAAAAAATGTAATTGAACATTAATATAACCCGAGTTGGCGTAAAACAAGAAAAACAATCGTTGTTGGCTTTGCTGTGTCGTTAAAAGTCAGTTGTGTAATCCTCAGGTTTGTACCATAATGAGAAATCAATTCCCTTGCCTTTTAATTCCTCAGTCGCAGGTCCAATTTTCTCCAGAAGCTGTGAAATACACATACAACACCCCAATAAAAAATGCATTTACTTTAGTATCAAGAAATACAACACCCCAATAAATAAAAAATGCATTTACTTTAGTATCAAGAAATTAAAATTTACAGATCTTAACACCCCCTCTCACGCTCAGGAATTGGGGCTGGAGCGTGAAACTAAATGGTGGGTGGTCCAATGGTTCTTAGATGATGCTCTTTAGAAAACTATCCATTAGCAATGATGAATCAATGAACTTGATAGGGACCCTATGGTAATTGAGAATTCTGTTGCTAAACAAACCCCCCAATATGTAATTGAGAATTCTGTTGCTAAACAAACCCCCAATATGGCGGGTTTACTCTAGGAAAAATAAGAGGGGTCCACAGGAGAATGTGTTTCCATAAAATATGAATCAATTTGTAGTTAAGACTTGAGAGATGTTGTAGGTTGGGCTGAATTATGACTTATGAGGCATTGAACCGCTTGAGCAAGCAATTGATAAATATGGGTAACTTACAGATAAACAGAAGCTATGTTTCTATGAAGAAACTTGTTTAGGTAGCAATTTGCAAGGTTGTTCACTAAGATGAATTAACGAAAGGATAAAGTAGCCCGTAGCAAATATTTCAAAATGTTAATAAAACTCATTAGAGCGGGTGAAATGGACCAGAAATTCATGGTTAAAAAAAGTTACAACTTTAAACATATCCCAATAGCAAAACCAGAGACTAACCTTTCCATGGAGCACACCGTTTGACACCAAAACAGATCTATCAAAAACACAAAATTTTCCTCCATCCATCCGAGAAACTGTGCCACCAGCTTCCTCTACCATCTATAAGTTAATGGAAAAAAAATTGTAAGCAAAATTATCACAAACATATGATTCAATAAATGTTGAAAGCTATTGAGTAGGTGCCACTCAATATAAATCTTTTGTGAGCTTTATCTTTAACCAAAATGCAATATTTTGTTGGATCATCGATTCGAGGGTCAATATGATGGAGCATTTTTACGTTGGGATCTTTCTTTATGAACAAAGAACACGGGTTTTTCTTTATGAGCAAAGAACACACCTTGTACAAAATTATTATAACTAGCCTAATTTACCTCTCTTTCGAGAAAATAGAACTCTAAAATGATTAATGCGTTTTAAAAAGAAATAATTGAAACAAAAGCAATTGTGCTATAGAACCAATATTCCTAAAATAACCCTCTTTGGACTGCGACTGTATGAGAATTAAAACCGTACAAAATCTCATATTTTAAAAACAAATCTTTCAAGAAGTAAACCTAAACTGCACTGACGTTTCGATATAACATTGTATGATATCGTGCTCAACATCTGTCTTCAGTGATGCCTGGCCAACATTTCAAAACATCTGTCACAACATCTTGCTAAGTTACATGTTTTAGCAAAATTACTGTCAATCATAAAACCACAGACTTAACATTGTTCTTCATTAAAAATAGCCACGTGCAACTTGAAAAATCATCAATAAATGTTACAAAATACCTAGACTCAAAAGTAGACACGGTACGCTAGGGACCCCAAACATTAGAGTGAACTAAAGCAAAAGAGGACACAACTCGTTTATTAACTCGATCGGGAAAGTAACTACGAGTATGTTTCTCTAACCGACAAGACTCACAATGTTAAGTGGATAATTTAGATAAATTGGACACTAACTTTTGTAGCTTGGCAAGACCTGGATGACCTAACTGTGCATGTATAATGAGTGGAGAATTTGTGGTGGAGCATGTGGTAGATGACGTAAAGAAGTAATAGAGGCCTTGAGACTCACATCCGACAAATAACCTAGAGCCTTTGAATTTGTGAGTCTCCTAACAGATTTTCATGTCATAATTCTTAGACAAAATAAGTTCTATCTTGTTTGTTCATTGGGAAAATTACTTGTCAATACAAAACCCAAGCACCTAATTCAATCTAAAAGTAGGTCTTAAATGTAATTGTTAATAATGAATACTCACCAAAACACCAGCAGCCATATCCCATGGCTTGAGACGATATTCCCAATAAGCTTCTACAATTCCTAAAGCCACGTGACACATATCCACTGCAGCTGCACCAAGCCGTCTTACACCCTAAGAATCAAAGTCAAGAAAATGATTAGTGAAAGGCAGAGAAATCTTAAACATATTTTGTAGTACATATTAGATGAATACCCTGCTGACGTCTGTAAATTCTTTGAATAAGTCTATGTTAGTAGCCCAGGCTTCATCATGATCATACCCAAAACCTGTCACTAGAAGAGATTGTTCCACCTAAAAGAAAACGAAGATTACTCAGATTTTTCCAAAAATAAAACACCGAAATAATTATATGATACAGGATTGAGCAGTTCTTTTTCTGTATCCTAAGGTATTATTTAGTCATAATCACCTGATTAGTTGCACTAACTTGGATCCTTTGGCCATTGCAGAATGCTCCACCGCCTACAAGGCATGCAAGAGAGCTATATTAAGGCAGAAACTATCTAGTTATTGATAAAACTAATCACTAGAATAGAAAGAGAAAACAAGTTTGCTATATAATTTTTAGTTTCTCTAAGGGTTTGATAAAAGTTGAAATAGAAATTTATTTCACCAGCAGTTGCAGTGAAAATGCGAGTATTCCAACACATAGGACCGCCAACAAACTCGACCTGAAATTAATAAAATTTTATTAGCATATCCTGTTTTGTCCTAATTACGTTTTCTGCTTCATTATTTAGCATAATAGAAAATTTGGACATTACATACTATTTCATCTCAGATGAGCAGTCACACAATTATAAGTTTCTCCTATATTAAACGAAAAGGAAAGAGCGGATGGGAAAATTCCCGGGCTCTCTGTTTCCAACCCATTCCATTCTAGAAGGTGTTGAAACACCTTAATCACATTGCAAAACCCTTGTGCCTCTAAATTCAACACTATTCTCTAGGATTTATTTTACTAGCGTGAGTTCTAGGAGATTCATCAATCAAGGAGTTGTGTTTTGCCCATTCTTTGTCAAGGACGCCATCGCTGTTTGCTGAAAGTGTTACAATGCTATCGTTGATTTTTGTCTGAGGTTTTCAGTCTCTGTAACCAGGTAGGTAATACATGTGTTTCTATCCCTTTTTAATCTCTTATGCCTTTTATGGTTTTTAAGATTAGACACTCTCATGACTCCAATTTGAGTAATTATGCTTTTAATTGTATTTGATAACCCTTGTATGAGCAAAGGGTATAACTGCAGTGCAGTGACAAATGGTTTGGATTCTCAACCTGTATGTTTGATCTATCTATGAAAATAGTTTTTTGATCAAGCACTGAGGCTACATTTCAAGTTATGGCACAAGAGTGAGTTATTATTATCAGTGAAGTTTGCATTAAGCAACATGAAATAGAAGTAAAAGATAAGAATAAATCACCACTGTAGCAGCAGTAGGTTTTCCTCGATATAGAACCCCAACAGAGACTGCAAAGCTGGGATAGCCATGCGCAAAGTTTGTTGTCCCATCTACAAAATTATACAAGATTTGTAGTCGAAATAATCCAACTTCCAAGTTTGATGCATATTACAAAAGATGCAATCCAAAGAAATGACAAACCTAAGGGATCAATGCACCAGAGATAATCAGAAGCTACTTCTCCTATAATGCCTCCTTCTTCCCCAAGAATAAGGTGATGTTCAAAATTCTTTTTCACCACTTGTAATATGGCAGCTTCACTCATTTTATCCGTCCTGTTAATTTACAAAAATGACTCTGTTCAGTTAAAGAGACAAAAGAAATGATGCAAAAAATGATGAGTTTGGAGATTCAACAAGACCTTACTCAGTGACCAAGTCAGTTAATCCTTTATATGTAATATTCCGCGGCTTATTAACCGCATCCATCACGACCTGAATATAATTCATAATTAGAACAAACATATGCCCGTTACTGAATTCAATTCATGAGTTGGAAAAATGGAACCTTAGCACCGGTGTTGGCAGCAAGTGTGGCGACTTGAATGAGATGAGCAGGTTGAATAGATCCGGCGGTGGAGGTTGCAGCAACTGTTGAAAACCTATCAGATTGCAAAGAGTTCTTACATAGATGCGTCCTTGATGGAGAGGTTTGACGGTAAGTGGGAAATAGAGCTGAGGAGGACAATACAATTGACATCACGCTTGCTAGCTACTCGCCTCTTGTTTACGGATTGTGTTTTCTCAACGACAAATCACTCTATGGATTGGAAACTCCTCCCCTCATTTCTAATTTATATTTCTTTCTCGCTTACATTTTACATTTTGGAGTATGTTTGGATTTGAAGAAAAATAAAATTAATGTACCCATCACATTTTTAGCGCATCACCTCAAAATATAATAATGTTTTTAAATTTTAGATATATATTTTTCGACGCATCAAATATGTATCATGAATTTTTTTTCTGGAGATGTATCTTGGGAAACATTATAGATATTTATTTCGAAAGCGTTATGATGTAGTAATAGAAAAACATAATCAAATTTCAAGATGTTGACAAAATAAAATTACTATGGATATCGTAAAATCAGCAATATATAAGAGATTTTAATATAGATCATTCTGGTGGATGTTGCAATATCTTGATAATATTATTGTCTGATCTCAAAACAGTTGCATCCAACTCAATCGAAATTTTTTATTCTAAACGGAAAAATGTATTCCACATAACCATTAAATCAACGTCCATCTTTAGCTCATAGTTGTCCAACTCAATCTCACACACTTTGTCAACAGATGGCGAGCGGTACTCGATCTTCATAATTTTGCGATTGTCGTTGTATGGTAAGAACTCCTACCGTGTGTATTTTAAAACTTGAAGAGGGGTGTACTTAATTATCTTAAATTCTCTTGAGGGTTTCACACTGTTAAAGTAAATATTTTCGACTTGTCAAATGATGTTCATTCTAGAATAATGTGTAACGCCTCAAATATTAATTTAATCATTTGATTGTGTAGTTGTAGTCTACCTAGTGAAATGTGTGTTTTGACATTGATATATGTGGGGTAGTGTCGAGTTTAAGACTTATGGAGAGTTATTTTGGATTTAATAGTTTATTAATGAATTATTAGAATTATTAGTAAATTAGAAATTAATAACTAATTTATCTAAATATTATTTAATTGAATAAAATAGAATGATTTAGTAGAATTATAATAAGGGCAATGTGGTAAAGCTAGGTAACATAAGTGATGATAGAAAGTGTTATGGATCGTCCGAATAGATGTTGAGTCAGTCACGCTCTTAGCGAGTCTTTAGGCGAAAAAACTCCCAAGGGGCATCATTTGCCCGTTCCATACGTCACGTAGCACCTCCTGCTCAACAGACGTCGAGCAGATCAAACTAACTCCCCCCATCAAGGGTTACGCCCGATATGGCCTCACCTGGTCGACATAACAGCTAGTTCCGAGCACTTTCGATCAGTCTGACCAAGTCATCCTGGATAGCTATATTCGCGGGACTGGATATCCAGGCCCAAAGATAGCAGTCAATGAGAACTCTCTTAAGATAATTATATAAACTCTCATATTTTTTAGGGCAAAGTATCATATTTTTACTCTAACAACCCTAATTTTCGCTATTTTCACCTTAAACATTTGCTTACTTTAGCATCAGAGTGCCTTGCAGGTACACCACTCCTCCTCATCAAACATCGCTTGAAGGACCTTCGTTCGCTTCGGCCATCTCTAATTCTGATCAATACACCAGATTAGTGGCGCCGTCTATGGGAATCTATCTTCCCCATCTTCATTCATCATAAAAAAAATTAGAAATCAAAGATACTTCAAGACCTCCAAAATGATGGCTGAAAGCAACGATCAATTCCCTTCCCGCAAGACCATTATCTCGCCTGTCTGAAAGACAGATGGGAACGACACTCTCCCTCACCTCGAGGATTTTGTAGACGACAGGGACGGCAAAACCGACTCCCCCGACTCCGAAGAAATTGGAGACCAAGATTCCCTCTTGGATAACCAAAAATCTAGGAACCATGTAGACGACGTTGTCACCATTCATCCCCCGACACCATTTATGACCAACACAAATCCAGCTCTAGCTCCAATCCTGTCTGCCCTCAATCATACCAACCACCTTATCTTCCAGCAAGGTCAGCGTATCGAGGCCCTAGAAAAGAACCGCTCCGAGTCTCCACCTTAGAGACCAAAGTAAATCATTTCTCGTAACCCCTCGGCAAAATAACCTGCTCGGAATCAAACTCATCCCGACCGATCTTTTCCAAAAAAGAGGGGACACACCCCTCCTCGAAAAAATTAGGGATCTCCATCACATAAGAAGACAAGGAACAAACCACATCGCCCTCACGATCGTTCCCCATCACCTAAATCAAGAAAGTAGAGAGACATCTCTACCCATCACAAAAAGAAAAACCGTTCTGATTCCCTTTCTCTTGACCGAAACGATGAGGACGAGCACCATGCCCCCCTGTGTCGGGAAATTATAGACATCCCCATCCCCTCCGGCATGGAGAAATCTCCTAGTCTCGGACAATACGATAGCACCACCGACCCGGATGAGCATATAGAGAATATCGACACACTGATCGATTACTGAGGCATCCGGGGCGCCATCAAGTATCGTCTATTCCCTACGACCCCGACAAAATAAGCCATAGCTTGGTACAAAAGCCTTCCAGATGAATGGGTCACTTCCTAGAAGCACCTGGGAAAATTATTCTCCAAGCACCTTACTACATCCCGACGCCACCCAAAGTTGGAAGCCTCTCTAGAAGCTATTATCCAAGGCAAGGAA
Source organism: Vicia sativa (assembly GCA_021764765.1). Taxonomy (NCBI): domain Eukaryota; kingdom Viridiplantae; phylum Streptophyta; class Magnoliopsida; order Fabales; family Fabaceae; genus Vicia; species Vicia sativa. Next base: position 261,705,149 of record CM038793.1, on the reverse strand, counting down.
GAATCTCTGTGAGCCTACATTGAGAGGTTCAATAAAGAAGCCGTCCATGTTTCAACGATGGGAAAAATGAAGAAATACCTCCTTGAAAGAGGACTACGCCCTCGTAGTGATTTCACGAAGGTCGTAGGTATCGAAACCCCATCAACATTGGATGATTTCCTCCTAAAAGCCCAAGATTACATCTAGTATGAAGAAAAGGAGGCCACCAACTGTGCTCGCGACACCCGACATAGGGAGAATGTCAAGAGCTCAAAAGGGAACGACACCTCGACATCTTGTCGAGGGGGAGAGAGAAGACATGAAGAAAGACCCCGTGACTCCAAAGATCATAAGAGACTGATTAGTCGATTCAACGACTACAACCCCCTCACCATATATTAGGAACGAATCCTAACTGACTGCGCGAATGTTGAGTTCAAGCAGGGAGGAGTACGTTTCCCCCGACAAACCCCAGCAAAACTAGGGACCGATAAGAGCAAGTACTGCAGGTTCCATCGAAGTCACGGGCATGTGACTGATTATTGCATCCACCTGAAGGACGCAATCAAGATTCTAATCAGAGACTGACACCTCAAATAATACAAAATGAAGGAGACGACAAAGGAGGAAGCTCCCTCGTCCAGCAAGGTCGAGGAAGAAAAGCCCAGTGAGGAATCTTTCATGCTCATCGCCATGAGTGTATCCCGGCTAGAAGACTTCTTCATCCCTGAGCTCGATACCACTCTAACTTACTTCGCTACTCACAACCCGTAGGAGTCTTTCCCCATAACCCTAGTCATCTCCGGTGGAGGTCTCAACAAAAACACCATCAGATCGATAAAGAGGAGGTTCGACAACCTCGTGAAAACGAGCTCGGATCTGGGTGCCACCATAGACAAAATCCAAGGCAAGTCTCATCCAATGTCCTTTTTACAATAGGAGCTACCTGGGGGCACCCCAATGCAAACATTCCCTTGCTCGTACGCCCCGGGATGGCGAACTTTGACGTAAGGAGAATTCTGGTCGACCAAGGAAGTTCTGCCGATATCATGTATACCCAACTTTTTCGCGCCCTATAGCTCAACAAGACCCACCTTACCCCATACAATTTCTCGGATTTGCAGGGGTTCAACGGATCCACCGCGAAGCCCAGGGGCTATGTAGAGCTGATCGTAACATTTAGCGTTGGAGAAACGGGTAGGTCGATCAAAATCCAATTTTTGGTCGTCGACTGCCCATCCCTCTATTAATGTAATTTCGGTCGATACACTCTTGCCAAACTGATAGCAGTACCGTCAACCGTCCACTTGAAGATGAAGTACTACACAACAAACGGGCAAGTGGCAACCCTACATGGAGATATTTAATCCGCTCGAAGGTGCTTCGAAGCATCCTTAAAAGGCATGGATTTCGTCAATCTTCAGCCACAGATTAGAGGCAGAGTCGACCTCCCTGAAAGCTCACATAAACCAGAGCCTCTCCCCCAAGTTGATGCCATCGACCTCGACATCCGTTTGGAACCCGAGGATCTAGCATAAAGAAAGAGGAAGGAAAAAGAGCCAATGATCGAAGAAGACTCGCCTTCTCCCAACAGTTTGGAAGGATCCTCAAAACAACACATGTGACCGATCCCTAATGGTGAATTTGAGCTTTTACCACTCGGTAGTGATCCCATAAGCGAGTCCAGATTGGTACAAATCTTCTAGAGCTAGCACAGAACCAGCTGAAAGCATGTATGAAGGATAATGTGGACCTATTCACTTGGAGTGCGGCGGAAATGCCTGGTCTAGATCCATAGGTGGCATGCCACCACCTAACAATTGATCCAGCCCTTAAGGTTGTATCACAACGAAGGCGAAAGCAGTCCCCATAGAAAACTGAGGCTGTCGAGCAAGCTGTTAGGGAACTTCTAGAGGTCAACTTTATTTCGGAAGCCCAGTATACCACTTGGTTGTCCAACATTGTACTTGTTAAAAAGAATAATGGAAAGTGGCGTATGTGCATTGATTACTCCGATCTTAATAAGGCATGTCCTAAGGACGCCTACCCCCTTCCTAACATAGATAAGCTCGTTGATAATTCTGTAGGTTTTAAATTGCTTTCATTCATGGACGCTTATTTTGGATACAACCAGATTCCCATGGCCAAAACGGACAAAAAATACATGGACTTCATGACCGAATCGGGAAATTATTACTATAATGTGATGCTCTTCGGTCTGAAAAATGTCAGCGCAACATACCAACGAATGATGAACAAAGTTTTCCAGGGAGAAATCGGAGACATGCTCACGGTGTACATGGACAGCATGATCCTAAAATCCAAAGAGGAAGTCGATCACACCCTGCACCTCAAGAAAGTCTTTGATCAAGCCAGTAGAGTCAAAATGAGATTCAATCCTGAGAAATGGACCTTTGGAGTCAGGGCTGGGAAGTTCCTCGGATTCTACCTTGTGACACCCCGATTTAATTCGAAAATTAAATAAATGGGAATTTAATTATTTATTTAATTAAGGTCTTAAATATTTATATTATTGGGTTAATTGGATCATTTAATGAGGAAAGGATTGGAGGTGTGCAGAGTAGTTAGTGAGTATGAGGAGTAAATTACTCTACCTTATTAATTATTATTATTTCATTTTATTTGGATTAATAAGGAATAATAAAAGAAGTATAAAAAGGAAAATAAAGGAAAAGAGAAGGTTTTGGAGAAATCATTTCACGTAGAGTTGGAGAAAGAAGAGAAGAGAGGAAAAGCCGACGCCGAGAGAAACCGAAGAATCATCGCGAGGTAAGGGGTGATTTCGTTTGGTTAATATGTCTTATGGGTTTTGGGGATCAACTGTGTAATTGAGTAGGTTAGAAAATTGAATTGATGGTTGAGATTATGAAACCCTATTTTGTGTCAGTGTATGGAAAATTGATCATTAGTGTGTCAGATAACGAACAGGAATGAGTAAATTATGTTGGTTGGTGTTAAAATGGTGTAAAATGGCTTTAGATTAGTGTCCTCAATATTACAATTCATATTTGGGAAGTTTAGAAATGATTATGGATGCATAAGGCTGTCAAAAATAGCAGATTTTACTGTTACAGGTCGTGGGAACCGGGTCCAGTTATTAAAAATCAAAATCTGGGCATTTTTGTACATGGGAACCGGTTCCCTGCGGGGAGGAACCGGGTTCCCCATACAAAAATCCAGGGAGACCCATTTTTAAAACGTGGGAACCGGTTCCCTGTGGGGAGGAACCGGGTTCCCCATACAATTTTCCAGGAAGCGTGTATTTTGAAATTGTGGGAACCGGGTTCTCCCAGTGAGGAACCGGTTACCACTGTGTATTTTTCCAAAACTTCTAAAACTTCAAAAATGCATATTTTCTAAACCGTAACTCCGATTCGAGTGCCGTTTTCGGCGTTATTTCTTAAATTTCAAATACTACCTTTTGGAAAGGAAAAATATTATTTTCTTAAAATTATTTTTAAAAAGAGTCGGGCTCCCGATTTTGAAAGTATGGATTAATTAAGGCTAATGGGAAATTAATATGAACGGCCTGAGTGATCGGATGAGCACTAATGCTTATAATGTTGTGTTAATTATTTATTATGATTGAATGTGATACATTGGTGATTGGAAATAAGTGAGTTATGTTGAGATCATAATCTGTGAGTTGGTTTAAATTGTTTGACAAGTTGAATGGAGATTGATGTTCATGTGATGTTCTTTTCCTTGTGGTTCATTTATGATCGTATTGGTAATTATGTGTTATCGTTATTGTATCTTGGTGATAGTCTTCTTGATTGAAGAGTAAGCGTTTGGCATGTTTATGCTTTGTGATAATTTAATTCATGATTATGTTGTTATCATGTGATAGATTGGTATTGGCATTATATGGAATGATGTTGTTATCATATTCCGTTGAATTGATGTTGCATGCTTTTATTGATGCATGCATGAGCATTTGTTAAATTGGTTCATTCCCATTGTGTGGAAGCGATGGCGAGCCAACAGACTTACAGTTGGAGGTGGTGAGGCTAGATTCTTGACCGGTGGTTATGGGTGAATCATGGATTGGATTCTTGACTCGGTGTTCGGCGAATCATGGATTACTTGTCTTTCCACGAGTAAGCGGGTGGGTGAACTCGGTTCACGTTTTGGTACCACATGCATAGACGCATTGCATATGGGATTGTGACATGTTAGGATGGTTTCGGTGTTGCAATTGCCATTGTTTGATATATACATGATCATAGTGTGAAGCTTTGTGAATTGATTATGACTTTATGTTTGATTAATGGATTAATGTATCCAATTATTCATTGTATCTAAGCGTATAATACATATTATATTGAATTGAAATCTCACCCTTACTTTAACATTTCGGATCCAAGTGATTAGCCGCTTGGAGTTGGTGAGGATAGCTCTAGAATCGAGTTTAGTTAATCTAGTCCGCGTGTCGTTGTCGTGCTCGGTAGATGTAACAGGGAAAACGATTGTTTGGGATCCTTTAACGGATATTTTGAATAGTTTTGATTTATGTTGATTTATTATCCGGAATAAGCTGTTGGATGATGTATTCGGGATCTTGGTTATGTTTTCATTTCATTTGTTAAACATGACGTTGAGTATGATTTATTAAATGGATATTTTTGGTGAAAGCATGACTGTTTGGTTAAATTTTATGATTTAAATTGTGGCCTCTTAATTGTGAATAAAACTCGATATTAATTCTATAAAGCGAGTATTTAGAAGGGGTGTTACAATAGTGGTATCGAGCATAGTCGGTCGTTGTGACCGGTGTCTTAATGTCATTATCCTTGGTACACGACAAGTGTGTACAACATGTCGGTACTTGTTCACGATTGATTATTGCGGGGTAGTGTGAAACTAAGTGGGGAGAAGAGATGCTTCCGGATATGTTCCTATTGTAAGTCATTGGTATGAGGTGCTTGGGAAGAGATGAGAGTGGTTGGGGCTGTTGGAATCGTTGGACCATGAGTAATAGTTGGAAGTGCGAAAGGTGAGTGCGATTACGAGCAGAAAGTGTTGGTAATGATGGTTTATACTTGTATGTTTATTGGATGTCTATTGACAAATTGAGGACTTGATCACCCTTAATCTCTTGTTGATAGTAGGCGAAATCATATTGGATGGTATATAATTGTCTTGCTATCTAATTGAGACATAAAGTGATGGGTATGGATGAAGCTTGGTACAAGCTTGTGAACCATATGAGTTGACGAAGGCTCTAATAAGGATAATGAATTGAGATGGATGGTTAGAGTTGCGTAGATATTAATGATGGTCTTTGTGGTATTTATGTTGTATTCTTGACGGAAGTGAAAAGAGAATCTAAGAGCGATGAATTACAGTAGTGAAGAATTGTCTTGAGATTGTTCGAGTAAGTTGGATTGCAGTGGTGGATGAATTTCGGAGGTGTTTCGGAGCGTCGGTGAAATTCCTTTGAGAGTGGAGGAAATTACTATAGATTTGATTCCGGAACTAGTCGGTGTCGGCCGTATCGCATGTCGCTATCTGAGTTGTCTGAGTTGAAGAAACAGTTGGAAGAGTTAGGTGTGAATTCTAATGTTCCCTGAGAATAATAGCGACTCATCGTTGAGCAAGATGTTGGATTAGCTTGAGGCTACCCTTGGGTTGAATGTTTGAAGTAAACCAAGTGATTATGAGTTGTTTTGATGAGTCGATGCATATTCTTGGCCTGGAAAATATTTGGCGATTGAGAAGAATGACTCTTAGAAGATGAAGCTGGTGTGATGGGAATGTTGCAACGCTTCCGGTTGATCGTGAAGTGTCGGTGTGAGTGACCTCTTTGTGTTCTTGAAAAGATTAATTGTGTCAGTGGTTGATATAAAGTATGCAATGATGTGAATTGGTTATTGGGCGTAACTTAACGAAATTAATCATGGTGAATGATGTGTGTTGCGGTATGTTGAAGTTAGAATCTCAAATTTTGCGTTCTATGATGTTTTAGGATTTTTCACACTCACAAGGTGAGAAATCGATTACCTATCATAGGAATTGATTTCTGAAGTGACATTATTTTTCAAAACTTGTAAAATCCATAATTGGAGTTTTGGATGTCCGATTTGAGTTTCGTTTGAAGTGTTGGAAAGAGGATGTGATGAACTTTGTTTTAAAAATGGTTCCACACTGTAAGTAATTTATTTATCGTGTAATGATGGTTGAGGAGAGTCGGAGTCGTTGTTAATGTTGTTCTGGGTACAAAACTTATTTCTATGACACCGTACAAGACGTCAACTTTAGATATAGAAAATTGAAGAAGCTATTGGAAGGTGCTCAGAGAAATAGATTTGTAAAACCAAGTGTATATTGTTTTGGGGTTCTGATTTTGAGGAAGGATTCCAAGAGTGGAAGAGGAGGTTGACTAGTGCTCCGATTTTAATTTTGCCGAATCCGGAAGAGTCCCTTGTTATGCATTATGATGCGTCATTGATGGGTTTAGGTGGTGTGTGATGAAGGATAAGCAGGTTGTGGCTTATGCTTCGAGACAATTGAAAGTGCATGAAGGGAATTATCCGACCCATGATTTGAATTTGGTAGCCGGTGTATTTGTTTTGAAGTTATGAAGGCATTATCTGTATGGTTCACGGTTTGAAGTGTTCAGTGATCATAAGAGCCTGAAGTATCTCTTTGATCAGAGAGAGTTGAACAGGAGGCAGAGAAGATGGTTAGAATTTCTCAAGGATTATGATTTTGGTTTGAATTACCATCCTGTTAAGGCAAACGTCGTGGCAGATGCGTTGAGCAGGAAATCCTTGCATATGTCGATGTTAATGGTCCGTGAATTGGATTTAGTGGAACAATTCAGAGACTTGAGTTTAGTATGTGAAACTACTTCGAATAGTGTGAATTGGGCATGTTGAAGCTGACTAGTGGTATTTTGGAGAAGATTCGAAATGGACAGAAATCCGATGTTGGTTTGGTGGATAGGCTGACATTGACTAACCAAGGTCAAGGAGGTGAGTTCTGAATTGATGAGAATGGCGTTATGAGACTTGGTGATGGAGTGTGTGTTCCAAAATGGAAATGGGATGGCATTTCTATGGAATTCGTGACTGGTTGCTGAGGACAATGAAGAACTGTGATTCTATTTGGGTGATTGTCGACCGATTGACGAAGTCTGCTCACTTTATTCCGATAAGAATGGATTATCCGATGGAGAGGTTGGCAGAATTGTATGTTGAGAAAGTTGTAAGTTTGCATGGTATTCCGTCTAGCATTGTGTCGGATAGAGATCCGAGGTTTACTTCTAAGTTCTGGACAGGATTGCAAGAAGCTATGGGTACTAAGTTACGATTGAGTTCCGCGTATCATCCGCAGACAGATGGTCATACGAAGAGGACGATTCAATCGTTAGATGATTTGTTGAGAGATTATGTGTTAGAGAAAGGTGGAGCTTGGGATAGCTATTTGCCGTTGATAGAGTTTACCTACTACAATAGTTTTCATTCGAGCATTGGTATGGCTCCGGTTGAGGCATTGTATGGTAGGAGATGTCGGACACTGTTGTGTTGGTATGCATCTGGAGGAAGTGCGATGATTGGACCGGAGAGTGTTCAACAGACTTCAGAAAAGATTAAGACGATTCAGGAGAAGATGAAGGCTTCTCAGAGTCGTCAGAAAAGTTATCATGATAAGAGGAGGAAATGTCTTGAGTTTAGTGAAGGAGATCATGTGTTCGTGCGAGTTACTCCGATGACTGGTATCGGTAGAGCTTTGAAGTCAAAGAAGTTGACTCCGCGCTTCATTGGTCCGTTTCAGATTTCCAAGAGAGTTGGGAAATTCGCTTATCGAATTGCTTTACCGCCGTCGCTTGCGAATTTGCATGATGTTTTCCATGTATCTCAGTTGAGGAGGTACATTGCGGATCCGTCTCATGAGATTCAAGTAGATGATGTTCAGGTACGAGATAATTTGACTGTTGAAGCAGTGCCTGCAAGAATTGAGGATCGAAAAGTGAAGCAATTGCGGGGTAAAGAGATAGCACTGGTAAGCTTGGGAAGGACCAGCTGAAGGGAATGTAACTTGGGAACGGGAGAGTCAGATGAAGGACTCGTATTCCGAACTTTTAAATCGAGGTATGTTTTCGAGAACGAAAACTCTTTTAGTGGGGAGAGTTGTGACACCCCGATTTAATTCGAAAATTAAATAAATGGGAATTTAATTATTTATTTAATTAAGGTCTTAAATATTTATATTATTGGGTTAATTGGATCATTTAATGAGGAAAGGATTGGAGGTGTGCAGAGTAGTTAGTGAGTATGAGGAGTAAATTACTCTACCTTATTAATTATTATTATTTCATTTTATTTGGATTAATAAGGAATAATAAAAGGAGTATAAAAAGGAAAATAAAGGAAAAGAGAAGGTTTTGGAGAAATCATTTCACGTAGAGTTGGAGAAAGAAGAAGAGAGGAAAAGCCGGAGAGAAACCGAAGAATCATCGCGAGGTAAGGGGTGATTTCGTTTGGTTAATATGTCTTATGGGTTTTGGGGATCAACTGTGTAATTGAGTAGGTTAGGAAATTGAATTGATGGTTGAAATTATGAAACCCTATTTTGTGTCAGTGTATGGAAAATTGATCATTAGTGTGTCAGATAACGAACAGGAATGAGTAAATTATGTTGGTTGGTGTTAAAATGGTGTAAAATGGCTTTAGATTAGTGTTCTCAATATTACAATTCATATTTGGGAAGTTTAGAAATGATTATGGATGCATAAGGCTGTCAAAAATAGAAGATTTTACTGTTACAGGTCGTGGGAACCGGTTCCCTGTGGGGAGGAACCGGGTTCCAGTTATTAAAAATCAAAATCTGGGCATTTTTGTACATGGGAACCGGTTCCCTGTGGGGAGGAACCGGGTTCCCCATACAAAAATCCAGGGAGACCCATTTTTAAAACGTGGGAACCGGTTCCCTGTGGGGAGGAACCGGGTTCCCATACAATTTTCGAGAGCGTGTATTTTGAAATTGTGGGAACGGGTTCTCCGGTGAGGAAGGTTACCGTGTATTTTCAAAACTTCTAAAACTTCAAAATGCATATTTTCTAAACCGTAACTCGATTCAAGTGCCGTTTTCGGCGTTATTTCTTAAATTTCAAATACTACCTTTTGGAAAGGAAAAATATTATTTTCTTAAAATTATTTTTAAAAAGAGTCGGGCTCCCGATTTTGAAAGTATGGATTAATTAAGGCTAATGGGAAATTAATATGAACGGCCTGAGTGATCGGATGAGCACTAATGCTTATAATGTTGTGTTAATTATTTATTATGATTGAATGTGATACATTGGTGATTGGAAATAAGTGAGTTATGTTGAGATCATAATCTGTGAGTTGGTTTAAATTGTTTGACAAGTTGAATGGAGATTGATGTTCATGTGATGTTCTTTTCCTTGTGGTTCATTTATGATCGTATTGGTAATTATGTGTTATCGTTATTGTATACTGGTGATAGTCTTACTGATTGAAGAGTAAGCGTTTGGCATGTTTATGCTTTGTGATAATTTAATTCATGATTATGTTGTTATCATGTGATAGATTGGTATTGGCATTATATGGAATGATGTTGTTATCATATTCCGTTGAATTGATGTTGCATGCTTTTATTGATGCATGCATGAGCATTTGTTAAATTGGTTCATTCCCATTGTGTGGGCAGCGAGCCAACAGACTTACGGTTGGAGGTGGTGAGGCTAGATTCTTGACCGGTGGTTATGGGTGAATCATGGATTGGATTCTTGACTCGATGTTGGCGAATCATGGATTACTTGTCTTTCCACGAGTAAGCGGAGGTGGGTGAACTCGGTTCACGTTTTGGTACCACATGCATAGAGTCTGCATTGCATATGGGATTGTGACATGTTAGGATGGTTTCCAGTGTTGCAATTGCCATTGTTTGATATATACATGATCATAGTGTGAACTGCTTTGTGAATTGATTATGACTTTATGTTTGATTAATGGATTAATGTATCCAATTATTCTGTTGTATCTAAGAACGTATAATACATATTATATTGAATTGAAATCTCACCCTTACTTTAACATTTCAGATCCGAAGTGATTAGCCGCTTGGAGTTGGTGAGGATAGCTCTAGAATCGAGTTTAGTTAATCTAGTCCGCGTGTCAGTGTCGTGCTCTGGTAGATGTAACACTGGGGAAAACGATTGTTTGGGATCCTTTAACGGATATTTTGAATAGTTTTGATTTATGTTGATTTATTATCCTGGAATAACTGTTGGATGATGTATTCAGGATCTTGGTTATGTTTTCATTTCCGCTGTTAAACATGACGTTGAGTATGATTTATTAAATGGATATTTTTCAGTGAAAGCATGACGCTGTTTGGTTAAATTTTTATGATTTAAATTGTGACGCCTCTTAATTGTGAATAAAACTCTGATATTAATTCTATAAAACGCGGGTATTTAGAAGGGGTGTTACATACCTCACCGAGCGTGGCATAGAAACCAACCCCGATATATGTCAGGAATTCTCGGAATTACCCACTCCCAATTCCAAAAACTCCATTAAGACCCTGAACAGGATGCTCACCTCTTTATCACAATTCGTCGCGAGGTCGACACAACACGCACTCCCTTTCTTCAAACTACTGAGGAAGGAAGTTGCATTCGACTGGACCGAGGAGTGCGAATAGGCCCTCCTTCATCTTAAGCAGACGTTATCCCCACCCCGTGTTATCTCGACCAAATAAAGAAGAGATATTATATCTTTATCTAGCCGTACCGCTCGAATCCGTCAGCGCGGCTCTCATCCGAGAAACCCCGGAAGGGCAAAAGTTGATCTATTTCACGAGTAAAGCCCTGCAAAGGCCCAAAATAAGGTACCGACAGATTAAAAAGATAGCCCTTTCACTAATCAATGCAGCGAGAAGACTTCGAAATTATTTCCTAGCACATACCATTATAGTTCAAACAGATCATCCCATCAAGCAACTACTAGGTCGACTTGACATGGCCAGACGGATGTTCAAATGGTCCTTGGAACTATTCGAGTTCGATATCAGATACGAAAGAAGAAAGGCCCTCATAGCCCAAGTTCTAGTTGTTTTCGTGGCATAAATGACCTTCCCCACATCCTACAAAGGGACTGATAAATGGACGATTTTGTCGATGGTGCCTCTAGCTCGACCGAAAGCGGAGTCGGCATAATTCTGGAAAACAGAGAGAAGATCATCGTCGAAGTATCCCTCACCGTCTCATTTCCCACTTTCAACAACCAAGCATAGTACGAAGCCTTCCTCGATGGTCTTCGTCTTAACGAGGATATGGGAGCCAAAGAGGTCAAAATCCTCGTAGACTCATAACTCGTGGCCTCCAAAGTTCGAGGCAAGTACCAGGTTAAGAACGACCATCTATCAGAATATTGGCCCCTCGTCCAGGATAACTTAAAGAAGTTCACCTCCATTGACGTGCAACATATCCCTCGAGAACACAATACTCGAGCGGACGTTCTATCTAAACTGGCCGACACAAAGACGAAAGGAGGAAATAAGTCGGTGAACTAGGAAATACTCCCACGACCAAGCATTGAGAAAAGACGCCCCGATAGCAACGTGTTCGCTATCGAAGAGAATATTTTCTGGAGGACACTTGTCCATAAATATCTTATGAGCGGGATCTTGCCTAACAATCCCAAAGAAGAAAGCATCATCAGACGGAAAGCTTGCTCGCATGTCATTATCGAGGATAAACTCTACAGAAGGTGATTCTTCATCCCTCTCCTCAAATGCGTCGAAGAAACCAAAGTACCCTACATATTGAAATAAATACACGAGGTCGTCAGCGCCTAACATTTAGGAGGCAAATCGCTCGCTAGGAAATCCCTTAGGGAAGGTTATTATTGGACAACCATGTAACTCGACGCCAAGGAACACATAAAAAGTGTGATAAATGCCAACGGCACGACATATGTACCTAGCCCCTCCGAGCAAACTTAGATCCCTCTAATCCCCTTGGCCCTTTGTAATACGGTGAACTGACTTTGAGATTTTTGTATCGCAAATGTGCGGATAGCAAGAGTCGCCACCGACTTTTCTTTTATCCAATTAAGGGAAGGTAAAAAGTACAGAAAAAGACCTTCGTTAGATTCTTGAGTAAGGGAGAAGGTTATGAAAAGGGAAGGTATTAGCACCCCTTTCCATCCGTAGTTATCTACGGGGCTCTTAGTTGCTCTTAGATCATTTTCAAAAAAAAGTGCTTTCTGTGTGTTTGACAAAAATGTTTTGAAAAGGCATTTCGCTTTGACTTTGTAATGATTCATGTAGGAATGTATACAAAGTGTTTGGAAATGTTTTGTTTTGAAAAGAGTTTGAACTTTGATAAAAAGTGTGAGGTGTGAAAAGTATTTTGATAGAGCAAGCAACTAAAAGTCTTATTACCTACTCAGAATTGGTCGTTTTCGTGTTGTTTTACGTTCCTTTAGAATAGTGCTATCCATACCATTAGTTGGTAGGTAACCTTATTCGTTGGATGTAAGCGGGACATTAGAAGGGACATCGGATGGTCATAGAAAGCAACTTGTAGGAAGCATCCTAGCATATTCGAAGGGACTATCATCATTTTTCGTAGGCGACAATCGAGGGTCAAGATCATGTATTCGTAGGCGACATCGTGGGTCTATGATTTTTGTATCGAAGGGACTATCATGATTTGTTTGAAGGCAACGGTGCTAGGATACCTCTACGTTCGAGGGACTTGACCATTTGTTTGAAAGGCAACGAGAGAGAACTACCTTAAGGGGTGCATGTGTGAAAAGAGTGTGTCAATTCAGATATTTTTATCTTGGAATTATGAGTGATCTATGTCCAATTTTATCTTGCCATACACGCCTAATTACTAGCAGTTTATAGGGTGCGGAAAGTAAATTGCGAAAATGTAAAGTGCGGAAAGATAAAGTCCTACGCTATTACATGGCTTTGGGACAGATACATAATATGAGTGTGGAAAATAAAAGCCCTAATTAAACTATTACATCCCATAGGCAATTACATGATTGAAAAAGAAAAGCAAGAAAAATCGTCCGAAGCGTTACAACCTGTGAACAAATACAAAATCGGAAAATACGAGAAAATTGCATAAGAAGAAAATGTTAGTAAAAATAAATATTTTTGAATGAGGAAAAAGGTTTTGTGTTAGTAATGACATTAATATGATAAAATAAATTTTGGTAATTTTCTGAATTGATTTGATAATTTAAACAATTAAAAGTCATTTAAACGATTAATTAATAATTAAATTAAATATCATGCAAAAATAATAATTTTTATATTAAAAATTAAATAAACATTTTTCTGATGATTATGCAAAAAATAAATATTTTTGGTGTTTTTTAGATGCATGAGAAAATTATTTGAAGATAAATTAAATTAGATGAAAAATATTAAAGAAAAATAGAAAAAATATGAAAAATAGAGTTAGTTTTGTAAAAGAGTAAAAACATTGGTCCTGACCAGGTTCGAACCAAGGACCCTTGGGAGAATCTCCTCATCCTCACGCCTTTACCACTGAGCCAACGTGTACTTGGTGTCTGGAAAATACAAACGTGTGAATATAAGCGAATACGTGTCCTGATTATAACTCTAAGCCCAGTCAACACGCTTGGACCCCAGTTGGCATGAATGGACGAATCTGAACGCTGGGAACTGCCACGCTAGCCTAAGCCGGTCAACACACGTCAACGACGCCGGAGCCCTAGCTCCGGTCGTCTTCTCCGGCCAACCTGAAATCGAAACCTGCAAAATACGAGGAATAAAAGGCAAAGGGATACCCTACCCCCCTAAATCGACCCTTGCGAATCCAATGGTGGCGTTAGTTTTAATCGAAAATGCCTCTAGCTACCGGTTCGAAGCTCATCAGTTTAAAAAACCCTAAACATGGCAAATCAATTTTCTGACGTTCAAGCTATGCAACGATGGCCCAGATCTCATCCATGGAACCTCATGAACACATTAGAGTGGTTAGTTTCGATTAAAACAAGCAGATAATAAAAATGCAATTTCAAGAAAATTTTGAATATGTATGAATGTGTATGGCTCGATTCAGGCAGCTTTGACCATGGCTTTTGGTGTGTACTTACTCAAACTTACGCTAGGAACACAATGGAGTGATTGAGAGAGGCTGAAAGTGGCTGCAAGTTGAAATTCGAATTTCACAATTTTATGAAAATTTTGAGCAAAATAAGGGTTGGTGTAGAGGCTAGGGTTTTGTCCTTTGTCTTGTGCAACATGCTGGGTATTTATAGAGTGAGGAAGGAGAGCAAAGAGAGTGAAAAAAGATCTTGTCTTGAATGCAAAAATAATTTCCTTTCCAATAAAATCAAATCTTTGAAAATTTGATTTTCTCTTCCATATGCAAGGTAGCACGAATTTGGCAAGTTGTGTGGGCTATCTTGGACCTCAAGTTTGATAAAAATCCAATCCATTTGAAAATATATCTTGTTTTCATATTTTATATAATTTAAATTTGAATTAAAAGCTTTTAAATTCAAAAATAAATCAATAAAATAGAATGTGGTCATGGCAAGGCATCAATAGGTCACAAATAATATTATGATCAAGTTTGGATCATAAAATTATAGGCCCGTTTGGAAAAAATTGGATTTTGACAAATATCTCCTTTTGTGCAATTGTTCAAAAATGCCCAACTTCTGTAAGGTGTATTTTGCTCAATTTTCCACATTATTGAGTGTTCTTGGACTTTTTAGAAAGCTCTAGGTGTCCTCTAAACAACCTCTTTGGTTTCATCTCAATTGGAGTTTCCATGCTCAATAAATCCTCAAAACAAAAAGTTGACTTTTTGTTGACTTTGAAAAGGACCTGTAATGTTTTGATCCATACCTTCCAAATGAAGCATTTTTTGAACATTCTTGTGAGACATGAAGTTGTAGAGAATTGAATTTCCTTAAAAATGAGAGGTGGTGGAAAAATTTCTAATAAAGTATGAGGAAGTTATGCTCAGTCAAAGTTCAGTTGACTTTTCACTAAAAAACCCTAATTTGGAAAGTTTGACTTTTGATCCAATCTTGAGTTTTCTTGATGAATCATGATCAACCCTTGATCAAATGATGAATGTGACTTCAAAATGAGAATGTTGACCAAAAATTAGGAAGTTTGACTGTATGTTGACCACAATTGACTTTTTGTCCAATACAACTGATTTTCAACCATCTGAGCAATTGTCTGAGGAAATTTGACTTGTGAGGCTTGAAACTTGTCATGGAGAATCTTTGAAGCATATGAGGAGGCATGATGACCATTGGAGATGTTAGAAGTCCATCTGAATCTGAGAATTGCCAAACCCTAGTTTGGGTTGATTGTCTAGGAGAGGGCTTGTCTGATCAACCCTTGAGGAATCCTTGAATATGGATGTGTAAAATGTTTTGAGAAGTAGGAGGGAAAATTTTGGGGTATGACAGCTGCCCCTGTTCAATCTTCTCGTACCGGAAGGGTTAGATTGGCATGCTCGCCTTTCGTGAACTGGAGGTAGAAGATGATTGAATACTCGAGTACACCTGAAAATTTGCACTCGCTGTTGATTGATGATGCGGGAATGGGCTTACAGATGCCATTTGTAGAAGTTGGAGATTTCGCTGGGGAATGAGTCGTACGCTAGACTCGAGATTGTCGTCTGAATAGGAGAGTTGTCGGAGATGGGCTTAAGATGCCATCTGGAAAGATCGACGCTGGGGAGTGAGCCGTACGCTAGGCTCGGTAGACGTTCCTGGAAGCGGAAGGGGGCACCGAGATGGGCTTAAGATGCCATCCGGAGAGGGTCGTACGTTAGACTTTGTGCTCATCTTTGAATGAATTTATTGGTTTGTATTGGTTTTTAACCAAATATGCAACATTCTGAAAGTGGAGAAATGTTGATAAGTAGTCGGAGATGGGCTTAAGATGCCATCCAAGGCAACTGAGTCGTAAGCTAGACTCTGTAGTTGCTGTTGATAACAAGAGAGAGTCAGAATAATCCTTCGTGTCGATTACTCTGAGAGGATAATAGTTGGCAAAATATGGATAACTTCCCTATTGTGCTTCGGGTATTGATCCAATGCCTGTTATCGGAGGATAACTTGTGTGATTGTTCAGATAGTTTTCCCGTCTGGCTTCGGGCATTAATCCTGGACCTGTTGTCGGAGGACAACTAGGGCGGTCTTTCAGATAGTTCTCCCGTCTGGCTTCGGGCATTAATCCTGGACCAGTTGTCGGAGGACAACTAGGGCGGTCGTTCAGATAGTTCTCCCGTCTGGCTTCGGGCATTAATCCTGGACCTGTCGTTTCAGAAGAAGCGATTTTCACCTGTTTTGGGAAGAACAAAAGAAACTTTGATAAGATATCGTTAGTTTTATGCGAAGTATGATGCATGACGATGTGTATGAACGACATATGCATATATTATGATTTTATGAATAATGTATGAATGATAGATGTTGTGGTATTTCAAAACATATCCATCTTGAAGAAGATGCGGATGTTCTGCTTGGTGATTTCTGACTTCTGTTTGGGGATGAAGTTGTTGAAAACCCTGACTTGGAGGAGAAAGAGATGTCCTTGATTCTTCCGATGCACTATCTGACCAAGTCTTGAGCCTTAGATATTGTTGAGGATGATAGAGATCAAGAGATGCGTCGCTGAGGATCTTGTGCATAGATCCTGTTGGGGAGAATCTAGGAGGTATTCTACTGGGGATCTTGCGCATAAATCCTGCTGAAGAGTATTTGATAGTTGCTGGGAGACCGGGTTAGAAGGATCTGGAGCCCGTCGAAATCTCTGGCTGGGGAATAAAATATGTAGGTTTCCTCCGATGCACTATCTGACCAAGTTTCAAGTCTGGATACCGCTGCTGCCGAGGAGGTGATGATTGTTGAGAGATATTTTGCCGGGGATACCTCTGCTGGTGATAAATCGTTACTGTTTGGAAATCCGTTGTAATCAAGTTAAATTGACTGGAATCGCTGCTCAGGGACTGACGCGATGAAACTCGGAATGCTGGAACTAATAAAAAGGAAAAAGGTACTCTGCAGGGGAAGGTTTGTAGTGAGTGACACCTCTGTAGGGATTGTACTCTTGCAAGGGGACGTATGGGTGACTTTCGTCGTCATCTCAATTCCTAGAGCCTGTAGTAATTACTTTCGTATGTTTACTTTTCGCATGTTTATGAATATATTCTTATTGTCAAATGCATATAATCATTCAAAACAAACGTTGGACTTTATGCAAGTAACAATAGCAAAAATTGTAAAGAGAAATAACTCATATTTATTTGAAATGTGGCGTATGGCCAAGTAGTTTATACACAAGAAAGGTAAAAAGCTATGCGGAAACAATCTCGTTAAGTTCCAACTATGCTAGTACTCATATATTTCAACTATCTCATCTCCTTGCTGTCAGTAGAAAGCGAGTGAATTGATTTTCGCCATTTGAATCTTGAACGCTGATAGTAGTCTGGAAGTAGGTGATCTGGAAGAGACATAATCGTACGCTTAAATCTCTAACTTTTGCCTAGACCGCCCTTTCGGGTTTTCAGTCTACCGGGATACCCTTTTTTGCCCAAGCCGCCTTTTCAGGTTTTCGACTTGCCGGGTGTACATGTTTTACATATATCCTTAACTTTTGCCCGAACCCTTTTGGTTCTCCAGGATGCCCTTATTTTTGCCTAGGCCAGTCGACCTAGCGGGTCTCTTTTATGCGTAGTATTTTTTGACTATGTCTGCGTTCACAGGGTGTGGGAAGTCTTCACCATCCATGGTGCTAAGTATCATAGCTCCGCCGGAAAATACTGTCTTGACTACAAATGGTCCCTCATAGGTGGGAGTCCATTTTCCCCTGGGATCACTTTGTGGAAGAATGATGCGCTTGACTACTAGATCACCGACTTGGTATACTCGATGCTTGACCTTCTTGTTGAATGCTTTGATCATTCGCTTCTGATAGATCTGTCCATGGCAAATGGATGCGAGTCGTTTCTCATCAATCAAATTAATCTGGTCAAGGCGAGTCTGGATCCAATCATCTTCGCCTAACTCTGCGTCCTGGAGGACTCTGGTTGAGGGGATCTGAACCTCGATGGGTAGAACGACTTCTATACCGTACTCAAGAGAGAAGGGGGTTGCCCCTGTTGATGTCTGTATTGTAGTGCGATAACCGTGGAGAGCAAATGGTAACATCTCATGCCAATCTTTGTAAGTCACTGTCATCTTCTGTATAATCTTCTTAATGTTCTTGTTGGCGGCTTCCACAGCGCCATTCATCTTAGGCCGATAAGGATAAGAGTTGTGATGCTTGATCTCGAACTGCGTGTAGAGTTCGGTGATCATCTTATTATTGAGATTATAGCCGTTATCTGTGATAATCCTTTCAGGAGTGCCATATCGACAAATAAGATTATGCTTGATGAATCGAGCCACAACATTCTTGGTAACAGATGCGAATGAAGCTACTTCTACCCACTTGGTGAAATAGTCGATTGTCACAAGGATGAAACGATGTCCGTTGGAAGCGGTGGGCTTGATTTCTCCAATCATGTCAATGCCCTACATTGCAAAAGGCCAAGGAGCTGTTAGAATATTCAGAGGTACTGGAGGTATGTGTACTTTGTCTGCATAAATCTGGCATTTGTGACAAGATCGAACATAGCGGTGACAATCAGCTTCCATGGTGGACCAATAGTAACCTGTTCTCAAAATCTTCTTAGCCATCGTATGTCCACTGGAATGGGTACCAAATGTGCCTTCGTGTAACTCTTCCATGATATGTTCCGCTGTTCTCTGATCTACACAACAGAGTAAGCACAAGTCGTGGTTGCGCTTGTATAGGATGTCATTGCTGAGGAAGAATTTGGATGCAAATCTTCTCAAGAATTTCTTATCATTAACAAATGCCCCTGCGGGATATTCCTGAGTCTCAAGATACCTCTTCACGTCATAGTACCAAGGTTTCTCTTCTGCATTAAGCTCATAACAATATGCTGGTTCGTCAAACTTCTCAATGATGATTTGGGGAGCCTCGTTGTCCCATCTGACCTTGAACATAGATGACATAGTAGCTAACGCGTCTGCCAACTGATTCTCTTCTCATGGAATGTGATCGAAAGTGATCTCTTAGAAGTAGGGGATCAAACTTAAAACATGCTCTCGATACGAAATGAGATTCGGATGCTTCGTATCCCACTCGCCCTTAATCTGACTAATCACTAAAGCTGAGTCTCCATACACTTGCAAGAATTTGATTCTTAGGTCAATAGCAGCTTTAATACCCATGATGCACGCTTCGTATTCGGCCATGTTGTTGGTACAGTTGAAACAAAGTCTGGCGGTGAAAGGCGTATGTCCGCCTGCAGGGGATGTAATGATGGCGCCAATGCCATTGCCAAGTGCGTTTGAGGCTCCATCAAAGACCATGGTCCATCGGGATCCTTGTTTAGGTCCTTCGTCTGGTCCTGGTTCTTCGCAATCAGTAACTAGTAAAACATCTTCATCTGGAAATTCGAACTGCATAGACTGATAGTCATCTACGGCTTGATGAGCCAAATGATCGGCTACTACACTTCCTTTGATCGCTTTCTGAGAAGTGTACTGGATGTTGTATTCGGTCAAGATCATTTGCCATCTTGCTATTCTTCCGGAGAGAGCTGGTTTCTCAAATATGTATTTTATCGGATCCATCTTGGAAATCAATAAGGTAGTGTGAGTCAACATATACTGTCTTAGTCGGCGAGCAGCCCAAGCCAAAGCGCTGGAAGTTTTCTCGAGCTGTGAGTATCTTGTTTCATAGTCGGTAAACTTTTTGCTAAGGTAGTATATTGCATACTCTTTTCGACCAGACTCGTCATGTTGCCCCAACACACACCCCATTGAGTTCTCTAACACTGTCAAGTACATGATAAGAGGTCTTCCTTCGGCAGGCGGCATCAGGATAAGAGGATTCTGTAGGTACTCCTTGATTTTGTCAAAAGCGATTTGGCAATCGTCGTTCCATTCCACTACTTGATCTTTCTTAAGTAACTTGAAGATTGGCTCACAAGTAGCAGTTAGATGTGCAATGAATCTGGCAATGTAGTTCAATCGGCCCAAGAAACCTCTGACTTCCTTCTCGGTGCGGGGAGCTGGAATTTCTTGAATAGCTTTAACCTTAGCTGGGTCAACTTCAATACCTTTACCACTGACAACAAACCCTAAGAGTTTACCGGATCTGACTCCAAAGGTGCATTTGTTGGGATTAAGTCTCAGTCTGTACTTCTTCAACCTATCAAACAGTTTCCGTAGATGATCAAGATGTTCCTCTTCAGTCTATGATTGAGCTATCATATTGTTGACGTAGACCTCTATCTCATGGTGGATCATGTCATGAAACAATGTCACCATGGCACGTTGGTAAGTGGCGCCTGCGTTCTTTAGTCCGAATGGCATGACCTTGTAACAGAAAGTGCCCCACTGTGTAACGAAAGTAGTCTACTCCATGTCTTCAGGAGCCATCTTGATCTGATTGTAACCGGAGAAACCATCCATGAAGGAGAAAACCTTATGTTGAGCGGTGTTGTCAACCAGAACATCAATATGAGGAAGTGGAAAATCATCTTTTGGACTCGCTTTGTTCAGATCTCTATAATCCACACACATTCGTACCTTGCCATCCTTCTTGGGCACAGGCACCACATTAGCCACCCACTGTGGATAGGAAGTAACAACTAAGAAACGGGCGCTGAATTGCTTCATAACTTCTGCTTTGATTTTCTCTGACATCTCAGGACGCCATGCGACGAACCTTCTGTTTCACAGGGAGAAAACCTTCTTTTGTCGGTAATCGGTGTACTACAATATCAATGTCCAGACCGGGCATGTCTTTGTATGACCAAGTAAAAACCTCGACATAGTCTCGTAGCATCTGAACCAATCTTTCTCTGACACTGTTCTCAAGACCCGCTCCTATCTTGATCTCTTTTCTGTCTTCATCAGTACCCAAATTCACAACCTCCACTTGCTCTTCGTGTGGCTGTATAACTCGATCTTCTTGCTGTAGCAGTCTGACAAGTTCTCCTGGAACTTCACAATCTTCCTCACCTTCGTCTTCGGCTTGGTAGATCGGATTATCGAAGTCATATTTAGTAATAGCATAGCTGTTATCAACGAGATTCGAAGTGATTCTGCAGTGTATCATGTGGGTGTGTGTAAGAAACACATAGCTTTTTGAAGGGGTGATAGAGTAAAAGAAAGAAAGCAACAATTAAATGCAAAAGTCCAACGATTTTATTGAATGACAGATAATAACCCTCACAAAACGAGCCACGATGCCCCGGGCAAGGCACTAGGCTTTAGAGTTTATTGTTCAAAACATAGAAAATACGAAAAGCAAAACAAAAACAAAGGCAATTACTCCTGTCTAAAGGAGATTGGTATGACGTCATCAGTCTTCCAATTGCTGAGTTCGTTGTCGGGAGTAGGGAAGATCCAATTGCTGATGTCGAAGTCGTTGTCGTCGTCTTCTATAACATGGATTCCATTATGGCTAATGCGGAAAAGAAGATGGCCGACACGTTCGCGGCGTATCATCTTCTGACCTTTGATGGTGAAGCCTAAACCAGTCTTGTTAGATTTGAAAGGAAGATCAGGGAGCTGTCCCCAAATAGTACTACCTCCTTCTTCAACAACAGCTTGAGCATCTTTCAGCGAAGCCATCCTAGGCGGAACTTGCGTAACTTCAGGAGTGACGGGAGAGTCAACAGGCATGACTCTGGGGATTGTTTCAAAAGCTTGACAGGGAGTCTCGAAGAATTCACCCTCTACCTCGAGGTATCAAAATGACTATAGATGACTGACCATATATTATTCTTCACCACATACTGTAACAATCTTCCCCTTCACCGGGTACTCCAGTTTCTAATGCAGGGTAGAGGTAACAACGCCTGCCCCATGTATCCAAGGGCGTCCAAGTAGGCAAGAGTAAGCTGGACGGATGTCCATGACGAAGAAAGTGGAATCAAAAGTCTGGGAACTGACTTTAACAAGCAGAATGAGCTCTCCAAGTACTGTTCGCTTAGAACCATCAAAAGCTCTCACAATTATATCACTGGGCTTCATAACTAACCCTTCAACATCAAGTCGATCAAAAGCAATCTTCGGAAGGATATTCAAAGAAGAACCGGTATCTACTAAAACATGAGACAATGTAACGCCCTTGCATTCGACAGAGATGTGCAAGGCTTTGTTGTGTTTCCTTTTGGAAGGAGTCAAATCAGCATCAGAGAAACCTAGGCCGTTGTTGGCAGCCAGGCTAACAATAGAAACTTCGAATTGATCAGTAGTAGTGTCTTGTGGTATGTGAGCATTCTTCAGAAACTTCACCAAGGCATTAGCATGAGCCTTAGAGCACAAGAGCAGAGCAAGCATGGAGATCTTGGATGGAGTCTGTCCTAACTGTTCCACAACATTGTAGTCACTCTTCTTGATGATCTTCAGAATTTCCTCCATTTCTCGTTTGGAGGTGTCCTCAGTAACTTCCTTTGGTACTTCTGGCTGAGCAGGGTGAGTCACTGGTTCTTTCCCTCTAGTCTCGGGAACTGGTTGAATAGCTGGTATGCGAGCTGGAGTCGCAGTGTCTTTTGGAGGAGAGATTTCTGGAGAGAAAACTCTTCCGGTTCTGGTCACCTTACTTGATCCGGTGATGTTGTCAATGTCAAGAATGGTAGCTTCAACTGTAAGGTCCTCAATGGTCAGAGGGTCTTGCTTGACGCCATGATAGTAGACACCAGATCCATAATTCCAAGGAATAGCTTTGTCGGAGGAATATGGAACTGGTCTAGGAGAAGTAATGATGAGAGGTGCCACTCTAGGCACATAATCAACAGAGGAAATCCTTATTGTGTTAACATCTGCATAGTCTTCTGGGAAATCGTCACCCCATCCGGTTGCCTTAACATCTTCAATAGGAATCTTGTAGCTCTCAGGAACAGTGTACTTCACCATGTAATCAAACTTTCCACTTGGCTGCCCCAAAGTATCCCACACATTCGGTACAGTTTCATTCACATCTTCGATCTTCAGTTTTTTAGACATGTCTTCACACAGACTCTCCACAGGTGGTTTCAGGAATAGTATTTCACGATTATCCATCATGCACTGGACACGTCTTCTCAACCAAGCACAACCATCAAGTGCATATGGGTACCAACGACAATTCTCTGGGCATCCTGGGTTGACACCGGCTTGCAACAAATTCTTCTTAACAATCATCAGAGGAATGGTCAGGTCATCTATGTTGAAAACGTAAGTATCCTCACCAACAGCATTAGAACTTTTGTCATGGTTAGGCATAGGCGCGTTGATCACATTCGGAGAGTCTCTACGGGAGGGTCAAACTCGATCTGCTTAGCTTCAATCATATCTTGAATCTTGTTCTTCAGAGCCCAACAGTTGTCAGTGTCGTGCCCTGGGCTATTGGAGTGGTAAGCACACTTAGCATTAGGATTGTATCTTGGAGAGGAAGTGTTGACACTCTGAGGAGGATCCTTCAAAGTAATCAGCTCTGCTTTCAACATATGTTGCAAGGCTTGCGACAACGGCATATTGATCTTCGTAAACTGTCTTCGTGGCCCGTTCTGGCTACGCGTGTTGTCTCGCTGAGGATGTGCTGATGTAGGGTTAGAGATCACAACTGCCCCCACAGATTGAGCACGTTCAGTCTTGGCTCGGCTTTTCTGACCATACACAGCATTAGCTTCTTTCTTACCAAAAGATCTCTTCGCAGCATTTGAAGACGACTCTACATGAATCTTTCCGCTCTTGATACCAGCTTCAATACGCTCTCCTGTCAATATCAGCTCGGTGAATCCGGCTGAAGAGTTTCCAATCAGATGATTGAAGAATGGGCCTGTCAGCGTTCCCATAAATATATCAACCAACTCCCTATTGGACAAGGGTGGTTAAACTCTGCCTGCTAGATCTCTCCATTTCTGAGCATACTCTTTGAATTTCTCCTCGCGACCCATAGTCATGCTCTGTAGTTGCATGCGAGTGGGTGCCAATTCATCATTGTACTCACACTGCCTGTAGAAAGCATCCGCTAAGTCACTCCAAGTGCGGATACGGTCATTCTCTAGCTGATAATACCACTCCAATTGAGTTCCGGACAAACTCTCTTGAAAATAGTGCATCCACAACTTTCTGTTATCAGTGTGGGGGTTGATCTTCTGAACATAGGACTTCAAATGCAGCTTTGGACAGGAAATGCCATCATACTTGGCAAAAGTAGGGACTTTGAATTTGGGAGGAATCACCACACCGGGAACAAGACTCAGATCATCAAAATTCAACCCTGACATCTTCAGGTTTTCCACAGCATTCAGACGGTCTTCGAGTTGCTTGTACTTGTCATCTTCATCAAAGTACGGGTCATGATCATAGTGATCTTTGTTCGCGTCAAAAAGTGACGCGCGAGGGAATCAAATCTGAAGTCGGATTCTCTGGCTCGAAACAATTTACTCTTTTGATTTGTTTATAAAGATGCCGCGAGCATCAAGCTTTATTATTTCCAACACAAGAAAAATGATTATGAAAAAGGGGAAAGCTGCAATACCCTCAATTGATATGATATGCATTACGACTAGCGCAAACTAGACGCAACGCATTTGGGGAGATTCCGGGCAAGGGGGTTTGTTATATAAAGGGAATGGATGAAGCACCCTAAATATATATAGTTATCTATAGATTTATATATGAATATGTTTGATATGTTTGTGTGTTTTAATTGCTATTTTTATGATTGGGAAAGTTTCTCCTTTGGATTTTAAGAAGGGTAGATTATGTGGGATCCTAGGTTTTGTTATTATTGTGCTCGCAAAGATCATTGGGATCTTCTACATACATATCCCTTAATGGGAATCAGAGCATTTGTAGCTCGGATCTAAAGGGATCTATGGTTTGTTTGGTTTGAGGGAGAAAGAAATTTGCTCGGCAAGGATGAGACCTTGTGCCTACGTATTCTCAAAAGGATGTTGAGAAAGTCAGAGCAATCGTAGTTCCCACTAATGCTAGTGGAAACAAAGGAAGTTATTAAGAGACAAAGACAAATGTCATCTTAATGAAAAATATATCTAATCTATTTCATCACATACATTTTGAAAGGTTGATTGATTAAAATCTTTCATTGTAAGTTATAGGTGTTTTGCTTGAGTGTACAAGCGTTACCACTTACGAGTTTAAGAAAGATGTTTGAAAAAGATGATTGAATCTTTTAATTGTAAGCATTGGGTGTTTTGCTTGAGTGTACAAGCGTTACCACTTACGAGTTTAAGAAAGATGTTTGAAAAAGATGATTGAATCTTTTAATTGTAAGCATTGGGTGTTTTGCTTGAGTGTACAAGCGTTACCACTTACGATTAAGAGATGTTTTTGTTTGAAAAGAGTTTGAAAAGTTTTTTGATTGTATGTGATGTGATAGATGAGATACTTCTTCCATAGAGATGATAGATGTCTAAATCTCGAGGAGAAATTGATTGGATTAGGGGGATGGTTTTAAGAAGCCCATGGGTCCTTGTATTGTAAGCCCAAGAGGAGGCATTTAGAGGTTCATCGAGGGTCCTTGTATGAAGCTCAAGAGGAAGCTATAGGGTATGGCTGGCTTTGGCTTTAAGAAGGGTTTCACCGGGAAACCATCCTCTTAGGATTTCAAGAGTGATTTCACCGGAAATCATACTCGGGTTCTATCCTAGCGGGTGATTCTTTGTATTGGAAGCCCAATAGGAGGCAGTTAAGAGATTTCCTGGTCTCTTTCTTGTTTGATGCCCAAGAGAAGGCTAAACTCAATGAGGAGTTATTTTGAATGAAGCCCAAGAGGAGGCTGACTCAGCAGGGGAGTGTTGTCTTATATGAAGCCTAAGCGGAGGCTAAACTCAGATGAATGAGTTTTCTTATATGAAGCCTAAGAGGAGGCTGAACTCAGATGAATGAGTTACCTTGTACAAAGCCCAAGAGGAGGCTATCTTTGTGGGGGAACCTAGTTGTTAGGCTAATTGTTATGTTATAACTAGATAGTTATATATACAAGTGTATGAAGTTTATTTACATGAGTTTATGAAGGAAATATAAACAATGCGTGTAATGTTTATTTACAAGAGTTTATGAAGGAAATATAAACAAGCATGTGTAAAACGAACGTTTGAAACGAGCGTAACTTGATTACTTACAAGTTTGAATGTGTACAAGGAAGTAAATATGTACATGAATGAGTATTTATGTACAAGGAGATGTGTATGTACATAGGACGGTTGGGACTTATACCGTAAGGGAGGCCCATTGGTTTAAAAGCATTTTCACCGGGAATAATGCTCCTTTTAATACCAATGGTATTCAGTGTATACACAAGTGAAATGAAAATAAACGAACGAAGTTTGTCTATACTTGAATATTTACAAAAAACGTCTGTATTATGTACAAGTAAAAAATTGGTATGTACATAAAAGAATTGGATATGTACAAGGAAATATGTATGTACATAAAAAGAATTGGATATGTACAAGGAAATATGTATGTACATAAAAAGAATTGGGACTTACACCGTGAGGGAGGCCCATGATCGATTAAGAAATTTCGAGGAAAAAACGAGTTCGGTTTTATCTTCAAATTGGGTCGATCATGGAAAAAAAGAGAGTGTAAGTTTGTTGAAAAGTTTTGAAAAGATCTTGAAAGTGTTTTTGAAAGATGAAATATACTTACAAGAAGTTTGAAAAAGTTTCGGGCTTCGAAAGTTTGAAAGAAACATCTTTGAAAGTGCTTGAAAAATACTTAAAATATCTCATTTTCGGCTCGATGAAAATCTAATCAAAAGATAATATTTTTGGATTTTTTTTGACATATTCCTAAAATAGGTATGTTAAATGACAAGTGTGCAAAAAATCACCTCAAAATGAGGAGTTTTGATTGGTTTTTGAAAGAGTTGAAGTTTGAAAAAAATGTGAAGAGAAAACAAAAAAGTTTGGCAAAAATGGTCCCAAGGCTACTCGAACCCGGGACCATTGGGCAAGGCATGGCAAGTGACTTAAAGGTGAGCTGGAAACCGCTGGGGCGGCAATACATCCGTTCACTTATGCCAATCCAATTAATTATATTGTAAACTGAAAATTTGAATTTCTGGAAAACGCGCGCACTGCTCTTCTTCTTCCTCAATCCTTCACCCAGCCATGGATTCTTCGTTTCTTGATGAAACTCTTGAAGCTGAGATCGATTTCTTCGAAGGAGCTGTTACAGAGTTGATTTGATGATTGCTATAGCACCAGTGGACTTCAGGGAACGTGTGAGGATGCTCTGCTTGCTTTGAATCAACTTGAATCACTCTGACCAAGTCCACTTGCATATGCTTGGCATGAGTTTCGAATTCGATCTTGAAGGTGTTACAGGTCAAGAGTAATGATTTGTATCATCCATATGAAGTATGTTGATGATGTTTGAATAAAAAAATCAAGAATAGCTCGAGCCAATTGTCTGTTTGAATGATAAGGCAGTTTTTGCAAGCTTTGGAATTTTGAAGAGCAAATCTGATTTCTGGTTGTTTTTAAGTTGATTTTAAGTTTCAAACCAGTTCTATATTGATTTTAAGACATGTTAGACACCAAATTTCTCATAGTTTTTCACAAGATTTATAAAAGTACAAAATTCTCACTTTGAACTGTGTAACTTGAATTTTAAGAAAAGAGAGTGAAAGCTTGTTCTTGCATAGCTTTGGTGTAGTTTCAAATTGCAAACATGACCTCTATTTATAGGTCAAGAAATCTGAATGGCAAGTGAAGAAGATTGGCTTGGATTTGTACAACTTGCCTTAGAGGGCAACAAAGTCTTTTTTGCCATAAATGCAAAAGGAACCTTCCTTTTAACCATGGTTAAAATTCAACTTGATCTTATCTCCATCATAATTACTTTCCATCTGATTTTTATCAGCTCTATCCATCTTGGCTAGGTGGCAAGGCTTCTAGAAGGAGAAAACTCAAAAAATGACTTGTAATTTTTCAAGCATGAACTTGAAATCCATGGTTTTGGAGCTCTATGTTTCAAAATCAAAAGTATAGCTAGACACAATGGATTTGCAAGTTCTTGGACATTTTGGAAAGCTTGTTTCAAGGGCTACAACTTTCATGTTTTGAGTTTTTTCTAATTCCAAATGAAACTATGTGAAAAATGCCATGAAAGTAGGAAAAAACTTGAAATTTTAACACTTGAAAATTTTTCTAAGTGTTGAAAATTTTGACTTTTTGTTGACTTTTCCAAATTTCTTGATTTTTTATGATCATGATGGATAATTTGAAGTATTTTGATGATTGAAAAAGTTTTATCTTGAAAAAGTTGACCAAAAGTCAAAGTTTGACTTTTCAGTGCAGATGAAATTTCATCAGATGATCCAGAAATTGACTGATGAAAAATGTGAACTTCTGTGATGTTTTGAATCAGGAAATTAGGTCAAGATGTTGTATTGAAGATATGAAGATCAATCTCCAAGCAAAAAAGTCATTCATTGATCAGAAAATTAGTGATTGCTTATCCTCGATAAAAACCCGAATTGGTTGATCCTCGATAGATCATGAGAAAAAGTTGGATATCTGAAGATCAATTGTTGATAGTTGATTAAGATATATCAATTTTGGTGAGCGAGAACTCAAACCCTAATTGATTACCTCTTGAATCAGATGAAAATTTTGTGAAACCCTGATTTTGACCTGTAGAAGCCACACCCGATTAATTCTATTCTGAACTGTTAGTGATGCAGTAATGAAAATGTAAGGTGGTATATTAGGTCAAAAATTGGGGTATGACAGATGCCCCTATTTAAGTTTCTTTAACCTGAGATATGAAGATGAATATCTTCGTCTCGATAGGTGTGAAGAGACTTAAATATTAGAATACGCAAATTTTGGACCTAAGATACCAAAAGATGCGAATGATGCAAAATGATTGTAGAAAGTTCACCCAAGATATATCAAAGATTGATACGATGGGGAAAGATTTTGTGAGGATAACTCAACCTGTCTAAGAAAGGAGAATCCTGTTGGTTGGGAAACAAGCAATATGTTTCACTGGAAAAATAGATTCACCATGCATGTGAATATCTGTTTCGCTTTGGGAAATAAAGAGATTACCTTCTGTCAGCCTTGTGACAATGTTTAAGGTAAGTGAAGATGATATTACCAATTATCAGCCTTGTGATAGTTTATGGTAATCAGTTCTAAAGATATTACCAATTATCAGCGAAGTGATAACTATAACAAGGTAATTCTTGAGACATTTTTACTGAGTATTCAGCCTTGTGAATAACAGTCAATGATGGAAACAGATTTCAAGCGAGTTTCTATTTTCACAGTTACAATCTTGCCGGGGATCTCTCTCTTTTGAGGAGATGCGGGCATTTTGATTGATAAGACACAGGTTTCTTTAGACAGAAAGACAACTGTGGGGATTTCTTGAACTGTCATGATTTTGAACTTGCTGAGAAGATCAATTGTTTTATGACAAGTTTTAAGATGAAAAGAAAATAAGCGGCTCAGATGACGAGGTTATTGCTTATTGTTTGCAGGTAGATTTTTCTGTGAAATCTAAACCTGAGTTGGTTAGAGACGAGGTTCTATCCAGGACCGAATTGGAAAGAAAAGGGCCAATCAAGACTTCGTTCCCAATGAGGAATGCTCTCAGCTGGGGAACATGATAGAGAAAAGATGTATTTCTCTGCTTGGGGATAATCTGCTGGAGAGATGACACACCCATACTTGTTTTTGGGATGAATACAACCTAAACAAGTGATATTGAAGCAAACATTGAGAAATGCAGGAATGCATTTATGATGCCATTATGTATGAATGATGAATGTCATGAATGTCATATGCATGCTGACGATACTTGACAAGACAACAAAAAGGGATATTTGGGAAAAGGACTACGTCACAGTTCGAACAAATACTCAGCAAAATCTGCAGCAATGGTGTAGACGTCACTGATGATGAATCTGAGTTGCATGCTTTAAACTTTCTGAAAAAGGCATTTCATTGGCAACTTTGTTGGGAATTCTTTTTGGATAAGAATACCGTCCTTTGATGATCTCTGCTGAGGAGAAGAAGACTTCTGTAGCAGTTGTTCTATCTTTTAGAGATCGAAACACTCATGGAGGAACTGTTGAGGTTCTTTCCGTGTTCATAGTTCAAAGGAAAATTTTGCTTTTATTTCAAAAATTTTGAAGTAAAAATTCATTTAAAACCTTTTTATTTTAGTTTCAAAAGTGATTTTCACAATAAAAGCGTTATTTTGCAAAACAGAATAAAGCAAGAATTGCAAACAGATGGGCACAAGGCTCAAATTTTATTGATAGAATGGTAATCAGCCAAAGGCGTGACTCCATGAGATATTTACAAGAGTTGGAAATGATAATTTATTGGGAAAAGGCTACATTGAAAGCAAATAACCACTATTATCCCTAACAACTTTGAATTCCAACTGTGCTTGCTGCTTCAGAAGGTTTGATTGAAGATCCGTTGATGGAAGTTTCTTCAGATTGACGAAGTATGGACTGATGTAGTTACTTTGTCATTTTTTGTATCCTTAATTTTTGCATAGATTGCCTTTTCGGGTTTTCAATCTATCAGGATAATTTCTGTTTATTGTCTCTAATTTTTGTTTGGACCGCCTTTTCAGGTTTTCAGTCCACCGAGACGCTCATTTTTGCCTAAGCCGCCCTTTTCGGGTTTTCGACTTACCGAGCTGTTCTTTTGTTTTTTTAGACAAAGTATTTCTTGACTGCATCAACATTCACAGGATGCGGGAGTTCATCACCGTTCATGGTTGTGAGAGTCATAGCACCGCTAGAAAAGTTTCTTTTGACGATGTATGGGCCTTCGTAATTAGGAGTCCATTTGCCTCTAGAATCTGGTTGAAAAGACAGAATCTTTTTAAGCACGAGGCCGCCCTCTCGGAATTCACGAGGTCGAACCTTTTTGTCGAAGGTTTTCTTCATCCTTCTTTGATATAGTTGTCCATGACACAGAGCGGTCAGGCACTTTTCTTCGATTAAGTTCAGCTGGTCGTATCTGCTTTGACACCATTCGGCCTCAGATAACTTAGTTTCCATAAGAACTCTCATTGACGGAATCTCAACTTCTACGGGGAGCACTGCTTCCATGCCGTATACTAGAGAAAAAGGAGTTGCCCCTGTTGAAGTGTGTATTGAAGTACGATACCCATGTAGAGCAAATGGCAGCATTTCGTGCCAGTCTTTGTAAGTGACGACCATCTTCTGGACGATCTTCTTGATGTTCTTGTCGGCAGCTTCAACGGCGCCGTTCATCTTTGGTCGGTAAGGAGATGAGTTATGATGCTCGATCTAGAA
Source organism: Vicia sativa (assembly GCA_021764765.1). Classification (NCBI taxonomy): domain Eukaryota; kingdom Viridiplantae; phylum Streptophyta; class Magnoliopsida; order Fabales; family Fabaceae; genus Vicia; species Vicia sativa. The sequence goes on along the minus strand of CM038793.1, from coordinate 261,673,760 downwards.
TTCCTCACACAGTTCTTTCATCGTTTTGTTGTTCAAGTTCGATCCATTGTCTATAATGATCTTACTTGGAACTCCGTATCGGCAGATGAGGTTGTTCTTGATGAACCTCACAACCACTTGTCTTGTAACGTTGGCGTAAGATGCTGCTTCGACCCATTTGGTGAAGTAATCAATAGCCACTAAAATAAAGCGATGTCCGTTGGACGCTTTTGGTTCGATCATCCCAATCATGTCGATTCCCCACATGGAAAAAGGCCACGGAGAGGAGAGAACGTTGAGTAGAGTTGGTGGCACATGGATCTTATCCGCGTAGATCTGGAACTTGTGACATCTCTTGACGTGTTTACAGCAATCGGATTCCATTGTTATCCAATAGTATCCTGCTCTCAAGATTTTTCTGGACATTGCATGCCCATTTGAATGGGTTCCAAAGGACCCTTCATGCACTTCGTGAATTATCGTGTCGCCTTGTACATCCATGCATCTGAGCAAGACCATGTCGAAGTTTCTTTTGTATAGCACATCTTCATTCAGGAAGAAATTTCTAGAAAGCCTCCTTAGAGTTTTCCTATCTTTGTGCGATGCCCCGAGTGGGTATTCTCGAGTTTGGAGGAAGCGTTTGATGTCGTGGAACCACAGTTTATCATCGAAGATTGCTTCAATTATAAACACATATGCAGGTCTTTCAAGGCGTCTGATACGGATCTTTGGCATATCGTTCCAATTGTTGACTTTGAACATGGAAGATAGAGTAGCCAAGGCGTCTGCCATTCGATTCTGATCTCGAGGGATATGATGCAGTTCAACTTTGTTGAAGAAAGTCAACAAACGTCTTGCATAATCTACGTGAGGAATCAAACCAAGATGATGAGTTTCATACTTGTCTTTGATTTGATTGATCACAAGGGCTGAATCTCCATATATGTCAAGGATCTTAATCCTCAAGTCAATGGCTTCTTCGATACCCATGATACAAGCTTCATATTCTGCGATGTTGTTGGTGCAATCAAATAGCAATCTGGCGGAAAACGGGATATGAGAACCCTTGGGAGTAATGATGCGCCCCAATTCCATTGCCAAAACGTTAAGCGCTCCATCAAAATTAAGCCCCATCTAGATTACGGATCGGACCTTCTTGGGTAGGGGTTCGCAATCTTTCATCTTTAAGTACATAACATCCTCGTCGGGAAGTCAAACTTGAGAGATTGGTATTCGTTGATCGGTTGATAAGCCAAGTGATCGGCAAGAATGCTTCCTTTAACCGCTTTTTGAGCCCGGTACTGGATGTCATACTCGGATAAACATACGCCATCAAGCAATTCTTCTGGCGGGCTTTTCAAAGGCGTACTTGATTGGATCCATTTTGGAGATTAACCAAGTTGTGTGATTGATCATGTCTTGTGGAGCGTTTGAAGCCCATACCAAAGCACAACATGTTTTCTCGAGCATGGAGTAACGAGTTTCACAGTCTGTGAACTTTTTACTCAAGTAGTAAATGACATGTTCTTTCTTACCGGTTTCATCTTGCTGTCCAAGCACGCAACCCATGGAATCTTCTAGCACGGTAAGGTACATGATTAATGGTCTTCCTTCAATTGGAGGAATCAATATTGGTGGTTACGCGGTATTCCTTGATCTTGTCAGCGCTTTTGGCAATCTTACATCACACAACCTCTTGATTTTGCGGAGAAGCTTGAATATCGACCCACGGTGCATCATTTGAGAGATAAATCTGGAGATGTAATTCAAACGTCCAAGAAATCCTCTTACTTGCTTTTCTGTATGTGGCGTAGGCATTTCTTGAATAGCCTTGACTTTGTCAGGGTCAACTTCAATACCTCTTTGGCTGACGATGAAACCTAGGAGTTTTCCAGATCTTACCCCAAAGGTACATTTGTTAGGATTCAGGTGAAGCTTAAATTTCCTTAGTCGCTGAAACAACTTTAAGGGATATTCTATATGCTCTTCTTCAGTATCAGACTTTGCTATCATGTCGTCCACGTAGACTTCGATCTCTTTGTGCATCATGTCATGAAAGAGAGTAGTCATTGCCCTTTGGTAAGTTGCGTCTGCATTCTTTAATCCAAACGACATTACTTTGCAGCAAAACGTGCCCCATGGCGTGATGAAGGATGTCTTCTCCATGTCTTCGGGAGCCATTCTGATTTGATTGTAACCAGAGAAACCGTCCATGAAGGAAAAGACGTTGAATTTTGCAGTACTATCCACTAGCATGTCGATATGCGGTAGTGGAAATCGTCTTTTGGACTAGCTTTGTTCAAGTCCCGATAGTCAACACACATTCTGACCTTTCCATCTTTCTTTGCGACAGGTACTATGTTGGCTAGCCATTGAGGATATTCAGAGGTGACAAGGAAACCTGCGTCAAGCTGCTTTTGGACTTCCTTTTTGATTTTGTCGGCCATTTTAGGGTGAACTCTTCTCAGTCTTTGTTTAACTGGTGGACACTCCGGTTTTAATGGCAAGTGATGCTCCACGATGGCTGGTATCTAAACCCGGCATGTCCTGGTAGGACCAAGCGAACACATCAATGTATTCTTTGAGAAGATCTATCAGTTTGCCCTTGACGTTGCTGTCGAGTAGAGCTCCGATGTTCACTTCTTTTTTGTCTTCTTCAGAACCCAGGTTGATTGCTTCCAAAGGCTCTTTGTGAGGCTGAATGATTCTTTCCTCGTGCTTAAGCAGTCGAGAGATCTCATCTGGGATCTCTTCTTCAACTTCTTCCTCGGCGACTTCACTGGGGATTTCAAAGTTGGGAGAGAGCATAGAGTTATTGCGTTCAATGGATTTGTCCATTTGTTAACCTGCATATTTGTTTTATGTTTGATTAATTAACTCTTCTCTTTTTTTTTTTTTTTAGAAAAAAGTTAATGTGAAAATGTATGCAGATTATTATTATTATTATTATTATTATTTTTGAAGATTTTTATTGTGTTTTTTAGGATTATCATTTCCAAGAAAGGGTAAAAACAAAAAACAAACACAAAGTGTGGAATCAAAACAACGCGTTTTATTTATGATTCACAATATGAAACAGGGCCCTAAAATACAAACTCATTTGTCTTGGGCAAGACAAAGAGAAATTATTTAAAAGCTAAACCCTATAAAACATCTCTTCGCTTTGGGCGAGGCGAGAGTTCAAAACAAAAGCAAAATAAACTACTTAGAACTATGAACATTAGTCCGGACTTCAACAGGCTTCCAATAGTAGCGAACTCCTTGGACGTCAAGATACTCTGGTAGTTTTCCACTTGGCTTAGTTCTTGAATAGACTTTGGTCGTTGGTCGAACAGGCCTTGAAGACTCTGGATGTTTGACCTTGCCTTTTGTGCTGCTGAAACGATCTTCTTCTGTTTGATGGACATATCGAGGAGCATGGAACACAACATATGTACTTTCCATTGGCATTCGTGTTGAATTCTGGGGATGTTCTTTCCAATCTTCTGAGTGAAGAGACTCATTGTCTGCAACGCTTTCCAATTCGTTTCCAGAATCGTATCCCTGATCTTCAGTACTCACATTGATGTAGTGATAGTTAAGATCTGTTTTGACAAACTCCACAGGCGCATTAAAGCAACGATCCTCATTCGGAACCTCAATTGGTTGATGAGATCGCGAAGATGTGTATAACTCTTCTAGTTGACTAGGATACTCAAAAGGATCGTCCCATCCAGAGGGCTGGATGTCTTCAATTCTGATTTTTGAGCTTTCAGGTGCAGTGTATTTCACCATGTAGTCAAACTTTCCACTTGGTTCTCCCAAGGTATCGCAAACTTCAGAAGGGACAGGTGGATTTTCATTCTCATTGTTTTGTAGAGACATGCCTTTGAATTGATCAGTCAGAGGATAGAACGGCGCATACGATTCTTCCTGAGACACATATTTAGAGCTGGTAAGATAAGTGCTCCACTCTTCAGATCCGGAGAGATCGTCTTCATCACCTTCATTGGTAAGAACATTAACCTCTTGAAGAACAGGGTATAAGAAACCTCCACTGTGGAATACTTCTCTGATTGGGCGAAGAGTTTCACCCCTTTGATTGTCTTTAGGAAATACTGGAGCAAATCCGAGCCCGGCCTTTGTCTCGTTGTTGACAGGTTTTATTACTTGTCCCTAACCCGCATCATTACCATTTCTTACTATCTGCTCTGCTTCTTTGTAAGAGGAGATAGACGATCTGCTTTTACTTGTAGATTCATCTTCTAACGAAATTCCTTGGAACTGCGTCCCTTCAACGTCGTTGGCTGTGATGAAAGAAAAGCTGGATAAATGGCTTACTAGTAAAGCTTGTTCACCGATGATGGTTACTAGCTTCCCATTTGCTGTGAATTTTAGCTTTTGATGGAGAGTGGATGTCACGGCTCCTGCTTCGTGTATCCATGGTCTTCCTAGCAAACAACTGTAAGCAGCTGGCACATCCATGACCTGGAAGGTGATTTGGAAAGTATGCGGACCGATCATCATCGGAAGATCGACTTCCCCAATAACAGATTTCCTTGACCCATCAAAGGCTCTTACCACTATATCATTGAATTTCATCGGCGTTCCTTTGTAATATAGACGAGCGAGAGTCGTTTTTGGCATTACGTTTAAGGATGAACCGGTATCCACTAGTACATTTGACAGAGAGTCTGATTGGCAAATCATTGAGATATGTAGAGCCAAATTGTGATCTTTTCCTTCCTCCGGGAGTTCTTCATCACTGAAGCTTAAATTGTTGCAAGCTGTTATGTTGCCCACAATTCCACCAAATTGATCTGTAGTCATGTCGTCGTGATCTACGTAAGCTTGATCTAGCACTTTCATCAAAGCTTCTCGGTGGGCTTCGGAATTCAGAAGTAGAGATAATATCGAAATTTTGGAAGGAGTCTGCATCAGCTGATCCACTACTCTGTACTCGTTTTTCTTGATTAGCTTCAAAATCTCATCGAAATCTGAGTTGACGTTGGTTTTATCAGACGGACCAACATTTATGTTTGGATTATCTACAGGAATCCCCATGGGATTCTCAGGAGGCGTATTAACGTGATTTTGCCTAACAATAGGAACAACCGGTGGCTTTGGTGGCAACGGAGTATGTACTCGTCCACTTCGCGTTACTCGTCCTATTTCAGTTATATTAACATCAGTTAAAAGAGTTGGCATGGGTTCCTCCTTCCCATGTTCTATCATAGTCGCATTGTATTGATAGGGAATCGCTTTGTTAGAACTGTATGGAACAGGACCAGGTAAACAGATCACCAAAGGAGACTCTAGGACTTTTGCACCGTTGTATTCAACTTCCGCACACTTGGGTACATTGAAACAGGGGATAATGACGTTTACTTCGGGAATTTCCGAGTTGATATCTGAGACTAAAAGCTCATGCGGAAAATGCCCTACCATATTCACGTCATAGTCATTTCTGTTTCTGAAGATCTGTATGTCACCAATGTCTAATAATCGTTGAATGTCTGCTCTCACGGTTGGACATCCTCGAAAATCCTTGAAGCAGATTCTGCAAGCTGTGTAGTCATGTTTAGTGAAAGTGCCCATTGTACTGTATGTATCATGGAGCTGTACCAAACTTTCTCTTATCATATTCACGTCTGTGATAAGATACCGATCTGTATCCCTTAGTATCAAATTCACTGTATGTCCATTATGACTGGGAAGTGGATTTGCTTGCACATTTGGATTTGTGTTCCTGAAGGAGAGAAGATTAGTCCTTACTAACCTTTGTACTTCAGCTTTTAGTGCTATGCAATGCTCGAGATCATGACCCGGTGCCCCTTGATGAAAAGGGCAAGACATGTCTGCTTTGTACCACCATGGTAATTTTTCTGGTACCGGGGGTGGTGACCTTGTTTGCACAAGATTCCTTTCTATTAATGCAGGATATAGTTCCGTGTACGTCATTAGAATTGGATCAAACTGTGAGACCCTGGGCGCACGGTTCTGATTGTTGTATTGTTGAGCCTGTTGTCGAGGCTGTTGAGTTTGCTGGAACTGCGGAGCAATTCCTGTATTTGATCTTGTATTAACAGCTGGTACTATGGCAGCTACTTGTTGTTGTTGACTGACATTCTTCCTTGGTTTCCCTCGGGATACCATTCCTATGTCATGTTCTTTTTTCTTTGGAAAACTGGTTCCAATCCACTTGGTTCCACTAGAAGATCCTATTTCTTTGACTAGGCGTCCTGTTCGAACTCCTTCCTCTAGTCGCATTCCCATGCTTACCATCTCGGTGAAATCTCGGGAGCGCTGGCGACCATTCGTTCATAGTAAAATGGGCCAAGAGTATTTAAGAAAGCCTTGGTCATTTCCTTATCCTCTAACGGTGGGTTGACTTGGGCAGCAATTTCCCTCCAACGTTGGGCGTACTCTTTGAATGTCTCTTTTTCCTTCTGAGACATGGAGCAAAGTTGATCCCGATCTGGAGCCATGTCCAAGTTGAATTTGTACTGTTGGACAAAGGCTTTGCCTAGGTCATTGAATGTATGGATATTCACACTATCTAGTCCCATGTACCACTTCAGTGCAGCACCGGTGAGACTGTCTTGGAAATAGTGAATTAGCAATTGGTGATTGTCATTGTATGTAGACATCTTCCTAGCATACATCGTGAGATGACTCTGCGGGCAAGAATTTCCTTTATACTTTTCAAAGTCAGGGACTTTGAACTTTGCGGGTATCCTTACGCGAGGAACTAAACACAAATCGTGGGCATTCTTCCCAAACAATTCCTTTCCGCGAATTGTTTTGATCTCAAGCTGCATCTTATGGAGCTGTTCCTGGAGATTCTCCATCTGGCCATGAGGATTCGTGTTGTCGCCTGGATTATGATATACTTCTTCTTCTGCAGTAGTGTGAACTACAGAAGCTGAGTTTGTCATGATTGGTTGAGAAACCATCATGGTGACTTACGGAAAGGTTACTCCATGTTGTGGAGTAAGCGTTGAGTTCTGTAAAGTAGGAACCTCAAACGTGGTTGTTTTTACCTGAGAAGTAGGTTGACGAAACCCGATGCCGAAATTGAAAGGCATACCCCATGGATAACCTTCTGGCATACTGAAGAGTGGACTACTGGCTGCAATAGTTGAAACTAGAGTAGTAGTAATCTCTGAAATCGTCACTTGATTTTGACTGCTCAATGTTGTTTGCTGACTTTGCGTAGTTGCCAACGAACTTACCAAAGAAGTGAGTCTCTCCACCTCCTCCTGAAGTGTTGTCACTGTGCTACGAAGCTCAACATTTTCTTGCTCAAAACCTTCCATTATTTTCCTTCTCTTTGAACGAGTATTGTATGTACGAGTTGGCTGTGGACGTGGTCGAGAAACTCTAAGACGCGACAGCTTGACGATCTTTCTCTTTCTGGAAAAAATTCCAAAAGATAAGACTCTAAACAATAAACTCGATATGCAAAGTATGATGCATGATTATGAATGCAAAGAGAAAATAGTTTCCAAAGAATTTACGCTAAAAGAGAAATTTCTGGCAAATATTTGGATGGAAAACACTTATTTTATTAATTATTGGAAGAAGATTACAACAATTTTTGTTTTTGACCATAGCTCATACAATGATAAAATAAATGATAAAACTACAATCTAAACTAATTAATCGTCCTCGTCGGATGAAGATCCAAAGGCTTGATGTAGCTTCAACTTCAGGATCTCCTTCCCATAGTGAGCTTTGAGTTCAGCTTTCTCGGCTTTTAGCTTGCTGATGACTTTCTTCCATTCGTCAGGAGCAGGATCGCTGGTTGTCATTTCCTCAAGCTTTCTTTTTCTTTCTTTGATGTATCTTTTGATTGCGTTATCTTTCTGACGAATCTTCTCATCTTTCTCCATGAGCCATTCATCTTGGAAGTAGAGCGTCTTTTCATGATCTTTGACTTGCTTCTTGAGCTTCTCATTTTCAAGGTCAGCCTTAAAGAATTTGTCTTCCAAAGCCTCTTTCTCGAGCCTCATCTTGGCCAAAGCTTCTTGGTATTCTCCCATAGTCTCGACGGGAAAAATTGTTGATTTGGAAGCTGTTGAGAACATAGGTTCCTCATAAGCATAAGGCATTCGGAATTCCTTCGCTCTTTTCTTTACCCAAGAAGTGTAGATTTCCACGGCTACACAATTCCTGGCATTACCCTTTTCCTTCCTTCGGATGTGTTGCCAAGCTCTGATCATTCTGGCTTTCAAACCTTGAGAATCTTCCCCTTCATGATAGAAGTAGCTTTCTACTGTAAAACCAAGAGGTTTACTAGAGTTTGCATACCCGAGTTGACGTCTCGCCAATAATGGGTTGTAGTTGATTCCTCCTTTCGTACCAATGAGAGGTACGCTGGCAAATTCTCCACAGCTTTCAATGATTTCCATCTCATTGCCTGCCAAGGTATACCAATGGATATCGTCGTTTGTAAGAGACATGAGCCTTCGAGACCAATGCCAATCGTCTTTGTTTCTGCGGAAGATAGGAGATTTAGGCAAGTGTGAGATAATCCATTTAAAAAACAGAGGTACACAACACACAATAGTTCCATCTCCTTGACGATTCCTATGGTGAATGGAGAAATACGTGTCACCAAGGAAAGTGGGAACGAGATTTCTAATAGAAAGATCCTTATGGTGTTGATATCAACGAAACTAGGGACATTGGGAAACAACACCAATCCATAGATGAGTAAAGCTAAAACAGCTTCAAAAGCTACCATACTACCGACTTCAGAGAATTTAAGAGCCTTCTCCATTAGGAACTTTGAAGTTAGTCCTAAGAGTTTTCCTTTGGTAGTTAGGTTTTTGTCTATCTCAGATTTCTTTAAGTGAGTCATTGTTGCAATGACTGGTGACTTAGGAATGGCTTCCAAACCATTGAAAGGCACTTTATCTGATATTGAGATACCTAGGATGTGTGCGTACTCTTCCAAAGTAGGCATCAACTGATAGTCAAGGAAAGTGAAACAGCGATAGACTGGATCGTAAAACTGAACGAAAGTTTTGAGAAGTCCTTCATCAACGTTAATGTTCAGGACAGTTAAAAGAGTTCCATAGCGTTTTCTAAAATCCGAGGGATCTTGTACCAAGGATGCTAACTCTTTTAACTTTCCTACATCAGGAATCCTAAAACTGTATTTCTTGGTGAATCTTCCTCTGACGTCCATCACTCTAACCTAAAATATTTACAAAGAAAAATCTCTAAATTCTTTGGAAATGGGAAGAGAAATGAAGTTTTTTGAATGAATGCATGAATGCTACAAATATGGTTAGTAGTTATACACACGGTCAAGCGTTCGAAGTCACGAGCATGAGGCCAACGATAAGAATCAAACGTGGGTAAGTTCTAAGGGCTTATTCACGTGAAAGCGGGTTCTACGATATCTGAGTTCAACGCTTCTCTTTGAAATATTATCGGATTTGTTGAATACTCGAAGTCCAATAATATTTTTCAAGAAAACCTCGCCTGATTGTAGTCTCGCATGACAATTATTCTAAGCTTACGCCTGAATAATTTACGCACTACATCCTAAATGGCGAGGATGGGTTATGTGTTCTCTGACCACTCGACCGTTAGTTCTCTCGAAAGCAAAATGTCTTCGCAAATACTTGCTAAACACAAATACTCCCAAGACAACCTCCAGAGAGGGATCTCAAATTAACTTAGTAAGTACTGAGACTTCCCACAAGTTAATAGGACTATACCCCACCTAGATCTTAAAATGTTTCTTAAATCCGGGTTAGGATTTCTTTCCATCAGATGAAATCGTGAAACACACAATAAAGAAAAACAAACATATGCACATATGAAAGCTTAACCCCTTTTTTTCTTTTTGAAAACAAAAAAAGCTTGGTGCTCTTGAGCAGAGTCACAATTTTTTTTGAAAATCAAAATTCAGCGTACTCCCAGTAGTCGCCATTTTTGTTCGCGTTAAAAGTGGCGAGGGAATCGAATCAATTCGGATTCTCGGCTCGAAACAATTTACTCTTTTGATTTGTTTATAAAGATGCATGAGCATCAAGCTTTATTATTTCAACACAAGAAAAATGATTATGAAAAGGGAAAGTGCAATCCCTCAATTGATATGATATGCATTACGACTAGCGCAAACTAGATGCAACATTGGGAGATTCGGGGGGTTTGTTATATAAAGGGAATAGATGGAGCACCCTAAATATATATAGTTATCTATAGCTTTATATATGAATATGTTTGATATGTTTGTGTGTTTTAATTGCTATTTCTATGATTGGGAAAGTTTCTCCTTTGGATTTTAAGAAGGGTAGATTATGTGGGATCCTAGGTTTTGTTATTATTATGCTCGCAAAGATCATTGGGATCTTCTGCATACATATCCCTTAATGGGAATCAGAGCATTTGTAGCTCGGATCTAAAGGGATCTATGGTTTGTTTGGTTTGAGGGAGAAAGAAATTTGCTCGGCAAGGATGAGACCTTGTGCCTACGTATTCTCAAAAGGATGTTGAGAAAGTCAGAGCAATTGTAGTTCCCACTTATGCTAGTTGAAGCAAAGGAAGTTATTAAGAGACAAAGACAAATGTCATCTTAATGAAAAATGTATCTAATCTATTTCATCACATACATTTTAAAAGGTTGATTGATTAAAATCTTTCCTCGTAAGTTATAGGTGTTTTGCTTGAGTGTACAAGCGTTACCACTTACGAGTTTAAGAAAGATGTTTGAAAAATATGATTGAATCTTTTAATTGTAAGCATTGGGTGTTTTGCTTGAGTGTACAAGCGTTACCACTTACGAGTTTAAGAAAGATGTTTGAAAAAGATGATTGAATCTTTTAATTGTAAGCATTGGGTGTTTTGCTTGAGTGTACAAGCGTTACCACTTACGATTAAGAGATGTTTTTGTTTGAAAAGAGTTTGAAAAGTTTTTTGATTGTATGTTATGTGATAGATGAGATACTTCTTCCATAGAGATGATAGATGTCTAAATCTCGAGGAGAAATTGATTGGATTAGGGGGATGGTTTTAAGAAGCCCATGGGTCCTTGTATTGTAAGCCCAAGAGGAGGCATTCCGAGGGTCATCGAGGGTCATCGAGGGTCCTTGTATGAAGCTCAAGAGGAAGCTATAGGGTATGGATGGCTTTGGCTTTAAGAAGGGTTTCACCGGGAAACCATCCTCTTAGGATTTTAAGAGTGATTTCACCGGGAAATCATACTCTCAGGGTTCTATCCTAGCGCGGGTGATTCTTTGTATTGGAAGCCCAATAGGAGGCTGTTAAGAGATTTCCTGGTCTTTTTCTTGTTTGATGCCCAAGAGAAGGCTAAAATCAATGAGGAGTTCTTTTGAATGAAGTCCAAGAGGAGGCTGACTCAGCAGGGGAGTGTTGTCTTATATGAAGCCTAAGCGGAGGCTAAACTCAAATGAATGAGTTTTCTTATATGAAGCCTAAGAGGAGGCTGAACTCAGATGAATGAGTTACCTTGTACAAATCCCAAGAGGAGGCTATCTTTGTGGGGGAACCTAGTTGTTAGGCTAATTGTTATGTTATAACTAGATAGTTATATAAACAAGTGTATGAAGTTTATTTACAGGAGTTTATGAAGGAAATATAAACAATGCGTGTAATGTTTATTTACAAGAGTTTATGAAGGAAATATAAACAAGCGTGTGTAAAACGAACGTTTGAAACGAGCGTAACTTGATTACTTACAAGTTTGAATGTGTACAAGGAAGTAAATATGTACACGAATGAGTATTTATGTACAAGGAGATGTGTATGTACATAGGACGGTTGGGACTTATCTAAGGAGGCCCATTGGTTTAAAAGCATTTTCACCGGGAATAATGCTCCTTTTAATACCAATGGTATTCAGTGTATACACAAGTGAAATGAAAACAAACGAACGAAGTTTGTCTATACTTGAATATTTACAAAAAACATCTGTATTATGTACAAGTAAAAAATTGGTATGTACATAAAAGAATTGGATATGTACAAGGAAATATGTATGTACATAAAAAGAATTGGATATGTACAAGGAAATATGTATGTACATAAAAAGAATTGGGACTTACACCGTGAGGGAGGCCCATGATCGATTAAGAAATTTCGAGGAAAAAACGAGTTCGGTTTTATCTTCAAATCGGGTCGATCATGGAAAAAAAGAGAGTGTAAGTTTGTTGAAAAGTTTTGAAAAGATCTTGAAAGTGTTTTTGAAAGATGAAATATACTTACAAGAAGTTTGAAAAAGTTTCGGGCTTCGAAAGTTTGAAAGAAACATCTTTGAAAGTGCTTGAAAAGTACTTAAAATATCTCATTTTCGGCTCGATGAAAATCTAATCAAAAGATAATATTTTTGGATTTTTTTTGACATATTCCTAAAATAGGTATGTTAAATGACAAGTGTGCAAAAAATCACCTCAAAATGAGGAGTTTTGATTGGTTTTTGAAAAGAGTTGAAGTTTGAAAAAAATGTGAAGAGAAAACAAAAAAGTTTGGCAAAAATGGTCCCAAGGCTACTCGAACCCGGGACCATTGGGCAAGGCATGGCAAGTGACTTAAAGGTGAGCTGAAACGCTGGCGCAATACATCCGTTCACTTATGCCAATCAATTAATTATATTGGCGAAAATTTGAATTGAAAAAAGATCTCTTCTTCTTCATCAATCCTTCACCCAGCCATGGATTCTTCGTTTCTTGATGAAACTCTTGAAGCTGAGATCGATTTCTTCGAAGGAGCAGTTACAGAGTTGATTTGATGATTGCTATAGCACCAGTGGACTTCAGGGAACGTGTGAGGATGCTTGCTTTGAATCAACTGAATCACTCGACCAAGTCCACTTGCATATGCTTGGCATGAGTTTGGTCGATCTTGAAGGTGTTAGGTCAAGAGTAATGATTTGTATCATCCATATGAAGTATGTTGATGATGTTTGAATCAAAAATCAAGAATAGCTCGAGCCAATTATACATTTGAATGATAAAGCGGTTTTGCAAGCTTTGGAATTTTGAAGAGCAAATCTGATTTCTGGTTGTTTTTAAGTTGATTTTAAGTTTCAAACCAGTTCTATATTGATTTTAAGACATGTTAGACACCAAATTTCTCATAGTTTTTCACAAGATTTATAAAAGTACAAAATTCTCACTTTGAACTGTGTAACTTGAATTTTAAGAAAAGAGAGTGAAAGCTTGTTCTTGCATAGCTTTGGTGTAGTTTCAAATTGCAAACATGACCTCTATTTATAGGTCAAGAAATCTGAATGGCAAGTGAAGAAGATTGGCTTGGATTTGTACAACTTGCCTTAGAGGGCAAGAAAGTCTTTTTTGCCATAAATGCAAAAGGAACCTTCCTTTTAACCATGGTTAAAATTCAACTTGATCTTATCTCCATCATAATTACTTTTCATCTGATTTTTATCAGCTCTATCCATCTTGGCTAGGTGGCAAGGCTTCTAGAAGGAGAAAACTCAAAAAATGACTTGTAATTTTTCAAGCATGAACTTGAAATCCATGGTTTTGGAGCTCTATGTTTCAAAATCAAAAGTATAGCTAGACACAATGGATTTTCAAGTTCTTGGACATTTTGGAAAGCTTGTTTCAAGGGCTACAACTTTAATGTTTTGAGTTTTTTCTAATTCCAAATGGAACTATGTGAAAAAATGCCATGAAAGTAGGAAAAAACATGAAATTTTAACACTTGAAAATTTTTCTAAGTGTTGAAAATTTTGACTTTTTGTTGACTTTTCCAAATTTCTTGATTTTTTATGATCATGATGGATAATTTGAAGTATTTTGATGATTGAAAAAGTTTTATCTTGAAAAAGTTGACCAAAAGTCAAAGTTTGACTTTTCAGTGTAGATGAAATTTCATCAGATGATCCAGAAATTGACTGATGAAAAATGTGAACTTCTGTGATGTTTTGAATCAGGAAATTAGGTCAAGATGTTGTATTGAAGATATGAAGATCAATCTACAAGCAAAAAATTCATTCATTGATCAGAAAATCAGTGATTGCTTATCCTTGATAAAAACCCTAATTGGTCGATCCTCGATAGATCGTGAGAAAAAGTTGGATATCTGAAGATCAATTGTTGATAGTTGATTAAGATATATCAATTTTGGTGAGCGAGAACTCAAACCCTAATTGATTACCTCTTGAATCAGATGAAAATTTTGTGAAACCCTGATTTTGACATGTAGAAGCCACACCCGATTAATTCTATTCTGAACTGTTAGTGATGTAGTAATGAAAATGTAAGGTGGTATATTAGGTAAAAAATTGGGGTATGACAATCTTCTCTGTCCTTCACAGGCTTACGCTGACTGCCTTCTTCATTGCCCTTGACACTCCCCTCAGTCTTGACACTTCCTTCTGAGAGCTCTATCTGGCTGACCACTTTAGGACCACCTTTGTAACGTCTACCCATGTTGAGAACACCAACGACCCTCTTCTTTCTGTTGATGAGTTTCTTCAGATCTTCTTGGCCTTGGACCAAGCTGGTGAACATCTGCTGGAACTGAGCATTCTGAACCTGGAGATCTTTGATAGTCTGTTCAAGAGCCATTTCTACTAAAATAAATAGCGAGAAAATGAGAAAATGAATCTTCAATGTACCTGTTATGAGATGTTATGCCATGATATGCGATGTTTATGCAAATGCAATGCAATGTTTTCAAGGACCTTAGAGATTTAAATTTGTTAAACAAGCACGAACAAACATTTATTAGTTCTCTTTTTATTCTTTTTCTTTTTAAGTACAAAAGATAGTTCAAAACAATAAAAGCATAAAATCCTAGAGCTCTAAGTCTCCCATGGGCGCTTCCTCTTCGTGCCGAGGTAGGCGTTGATGTTCCGCTCCTCGTGAAGTAGCTTTGTTAACTCTAGTACCTTCTTCTCACTTGCATAACACTGAGCTTCGAATGTATCCCTTTCTTCTTTAAATTGAATCCAGGATCTCTTCAAGTCTTCAAAATCAGTAGGCATGTCAGGATGGAGGATAGTATAGGGTTCGTCACCCATAGCAACGGGTTCCATAATTACTGGTAAAACAGGCGTGAATGGCATCATGAGGTTTTGAGCTCGAGCTCTCACCCATTTGAGGTAAGGTTCCCAAGGAATGGAGTTTTGGTGCCCCAAAGTCTTGGTATTAGTCTTCTTTACCATGCCCCAAGCTAGTATGAACCTTCGACGGTAATTCTGAAGATTGTGGTTGTAGTCGAACACAACATCTTGGAGAAGCATATCATGAGGACCATCTCTTCGAGCAAAACCAAACTGACGTAAAGCTAGAGAAGGGTTGTAAGTAATACCTCCCCTTATACCAAGTAGCGGTACATTAGGGAATTCTCCACAACGCTCAATGAATGTGAAGTCCTTTTGAGAGAAAAGATTCCAACGGATATCTGAATGAGAGAGTGACATTAGTCTTTGAGACCATTTCAACCTTTGCTCATTCTTCATTACTGAAGGAGGAAGGTGCGAAATAAACCACCTGGAAAGTAATGGTATGCAACACATGAGAGTTCCTTGTCTTTTAATAGTACGAGTATGGAGAGAATGTAGAATATCTCCAAGTAAGGTAGGCACAGGATTGCGGGTAAGAAACAACTTCATGGCGTTGACATCTATGAATTGATCAGAGTTAGGGAATAGAACCAAACCATAGATTAGCAAGGCCACAATGTCTTCGAATGCATGGAAACTCATAACTTTGAGGAATTCTCGGGCTTTCTTTATCAGGAACTTAGCAAGCAAACCCTTAACTCCGCTTCTTGTTTCCCAATTGGCTTCAATGTCTGAGCGCTTTAGGTGTAATGCTGATGCGATGTCTTCGTACCCAGGAACCTTTTCTAAAACGGTGAATGGCATTTGGTCAAGAATAGGTACCCCAAGTAGCTTAGAGAACTCTTCCAAGGTAGGAACCAACTGATAGTCTGGGAATGTAAAGCAATGGTGTTTCGGATCAAAGAACTGGAACAAGACATGCATCATATCTTCTTCAAAACCGGAGATAACCAAGTCAAGTAGATAACCATGTCTTTTGATGAACTGGGCATGATCAAGAATCTCTGAAACCAATTCTTTGAGCTGAGAAGGTATACCCATGAAGTTGATTCGGATAGTCTTTCTAGAAGCCATAATCCCTACAAAACAGAGCAAAGATAAATCCCTAGGTCCTTGAAATAGTTAGAAATGATATGCAATGCGATGATGTCATGATGTCATGTTTAGCAGACATAAACAATTCACACAATGAGCCTAGGTTTAAGGCTTGCAAGAGGTATAGGTGATTACCCCACCAAAAGTTTGAGTTGGTTCATCGTGTCCTATAATAGTAACCGGGTTCTAGGAATCTCATATCATTGATCTTTCTCATAGGCGTTTATTTCAATACGACTACCAAGTGGTCGACCGAAAATATCCCAAAGTCGATCTTAATGAGCGTAGCATCAGTATCGACCAACCTTAATGCACCAAAGTCGGCCATCTCACTACCTTATAATGGCCAAGATGGGTCAATTAAGGTTCTAAAAGTTTAGTTAGTGCTTATGACACCATGCAGAAACCAAATACTATCCTCAACTTGGAAATGAAGAGTATCCGGACATCCAAAGTGTCACACTAACGTAGCCATCATGTTGACCGTTTCGATATCGTCTAGCGGTCATGACGATTTATTGCTACTTACCTAAAGGAAACCGGATCCGGTGTAGGATCCCCACAAATATAATACCCAAGCAACCCTTAAAGATAAAGCATACAAGTCAAACAAAAAGCAGTAAAAGTGATCCAGAAATCTCTAAGGCATTCTCTCTTTAGGGTGTCTCCCGAGTCGCCGATTCACATGGTGAACCGACTTTGAGATTTTTGTATCGCAAATGTGCGGATAGCAAGAGTCGCCACCGACTTTTCTTTTATCCAATTAAGGGAAGGTAAAAGTAGAAAAAGACCTTCGTTAGATTCGAGTAAGGGAGAAGGTTATGAAAAGGGAAGGTATTAGCACCCCTCTCCATCCGTAGTTATCTACGGGCTCTTAGTTGCTCTTAGATCATTTTCAAAAAAAAGTGCTTTCTGTGTGTTTGACAAAAATGTTTTGAAAAGGCATTTCGCTTTGACTTTGTAATGATTCATGTAGGAATGTATACAAAGTGTTTGGAAATGTTTTGTTTTGAAAAGAGTTTGAACTTTGATAAAAAGTGTGAGGTGTGAAAAGTATTTTGATAGAGCAAGCAACTAAAAGTCTTATTACCTACTCAGAATTGGTCGTTTTCGTGTTGTTTTACGTTCCTTTAGAATAGTGCTATCCATACCATTAGTTGGTAGGTAACCGTATTCGTTGGATGTAAGAGGGACATTCGAAGGGACATCGGATGATCATAGAAAGCAACTTGTAGGAAGTATCCTAGCACATTCGAAGGGACTATCATCATTTTTCGTAGGCGACAATCGAGGTCAAGATCATGTATTCGTGGCGACATCGTGGGTCTATGATCTTTGTATCGAAGGGACTATGATGATTTGTTTGAAGGCAACGGTGCTAGGATACCTCTACGTTCGAGGGACCTGACCATTTGTTCAAAAGGCAACAAGAGAGAACTACCTTAAGGGGTGCATGTGTGAAAAGAGTGTGTCAATTCAGATATTTTTATCTTGGAATTATGAGTGATCTATGTCCAATTTTATCTTGCCATACACGCCTAATTACTAGCAGTTTATAGGGTGCGGAAAGTAAATTGCGGAAATGTAAAGTGCGGAAAGATAAAGTCCTACGCTATTACATGGCTTTGGGACAGATACATAATATGAGTGCGGAAAATAAAAGCCCTAATTAAACTATTACATCCCATAGGCAATTACATGATTGAAAAAGAAAAGCAAGAAAAATCGTCCGAAGCGTTACAACCTGTGAACAGATACAAAATCGGAAAATACGAGAAAATTGCATAAGAAGAAAATGTTAGTAAAAATAAATATTTTTGAATGAGGAAAAAGGTTTTGTGTTAGTAATGACATTAATATGATAAAATAAATTTTGGTAATTTTCTGAATTGATTTGATAATTTAAAAACAATTAAAAGTCATTTAAACGATTAATTAATAATTAAATTAAATATGCATGCAAAAATAATAATTTTTATATAAAAATTAAATAAACATTTTTCTGATGATTATGCAAAAAATAAATATTTTTGGTGTTTTTTAGATGCATGAGAAAATTATTTGAAGATAAATTAAATTAGATGAAAAATATTAAAGAAAAATAGAAAAAATATGAAAAATAGAGTTAGTTTTGTAAAAGAGTAAAAACATTGGTCCTGACCAGGTTTGAACCAAGGACCCTTGGGAGAATCTCCTCATCCTCACGCCTTTACCACGAGCCAGCGTGTACTTGGTGTCCGGAAAATACAAGCGTGTGAATATAAGCGAATCGTGTCACGATTATAACTCAAGCCCAACACGCGTGGACCCGGTTGGCATGAGTGGACGAATCAAGCTGAAGCGCCACGCTAGCCGGTCAACACCGTCAACGCGGGCCCTAACTCCCGTCTTCTCCGCCAACACGAAATCGAAACCTGCAAAATACGAGGAATAAAAGGCAAAGGGATACCCTACCCCCCTAAATCGACCCTTGCGAATCCAATGGTGGCGTTAATTTCGATCAAAAATGCCTCTAGCTACCGGTTCGAAGCTCATCAGTTTAAAAAACCCTAAACATGGCAAATCAATTTTCTGACGTTCAAGCTATGCAACGATGGCCCAGATCTCATCCATGGAACCTCATGAACACATTAGAGTGGTTAGTTTCGATTAAAACAAGCAGATAATAAAAATGCAATTTCAAGAAAATTTTGAATATGTATGAATGTGTATGGCTCGATTCAGCACTTTGACCATGGCTTGTGTACTTACTCAAACTTACCCTAGGAACACAATGGAGTGATTGAGAGAGGTGAAAGTGGCTGCAAGTTGAATTTAATTTCACAATTTTATGAAAATTTTGAGCAAAATAAGGGTTGGGGTAGAGGCTAGGGTTTTGTCCTTTGTCTTGTGCAACATGCTGGGTATTTATAGAGTGAGGAAGGAGAGCAAAAAGAGTGAAAAAATATCTTGTCTTGAATGCAAAAATAATTTCCTTTCCAATAAAATCAAATCTTTGAAAATTTGATTTTCTCTTCCATATGCAAGGTAGCACGAATTTTGCAAGTTGTGTGGGCTATCTTGGACCTCAAGTTTGATAAAAATCCAATCCATTTGAAAATATATCTTGTTTTCATATTTTATATAATTTAAATTTGAATTAAAAGCTTTTAAATTCAAAAATAAATCAATAAAATAGAATGTGGTCATGGAAAGGCATCAATAGGTCACAAATAATGTTATGATCAAGTTTGGATCATAAAATTATAGGCCCATTTGGAAAAAATTAGATTTTGACAAATATCTCCTTTTATGCAATTGTTCAAAAATGCCCAACTTTTGTAAGGTGTATTTTGCTCAATTTTCCACATTTTTGAGTGTTCTTGGACTTTTTAGAAAGCTCTAGGTGTCCTCTAAACAAAATCTTTGGTTTCATCTCAATTGGAGTTTCCATGCTCAATAAATCCTCAAAACAAAAAGTTGACTTTTTGTTGACTTTGAAAAGGACCTGTAATATTTTGATCCATACCTTCCAAATGAAGCATTTTTTGAACATTCTTGTGAGACATGAAGTTGTAGAGAATTGAATTTCCTTCAAAATGAGAGGTGGTGGAAAATTTCTAAGAAAGTATGAGGAAGTTATGCTCAGTCAAAGTTCAGTTGGCTTTTCATTGAAAAACCCTAATTTGGAAAGTTTAACTTTTGATCCAATCTTGAGTTTTCTTGATGAATCATGATCAACCCTTGATCAAATGATGAATGTGACTTCAAAATGAGGATGTTGACCAAAAATCAGGAAGTTTGACTGTATGTTGACCATAGTTGACTTTTTGTCAAATACAACTGATTTTCAACCATCTGAGCAATTGTCTGAGGAAATTTGACTTGTGAGGCTTGAAACTTGTCATGGAGAATCTTTAAAGCATATGAGGAGGCATGATGACCATTGGAGATGTTAGAAGTCCATCTGGATCTGAGAATTGCCAAACCCTAGTTTGGGTTGATTGTCTAGGAGAGGGCTTGTCTGATCAACCCTTGAGGAATCCTTGAGTATGGATGTGTAAAATGTTTTGAGAAGTAGGAGGGCAAATTTTGGGGTATGACACCCTTCTCGTGGTGGGGGCTAGATATCCTCGGCCCATTCATCATGGAGGCCTATCAAAATAAATACTAGATAGTAGGCGTCGATTACTTCACCAAATGGATAGAGGCCGAAGCATTGGCCAAAATCACCGCTCAAAACATCCTACGATTCTATAAGAGAAGCATACTCGCCCGGTTCAGCATACCACAAGCTATAGTCACTGACAACGGGACAAAATTCACCGACAGAAACTTCCAAGATTTCGTTGCTCATTTGGGAAATGTGCAACACTTCGCTTCAGTCGAGCACCCACACACTAACAGATAGGCCAAACTTGGAAACAACGTCATATTGTACGGCCTCAGGTGAAGACTAGACGAAAAAAAAGAAAAAGTGGGTTGAATAGATATACAACGTGCTTTGGGCCTATCGAACTACTCCCCACTCGTCCATCGGGGAGACCCCCTTTCAGTTAGCATATGGAACCGAGGCCTTTATTCTAGTAGAGATTATCGAGCCGTCGAGGAGAACAAAATCTCCGCTCAATGGAGAAATGAATGATCAGTCCTTAAGAGAAGAACTCAACCTCATCGAGGAGATAAGAACGGGGGATGCCCTAAGAGAAGCCTCACTCAAACAGAGAATAGTCCTTCGTTACGACGCCAAAGTCATCCCATGCGAGTTCGATGTTGGAAGCCTAGTCCTCAAATGAAACCTCAAAAGCTCCACTGAAGGAAAGCTCGCAATAAACTAAGAAGGTCCCTACCATGTTTACGCCAAAACAGGAACAGGGTTCTACTACCTAGAAAATCTTCAAGGGGAACAACTTGCTCGATCATGGAACGCTGAAAAACTTAAACAATATTATAGTTAAGGCACACGCAATCGACAAGCCTCGGGAAACTACCCAGACGCTAATGGCTCTACATCCAGTGCACGCCCCGGTACCAACGATGCGCGATATCATGACACTAAAATGATACTCGCTCTATTTACATAATGAGCTAGACCTTCACCTCGACATGGGGGACTCAAACGAGCCCCGTTGTCTAAGTACCTCACCCAGCAGAACACCCAACTCGCGATGGGATGTTCGCACCATCGACCTCAAGCCCTCAATCAGGACGTGAGTTCCGGATCAAGCCTGAAAATCAAACTGGCCCCTTCGATTAGTCACCCCACACTAGCGAAGATACACAACTAACGAGTATACCATACACAAAAAATATCACATACAACAGGTTATAACAACAAAGAAATACTAAGTTACATTATCGACCACAAGGGCTGAATTTTTCGTGGAGTTACAAAGGGGACTCCACCCCAACAAAATAAACATTAAAATGACCACAGAGGCCAAAATTGTCATTACATAAAATGGTCCATGCCCAAGCAAACACAATACAAAACCAACACATTAGTAGTCATCAAGAGTAGATCGAGCGATCACTCGTCAGGCTGAATCGGGTCTTCTACAGGGGTCATATTCAGGGGAGTCTCGTCCACGATGATATCGTCGAGGAACGTAGGCTTCTTTATCGCACCTTCCTCGACATAGTAATGAACTCCCATCCCTTTGGTCATCAACTCCACGCCCAGATTCAAAACACGTATTTGGTCCAGGGCATTTTCAAAACACCCTGTAGAGGCGGTCACGACATCATCATAAGCTAGTTGCACTTGCCGATTAGATCTGCTCGAGTCCTCAACTCCGCGAACTCTTCAGGTTCTCCCTCAACCGAATCAAACTATATCTTCAACTGCTTAACTTCATTGGCCAATAATTGCTTATCCTTCCAACCAGTATCACGCTCCTCGACGACCTGCTTAAGGTCATCAGACAAATTTTCTGGGCCACCTCCCCATTCTTTTCAACATCCTTCACTTCCTTCAACTTGGCCCTAAGCTCTCAAAGTTCGAACTTGGGGGACTGGCCGAGCTCGGAATAAGCAGTAGCCATCTGAAAAATGTGCATCCATGCACCAACGTCCTTCGCCAAAGTCGCCTTCTTGGTTGGTCGATCCATCTCCTCAAGCATGATGGACTCCGCACGAGGAAGGACCAAGCTTGTATTTTTAAATTAGGCCCGGTTGAATAACCTAATAGGAAGATCGAATTTCCCTTTGTCCTTCTCTCCCGTTAAATCTATGGCTGATTCTGCCCGCACCCTCTTATTCCTCGAAGACACCTGTTGAGGGGAGAGCGCCTCGACCGCTTGAATCGTGGAGGACCTCCCTGAACCCGTTTGAGGAGCCTCTCCTAGTTCGGTCGGGGATCCTTCCCTTTTCCCTTCTTCCTTAACAGTGCTTGTCGGGCAATACGCTCCTGTGCCAAATCCATCTTAGCTGCAGCTAATAAAAAGAACGAGTTAGAACAAACTCAACAAAATCAACACAAAGACATTTCTTAAAGAAATAGGTTGAAACATATACCCAAATGACCCTATGTGTCCTCGCATGTCAAGAGCTCTTTCACATTTATGAGTTTGGGCTCGAAAATGGGTTCGCCATCTTCATCCACAAGCGGTTACCCCTCTTTTCGATGCGCTGAATTTGGGGAAAACCCTCAACAAAAGTCGATAATACCTCGAATCTAGCCATATCCTCCTCACACAACCCCTCTTTAGCCCATACGTACTGGTCAGTGTTGCGCTCGAAGTGTTCTTTACTCCAATGGAAGTTGAACTTCGAAACAAGTTGATATACTCTCTCTCCTAGTTCGTTCATCTTAGGAGAACCGTCTTCCATGAAGGTCGGGGGTCCTCAAAAGAACATTAAAAATATCTCGTTCAGATACGGGCAAGATGAGTACAAACCTATCCTTAAAGAAGAGAACAGACTCCTGATACGATTTGAAGAGCTTTCCATTTTGCTGCCTAAAGGATATCCAACTCCTTCGGACCTCCCAATTAACTTTAGATGAGTTCCTATGGAGGAAAAAGATATAGAAGAATAAAGGGTAGGTAGCACCTATCCCCAGGTATTTACACACTACCTCAAGCGCCCAAATAAACGCGATGGCATTGGGATGATGGTGGGACGAAGCCAGGTGCAGATGCTCGAACACAACCACTTGAAGATTGGTGAAAGAAAGCCGAAGCCTAAACTCCCTAAACTAGATGTCGAACACTGGTATATGGTCAGCCTCATAGATTAAGCATACCCTATGCTCGGGTGCAAGAATATAGATTATCCAACCCCTCAGATTTCCTTCCACTACCGTTGCACTCTTCTCGAGGGCATATGAGTCCACGATCGCAAAAACCTCATTCTCATGCTTGGTAAAATAAGATACCCACAATCGTATATCTGGGGCCACCTAGGTAGTGGGGTCCTCCTCGTCGGTCTCTATCACCGAGGGATCAACATCACCAGGAGGCGAGGATCCCTCTTCAAGTACTTCCACTAAATCACTCCCTCCGAATGACGAGAAGTCCTAAGGATCATCCCCAGAACTCTCGGAACCCCCATGGTGAGATTTGGTGACGTCCGCTGTTATACCACAAAATTTGACCTCCTATTTCTCAAGACAATCAACATCTCCATCTTCAAGAATTTCTCAAGGGTTGACTAGATGAACCCTCTCCTAAGCAATCAACCCAAACTAGGGTTTTGATTTTCTCAAGTCAAGAATGGTTTCTATTGCTTCAAGTGGCCATCATATCTTCTCATATGTTTCAAGGGATCACCATGTCAAGTTTCAAGCCTTACAGTTCAAGTTTGCTCAATCAATTGCTTAGATGGTTGAAAATTAGTTGTATTGGACAAAAAGTCAACTATGGTCAACATACAGTCAAACTTCATCATTTTTGGTCAATATACATAATTTGAAGTCACATTCATCATATGATAAAGGGTTGATCATGATTCATCAAGAAAAGTCAAGATTTGATAAAAAGTCAAAGTTTCTAAATTAGGGTTTTTGGACAAAAAGTCAACAGAATTTTGACCAGGCATAACTTTCACACACTTTATCAGAAATTTTACCACCAAAGCTCATTTTGAAGAGAATTAAATTCTCTTCAACTTCATGTCTCACAAGCTTTGGCCAAAAATGCATCATTTGAGAGTTATGGATCAAAACATTATAGGTCCTTCTAAAAGTCAACAAAAAGTCATCTTTTTGCAAAGAAGTGTACATGAACATAGAAACTCCAATGAAGATAAAACCAAAAGTAGTGTTTAGAGTACATCTTAAGCTTTCTAAAAATTCCAAGAACACCTAAAAATGTTGAAAATTGAGCAAGATACAAGTTGTGCAAGTTGAGCTTTTTTCAAGAGGTGCATAAAGAGAAATACTTGGCAAATTTAATTTTCTTCCAAATGGGCCTAGGTTTTTATGATCCAAACTTATTCTTGAGATTTTCCATGACCTCTATACTCCTTGTCACGCCTCTTATCTTTTTATTTAATTTATTTTTGAATTAAATGGTCAAAATTCAAAATTAATTAAATAAAATACAAAGATAATTGATAATACAAGTTGGGCTTGATTTGTACATGTCTTGAAGACCAAGGAAGTCCATGAGGATTTCCAAATTCATGCAAGAAGCTAAAAGGCAAGAAAAATCCATTTTTGGCAAGATTTGATAAATATTTACAAGAGAATATTTTTGCATTCAAGGCAATATATTTTCTCTTTATTCTTGATCAAATCTCTTGCTCTCTCTCTCTCTCTATATATATATATATATATATATATATATATATTACAAGATCAGATGCCAAGAGAATGAATCCTTGCTTCCACAAAGAACCGTAATTTTCAAAAAAATTCATACAAAACTTACAAACTCGAATCCAATTTTCTAGTCATTCTCATTCACTTTCAAGCACTCCATCGTGCTCCTGAGGTAATTTTGAGTAAGTACACATCATTATCCATGGCCAAACATGCTTGAATCGTGCATACCATAAAGCTCTGATTGCATGTTTTTCTTATTTTCGAACTTCAAATTCTATCATGTTTTAATTGAAACTAACAGTTCTAACATATTCATGAGTTGTCATAGAGAAGGTCTGGGCTATCGTTCACAAAGTTTAACGTCTAAATCGCATGACACCATTGTTAGGGCTTCAAAACGTTGAAGCTTCGAACCTCATGTTACAGGCACTTTCAGGCCAAAATAACCCCCACCAATCGATTCGTAGCCCTTGAATTAGGGGGATAGGGTACCCTTGTTGCGTTTATATTAGCTATTTTGCAGGTTTCATGTTGGTGTTGGCCGGAGAATACGACTGGAGCATGGCTCCGGCGTCCTTGACTTGTTTTGACCGGCGAGGGTCTTCTGACCTAGGCGTGGCGCACTCTCATTCGCTCGTTCCAGCATCTGGGTCCCACACATGTTTTATTTGAAAATTCAAAATGGAACACGTCAACTCTTATAATCAAATGGTTGTAAATCAAAAACAACCAAGCATCCTAGCTCAGTTGGCAAGCCCGCGTATGGTAAACCCAGGGGGTCCTAGGTTCGATCCATGCTGGCCCCCTTTCTTTTTCTCACTTTTCCAAACTTTTTCTTAGTTTCTTAATTTTTTTTCTATTTTCTTAATTTCATTTAATTTTCTTTTCAAAAATTAATTAAAACCTTTCAAAAATCACAAAAAATATTTTCTTTTTGCATTTAGGTCAGAAAAATACTTATTTAATTTTTGACATTAAAAAATCATATTTTTCACTTTGATTTTAATTAATTGTTAATTAACCATTAATTTAACCTTTAATTATTTTTCCACATTAAAATCAATCCAAAAAATTCCCAAAAAATATTTTCTTCGTATAATTAGGTTTAGTAACCCTAAAACATTTTTCTAACATAAAAATCTATTTTCTACTAACATTATTATCTTTTATTTACAAGTTAATCCTTCCGCGATACTATTTTCAATTATTGTAATTGCTCACAAGTTGTAATAGTTAGGTTTGAATTCCTCGTATTCTCTTTACTATTATGTAACTGCTCATGGGATGTAATAGCTTAATTAGGGTTTTACTTTCCGCACCTCCTATTATGTATCTTCCCCAAAGCCATGTAATAGCGTAGGATTTACATTTCTGCACTTTATTTTCTGTACATATTTAACTGTGTAGTAACTAGGGTTTGCATGCCAAGACTAAAATCAACCCTAGATCACTTCTAATCTCAAGATAACATATCTGAATACAACACACTTTTCACACATGCACCCCCTTAGGGTATCCTCTCTCGCTGCCTTTACGAATAACATGGTCATGTCCCTCGAACATAGGGGTACCGTTAGCAAAGATGCCTACGAATAACATCATCATAGTCTCTTCGATATAAAGATTATAGTCCCTCGATGACCCTCGATTGTTTCCTACAAATATATGATCTCGTCCCTCGGTTGTTGCCTACGAAAAGTGATGATTGTCCCTACGAATTGCTAAGGTATCCTTACATGTTACCTTCTATAACCATACGATGACCCTTCGATTGTCCCTTCACATCCAAACGAATAAAGTTACCTACCAACTAATGGTATGGATAGCCTTATTCTAAAGGAGAAGGAAAATAACATGGAAACGACCATTTTGAGTAGGTAATAAGACTCTGTTGCTTGCTTCAATCAATCAAAATACTTTTCACACCTCACACTTTTCAAAAACACTTTGTATACATTCCAGCGAGGATCATTACAAAGTTAAATATTTTCCAAACAAACATTTCCGAACACTTCGTATACATTCCAATGAGAATCATTACGAAGTCAAAGCAAAATGTCTTTTCACAATACTTTTCAAACTACACAAACACAGAAAGCAATTTTTCAAAAGTGAGATAAGCAACTAAGAGCCCGTAGATAACTACGAATGGAAATGGTGCTAATACTTTCCCTTTTCATAACTGCTTCCCGTACTCAGAATCTAACGAAGGTCTTTTCTAGTTTTTTTTCACCTTCCCTTTATTGAATAAAAGAAAAGTCGATGGTGACTCTTGCTATCCGTAACATTTGCAATAAAATGCAAAACAAACAAGTCAGTTCTCCCACCGTGTTACAGAACTGGCAACTCTGCTGGGGAATACACCCAAAGAGAGGTTACTTTAGGGATTAAGTTCACTTTATTGCTTTTTGTTTGCTTTGTTTGATTTATTTTCAAGGGTTGCTTGGGTATTATATCTGTGGGGAATCCTACACCCGAATCCAGGTTTCCTTAGGTAAGTAGCAATAAATCATCGCGATTGTTAGGCGTAAACCAAAACGGTCAAAATGATGGGTACGATTAGTTTGACACTTTGGATGTCCTGATACTTCTCATGTTCAGTTGAGGAAGTATTTGGCGTTTGCGTGGCGTCATAAGCACTAACTCAACTTTAGAACCCTAATTGACCCATCTTGGCCATTAGAAGGTATTGAGATGGACGACTTCGGTGCAGACTGAGGTTGGTTGATACTCGATGCTACGCTCATTAAGACTCGACGTTCGGGATGTTTCAGTCGACCACTTGGTAGTCGTATTGAAATAAAGCCTGCGAGAAAGATCGATGATATGAGATTCCTAGAACCCAGTTACTATTATAGGACAGGTTGAACCCACTCAAACTTCGATATGGTAGACACCTATACCTCATGCAAGCCTTAAACCTAGGGCTATTGTGTGAATTGCTTGTGTGTGCTATTTAAACATGACATCATAACATTATAACATCATAACATCATAACATCATAACATCATAACATCATAACATCATAACATCATAACATCATAACATCATAACATCATAACATCATAACATCATAACATCATAACATCATAACATCATAACATCATAACATCATAACATCATAACATCATATCATTGCTAACTATTTCAAGGACCTAGGAATTTATCTTTGCTCTGTGTTGTAGGGTTATGGCTTCCAGGAAGACTATCTGAATCAACTTTGTGGATATACCTTCTCAATTCAAGAAGTTCTTCTCAGAAATTCCCGATCACTCTCAGTTCATCAAAAGACATGGTTATGTACTCAAATTGGTTACTTCTAGTTTTGAAGAAGATATGATTAGCGTCGTATTCTAGTTCTTCGATCCAAAGCATCACTGCTTTACTTTCCCAGACTATCAGTTGGTACTTAAATTGGAAGAGTTCTCTAAGCTACTTGGGATACCCATTCTTGATTAAATACCATTCACTGGTTCAAAAAGAGTTCCGAAGTACGAAGACATCGCATCAACGTTACATCTAAAGCGATCAGACATTAAAGATAATTGGGAGACAAGAAGTGGAGTTAAGGGTTTGCTTGCTAAGTTTCTGATAAAGAAAGCTCGAGAATTCCTAAAGGCTATGAGTTTCCATGCTTTCGAAGACGTTTTGGCTTTGCTCATCTATGGTTTGGTGCTATTTCCTAATCCAGGCCAGTTCATAAATGTGAATGCTATCAAGATTTTCCTCACTCATATTCCTGTGCCTACTTTGCTTGGAGATATCATGCATTCTCTCTACACCCGTACTATAAAAAGACAAGGAACTCGCATGTGTTGCATACCGTTATTATTCAGGTGGTTTATTTTGCACCTTCCACAATCAGTAATGAGGAACGAACAAAGGTTGAAGTGGTATCAAAGGTTGATGTCACTCTCTCATTCAGATATCTGTTGGTGTCTCTACTTTCAAAAGGACTTCACTTTCATTGAGCATTGTGGAGAATTCCCTAATGTACCACTCCTTGGAATAAGGGGAGGTATCACTTACAACCCTTCTCTAGCATTACGATAGTCTGATTATGATCGAAGAGACGGTCCCCATGATATACTTCTCCAAGACATCGTGTTTGACTACGACAATGATCTCCATAGTTATCGTCGAAGATTTGTGCATGCTTGGGGAATGGTGAAGAAAATTGATACCAAAGCCTCGGGGCATAAAAATTCCATTCCTTAGGAACCTTACCTCAAATGGGTGCGAGCTTGAGCTCAAAACCTTATGATGCCATATACTGCTATCCTTCCAGTAGTTATGGAACCTGTTGTTGTAGGTGACGAACCCTATACCATTCTTCATTCAGACATGCCTACTGATTTTGAAGAATTAAAGAGATCCTGGATTCAACTTAAAGAAGAAAGGGATACATTCTAAGCTCAATGCTACGCAAGTGAGAAAAGAGTATTGGAGTTGACAAAGCTACTTCACAAGGAGAAAGGCATCAACACCTACTTCAACACAAAGAGGAAGCGTCCATGGGAGACTTAAGCTCTAGGAATTTTACTTTACTGCCTAAACTTTTATTTGTACTTACTAAGTCAACTAATAAAAAATTTGTTCTTGCTTGTTTACCAAATTTAAATTCTTAAAGGTCCTTGAAAACATTGCATTGCATAACATTTCATATCATAGCATAACATTTCATAACAGGTACACCGAAGATCGATTTTCTCATTCTCTCGCTGTTTATTTCAGCATGAAATGGCTCTCAAATAGACTGTCAAAGATCTCCAGGCTCAGAGCGCTCAATTCTAGGAAATGTTCACCAGCTTAGCTCAAGGTCAGAAAGATCTGAAGAAGCTCATCACCAGAAAGAAGAAGACCATTGGCCTTATCAACATGGGGAAAAGGTTCAGAGGTCCAGTCAAGGTAGTCAGACAGCTTGAACTCTCAGACAAGAGCGGTGAGATTGAAGGTATCGTCAAACATAATGAAGGTAGCCATCATGAGCCTGAAAACAAAGAGGAAGACTATATGAGTGAGCAGTATCTTAACGACTAAAAATACAAGCAACTTGAAGACCGCCTGAATGCTGTGGAGAATCTGAAAATGTCAGGGTTAAGCTTTGATGATCTGAGTCTGGTTCCTGGAGTAGTAATTCCCCGCAAGTTCAAAGTTCCTACTTTTGCTAAATGTGATGGCATTTCTTGCTTGAAGCTGCATTTGAAGTCCTATATTCAGAAAATCCATCCTCATACTGAAGACAGGAAGCTGTGGATACATTTCTTTCAAGAGAGCTTGTCCAGAACATAGTTGGAGTGGTATTATCAGCTAGAGAGTACCCATATTCATACATGGAATGATTTGGCATATTATTTCTACAAAAAATATCAATACAATTCTAAATTGGCACCAACTCGCATGCAACTGCAGAGCATGTCTATGGGTCGTGACGAGAAGTTCAAAGAGTACTGTTGTACCCCAAAATTTAATCTCTTCTTTCCTGTGTTTCTAGCATATAATTCAATTGCATAAACATACATGTAGTCGCATATATATCATTGATAATGAGATTACCAGGTTCAAGGTATCCCAGGTGGTGAAAGAAATGGCGTGTTTCGGTTATCTCATATCACTTTGAGTCTGGTATCGATATTCTTTGATTCACATCCTCAATACAACATATGCTGGTCAGAAAGATATTTTGATGTGGTTCCCTAAGCTCTAGGATCATTTCAATTTGTTCTCTAGTTTATTTATTCAGATTGGAGGTCGTTTCTGTAACACCCCAAATTTACCCAAGGTTTTATATGCAAAATCAGAGTAATTTAAAATTTCATAAATTAAATACTGAGGCGTCACATCATCAAACCAAATCACTTTAAACAGTTTGCTTTAAAGTATAAATCTCAGATACATAGCATCATCGAAAATCATAAATTGATTCATAAAAATCAAAACATTTTCTTTATTAAACTTCCTCATCAAATCATGTTTTCATAAAGTATGATTCTATTTAAAAAAGGAAGAACAAAAAAAGAACAACAACAAGACAACATAAATATTCCTCCCCAAGTGCTACGTATCAGAGCGACACCGACTCGACTAACAACAGCTATAAACTCCGTCTTCATAACCTGCACGTTACCAATATAAAGGTAACGGCGAAACAAGTAAAGGGTGAGATACTCCAAAACATATAATTAAAGGCATGATAAAATATATATATATATATATATATATATATATTGTTGGAATCATAAGGGATATAAGTTAATAAGTGCATTCCAACACGTATCCAAACCTCACTTACTTTGATCGTTATTCTAATGTGTATAATCTACACTATAACCTCATCGGCATAAATCATTACAACAACACATAAACTTCCATCACTACGAAATCATCGCAAGTTATTACATCACTAACCAACACGACAAGTATAAGCAAAAACATCAAACAACAACATTAAACCATACTAATAACTTAGTCAACGTACATAATATTGTCACCAATTGGCTAAAGCCCATCATCGCTTTTGGCATAAAAGCCCATCGTCACAAACATCGTCACATCATATTTGCATTAAGCATTTCATCAAGTTAAATCATCGCAAAACTCATCATTTATATTCATCGCATAGTTATCATGAAATTATCAAATTATATTCATTTCATGTCCATCACCAAACAAAACATCATATGTCATCGCAATTCAATATCATCCATCAATTAACAAAAACTCAACGCCAAACAACTCAAACATAAACATAACCGACTCCATGAGACACGACTATGTTATGCATGTGGTACCCGTCGCTTTGTCCATAATTAGGGACACTTGGCATAAAAGCCTCGTCGCTTGGCATGGCATAAAAGCCTCGTCGCTTGGCATAAAAGCCCATCGTCACCAATGCAATGTATGTGACTCAATAAGAAAGACAACACAACAACACATCATCATCGCTCATCAAAATTGACATAAAGTCCACGTCGCCATATTTATTCACACCAAATAAACATATCATCACATCATATTTGCATTATGCAAAATATTGCCAAACAATTCATCATCGTCAAAAGTCATGCATTAATAATTCGGAAGCATTTATTAACAACGTCAATATAATCATCACTTATCATGTACAAAGACATATATCAATTAATTCACCAAATTCCAAAAACGGAAAAATAGTCAAAACATCAATAACCGTCGCAAAAGTCATTCCTAATAACCGGCATTAATCAAAATTATCAACATCGAAATCGGATTGTCCATACGCGCCCTAAATCAACTAAAACGCAATCCGATTCAATTTAACCATAAATTGGCCTATTTCGGGTCATCTCGCAAAAACTCGTAATTTCTAAAAACTAACCTCACCACTACGTTCTACACGTCGAACTTAGCTAGCACGTCAATTTTCGTTGAATTCGAAGCAACTTGCTCCGTCGTCAAATATACCGAAATCGGGAAATCGGAACATCATCGGGTTCTAAATTTAATCGGCTTTCTTATGTCCTAATTATATTTTAGTGACACAAAAGATTACTAGGTGGAATTGGCATTATAGTAAGAAACATAAGCTTTTCCAAGGAAATTATGCAGAGAAAATATTTGACAGCAAAAACAGAAAACTGTGTTTTTTCAACATACAGAAACTGGGAAAAACAGAAAAATGCACGAAACTCCCTACCACCACGGGACGCACGTCCTAGGAAAGCCTCATCAAAGGATACGGCTGCCTCAGCTTGGGGGACAGTCGCCCCACCAATGGAGGTGGGCGCCTCCCCCCCTTTGTTTCCTCCACCAATTCGTTCCAAATTCCCTGCGTTTTTATCTTCCTTACAGTTTCATATTTTATGGTTTTACAGATTTTGCTGTTTATGTTTTCTTTTCCATTTCCATTA
Source organism: Vicia sativa (assembly GCA_021764765.1). Classification (NCBI taxonomy): domain Eukaryota; kingdom Viridiplantae; phylum Streptophyta; class Magnoliopsida; order Fabales; family Fabaceae; genus Vicia; species Vicia sativa. The sequence continues at coordinate 261,640,998 of CM038793.1, read as the reverse complement.
CTATTTTCATTTTATAATTCATGTACTACAATATTAATAAACACACACCCATAATCTCTACACCTAATTCAACTATCCTAAACATTTTCAACAAATCAACCAACCAAACCCTAAAAACCAACTATCAATTTTTCTCCCAAACCTAACATATATCATCAAATCCTAACTATAATGAAATGGAAGATCAAACCCCTTACCTCACAAGCTTGGATGATTCAAGATGCTCCAACAAAACCCCAAATCCATGCTTGCTCTTGCTCCTCCTCTTCTTCTTCTCCAAACCCGCTCTTTCTCTCAAGCTCCCAAGTTTCTATTCTTGGCTTTTGTTTTTCAAATGGGAAGAAAATGAGGAAAATGGCTTATATAAGTTATGTTTCTACTAGCTCCCTCTCTTGCTCTTGTTTGGCTTTGGTATGTTGAATGGAAGGAAAATAAGGAGAAAGGTTTATAAGAGTATTTTCCTTACTAGCAACAAGGGTGTAAAACCCAATTCTAACAAAATGCTCCCCACACCCCTATCTAATTATATCATTAATTCAATTCATTCCGGGAAATTAAATATCGAATCCGAATAATATTTTACCGGACCGAACGAAACGTCGCCAAATATATTAATAGATATATCGAGTAATATAATTATTCTCGTCGCAAAATAAATATCGATTGGTAACTCAAAAATATTAATATAATATAATATTAATTAAAATAGGGCGTTACAACTCTCCCCCACTTATAAACTTTTCGTCCTCGAAATTTCGACCAAAATGAACAAACCGGGACATGCCTACGCATTCGTCCACTCAATCCTCGCGTCAATTAAACAACACACAAAAGACACCAAAAATAAGGGTATCTCCCTAACCACAACGTCCAGTCAAGAATAACTATGTCGAGATGCAAAGCCCATACAATGCATTCGATAACAAACTAACACCCAACAACTAAACAAGTCACAGACACATCGGTTCACTCGAGAACCAAACAAACAAGATCGATACTATCCTAACGCCTCAACCATAGAATTAGTTGCACACTCGGACCGACACCTCGGAAACGAGTCACCAAAGGTAGGAACATAAAGTCCTACGACACAACACCGACACCATCGCTAAAATGAAAACAACAAATTGGTTGTACAAACCAAAACTAAAACAATCAGGATAGGATAGAACCACGCGTGCTACGCAACCATGAAAAGATGCCTTCATTCACACATAAGCATGAACTCAAGAATCACACTTGCAGTTATCGCTTTCATTCCAGAAAATCACAAGGTCACATCATCCTTGTAGATTACCAACGTACCACCCTTGAACAATGACAAGTTACCCAAACATAACTGAACTGCGATACACCACTCATCCTAGGGCGTACACAGACGACTTGCGACTATAACTCACTAGTCCAAATCCAACAACCTCGCTTACTCGCTAATCAATTCAATGTTCGATATCTAAACCATGTTGCTTCACTTCTATGCATAAGATGCCAACCGTAAAACAACTTGGTTAAACCCCAACTTTACAATCACTCAAAATGGATACGTTCAAAGCGTACACCCATCAAGACACCTCGCAACATCAGCTTCATCAACTCGAAGAATCACTCTTTCATTCTCGATTGGTCAATGTCCATTGGTCCTCTAAATACACGACATAATTTTGACCTTTTCAAATATTGTCCAACTATTCACTTGTGGAACTTCGACGTATACACTTGACTTCAACGAAGTCGTCCCTTATAACAATTCAATTCCCAAAGTATATATAAGTAATCACTATCCTCGCACCGTCGCAACGATCAATACACAGGTTTCTTATTCGAAACACCTTCGTAACTCTCAATCCTTCAAAGTGGTAACTTAGACCAAAACACTCTCTCAAGAACTCAACCCATCAACGTCGTCTCATACCCCAGACTTACAACACAGGTCGAACTTAGAACTATAACATCCTTTTTATGGGATCTAACAAGAACACCGTCGCGATCGACTTTAGTCACAATAGAACACCTTCCTTTATAAAACATCAATTATCTTAGGGTACCCGTGGCTACCAAACCATCACAAAATTCCTTACCGTCAAGACTTATCTTAGTCACAATCTAATGATTCACCACGACTATTATATCCAACAAAGTCCATATGTTAGTAGTGAATAATTCCTTAATGACCTTCTACACTTAAATCTCAACACGTGTCTCAAAGCAAACATGCGACATTCTTCAAAATAATAAAATCCCAAACCAGATATTCTTGGGTTAACCGCGATATCAACATACTAAACTCAACAACAGACGAAGTCTCTTATAGATTGCACTCAAACTTGAATTGTCTTAAACAATTCCAATCTCCTCGTCATTAACATCAGCACCTTTAAGGTTCAATGAGCACGACCGCATCGAATTCTAACTCACGCGTCCGACAATTTTTCCTTATGAAAAACAAATCGTTCTAAGGTAGTAATACACTTTTCCAGCTCTATAACGAAATACATCTTAAGTCCAAAATGAAATATCACAATACACCGCACAAGGTTCTTCAGTACTAAACAAAACCAGAATCAGAACATTCGCTAAACTTTCCACTGGCTCAAACAAATTCGCTTCCCATCGCGATGTCCAAATAGCTACTCAACCATCTCGAGTCAAAATACCCACGATAAATACCAACTTGTAAAAAGATCTTCCATCAAACTCACAAAGCTAACCATCCAAAACAAAAGAACTTCTAAACTCTGAAATAACCCCCTTGAAGTCTTCTACAAGACACAAAATGAATTCTCGCGGAACTATCCAAAATATTACCATCTAAGTTGCTTACTTAAGGCACTCACGTCCAACAGTTCGAAACTCTATCTTTAGAATACTTGACATGCACTAGTCTAACTTCACTACTGATACGCAACGCTCGGATGCCGGCCACAATTCCTTAACTTGATGTGAACCAACTAATATCCATGAACACAAAATAACTCTAACAGCTACTCATGAGAGTACTGTCTGAACATTCCAAAATCACACCTGACACATCAGTCACACTAATGACATCAACAAACACTCGCCAGGACCATACACTATCTTGAAAAGCATTGTCTAAACATCTTCAGCTCTTATACTAACCCGTAGACAGCCAGACATCGCACCAATCACACTAAACACATAAACTCTAATTGACTGATTCATCCAAATATCAATCCTCGAAAGTAGACACTTGCCCTCAACATCCACTTCGTTCCTTGCCTGCAAACGACACACTAACTCGGGCAACCCTTGCTCTTCTCGAACAACACAACGGTAGCACTCCATGGTGACCCGCTTGAATAAACAAACTCTGCTTAAATCAATCCTCAAGTTGACTCTTCAACTCTAATTCAGAAGCAAACATCTCTCAAGAATACTTCGAATCACAACTAGTTCCAGAAACTAAATCCATCAAAACTTCACTTCGCACTACTGCGGTACTTCACTCACATCTCCACCATATGCTTCGGAAGAATCACAACAAGAAGTTCGCTTTCCAAAATCTTGTTTCTCACCAAAATTCCAAATTCGCCTACAACTCAAGCAACCATGTACCACCTTGTGCCAACACATCTGCTTCATACACTATTGAGTTGGCAAGACAAGTCTATCCCAACCAACACAATTCCCGACTACTATCAACAAGAGATTAAGGATGATCAGTCCCTCAATTTATCAATAGACAGTCGACAATCATGATGGTGACATAAACCATCTCTACCAAACTACAACAGCGTCTTCAAACTTACACTTCAAGTTACCAAAGCGTAACACTGCCTAGGGCTCCAACGTAAGCCACAAGCGCCACCAAGAAGTAAAACTTCTCCCCCACTTATTTCAAACTCATCTCTGCAGACAAACAATTTGAAACAAACAAGTACCGACAGTGTTTCACACACATGTCGCGTACAACAGGGTTAAACACGCTAATAATCTGGTCGATAGACCGACCTGCTCTGATACCACTAATGTAACACCCCAAATTTACCTAAGGTTTTATATGCAAAATCAGAGTAATTTAAAATTTCATAAATTAAATACTGAGGCGTCACATCATTAAACCAAATCACTTTAAACAATTTACTTTAAAGTATAAATCTCAGATACATAGCATCATCGGAAATCATAAATTGATTCATAAAAATCAAAACATTTTCTTTATTAAACTTCCTCATCAAATCATGTTTTCATAAAGTATGATTCTATTTATAAAAGGAAGAACAACAAAAGAACAACAACAAGACAACATACATATTCCCCCCGAGTGCTACGTATCAGAGCGACACCGACTCGACTAACAGCAGCTATAAACTCCATCATCATAACCTGCACGTTACCAATATAAAGGTAACGGCGAAACAAGTAAAGGGTGAGATACTCCAAAACATATAATTAAAGGCATGATAATATATATATATATATATATATATATATATATATATATATATATATATATATATTGTTGGAATCATAAGGGATATAAGTTAATAAGTGCATTCCAACACGTATCCAAACCTCACTTACTTTGATCGTTATTCTAATGTGTATAATCTACACTATAACCTCATCGGCATAAATCATTACAACAACACATAAACTTCCATCACCACGAAATCATCACAAGTTATTACATCACTAATCAACACGACAATTATAAGCAACAACATCAAACAACAACATTAAACCATACTAATAACTTAGTCAACATAAATAATATCGTCACCAATTGGCTAAAGCCCATCATCGCTTTTGGCATAAAAGCCCATCGTCACAAACATCGTCACATCATATTTGCATGAAGCATTTCATCAAGTTAAATCATCGCAAAACTCATCATTTATATTCATCGCATAGTTATCATGAAATTATCAAATTATATTCATTTCATGTCCATCACCAAACAAAACATCATATGTCATCACAATTCAATATCATCCATCAATTAACAAAAACTCAACGCCAAACAACTCAAACATAAACATAACCGACTCCATGAGACACGACTATGTTATGCATGTGGTACCCGTCGCTTTGTCCATAATTAGGGACACTTGGCATAAAAGCCTCGTCGCTAGGCATAAAAGCCCATCGTCACCAATGCAATGTATGTGACTCAATAATAAAGACAACACAACAACACATCATCATCGCTCATCAAAATTGACATAAATTCCACGTCGCCATATTTATTCACACCAAATAAACATATCATTACATCATATTTGCATTATGCAAAACATCGCTAAACAATTCATCATCGTCAAAAGTCATGCATTCATAATTCGGAAGCATTTATTAACAACGTCAATATAATCATCACTTATCATGTACAAAGACATATATCAATTAATTCACCAAATTCCAAAAACGGAAAAATAGTCAAAACATCAATAACCATCGCAAAAGTCATTCCTAATAACCGGCATTAATCAAAATTATCAACATCGGAATCAGATTGTCCATACGCGCCTTAAATCCACTAAAACGCAATCCGATTCAATTTAACCGTAAATTGGCCTATTCCGGGTCATCTCGCAAAAAATCATAATTTCTAAAAACTAACCTCACCACTACGTTCCACACGTCGAACTTAGCTAGCACGTCAATTTTCGTTGAATTCGGAGCAACTTGCTTCGTCGTCGAATTTACCGAAATCGGGAAATCGGAACATCATCGGGTTTTAAATTTAATCGGCTTTCTTATGTCCTAATTATATTTTAGTGACACAAAAGATTACTAGGTGGAATTGGCATTATAGTAAGAAACAGAAGCTTTTCCAAGGAAATTATGCAGAGAAAATATTTGACAGCAAAAACAGAAAACTGTGTTTTTTCAACATACAGAAACTGGGAAAAACAGAAAAATTCACGAAACTCCCTACCACCATGGGACGCACGTCCTAGGCAAGCCTCATCAAAGGAGACGGCTGCCTCAGCTTGGGGGACGGTCGCCCCACCAATGGAGGTGGGCGCCTCCCCGCTTTGTTTCCTCCACCAATTCGTTCCAAATTCCCTGCGTTTTTATCTTCCTTACAGTTTCATATTTTCTGGTTTTACAGATTTTGCTGTCTATGTTTTCTTTTCCATTTCCATTACTATTTTCATTTTATAATTCATGTACTACAATATTAATAAACACACACCCATAATCTCTACACCTAATTCAACTATCCTAAACATTTTCAACAAATCAACCAACCAAACCCTAAAAACCAACTATCAATTTTTCTCCCAAACCTAACATATATCATCAAACCCTAACTATAATGAAATGGAAGATCAAACCCCTTACCTCACAAGCTTGGATGATTCAAGATGCTCCAACAAAACCCCAAATCCATGCTTGCTCTTGCTCCTCTTCTTCTTCTTCTCCAAACCCGCTCTTTCTCTCAAGCTCCCAAGTTTCTATTCTTGGCTTTTGTTTTTCAAATGGGAAGAAAATGAGGAAAATGGCTTATAGAAGTTATGTTTCTACTAGCTCCCTCTCTTGCTCTTGTTTGGCTTTGGTATGTTGAATGGAAGGAAAATAAGGAGAAAGGTTTATAAGAGTATTTTCCTTACTAGCAACAAGGGTGTAAAACCCAATTATAACAAAATGCTCCCCACACCCCTATCTAATTATATCATTAATTCAATTAATTCCGGGGAATTAAAAATCGAATCCGAATAATATTTTACCGGACCGAACGGGACGTCGCCAAATATATTAATAGATACATCGAGTAATATAATTATTCTCGTCGCAAAATAAATATCGATCGGTAACTTGAAAATATTAATATAATATAATATTAATTAAAACAGGCCGTTACAGTTTCGCCAAATAAAAAGAATTTATTTGCTTATTTCTCAATAAAGTGAATTTTGGGTTTTCGGCGCGCTTTGGGCACTCCAGAAGGCGTATCTCTCAACTCGTCGGGCATTTTATGATGCTTTTTGACCGACAGATTCCTCTCATTATTATCTACAACTTTTGTTTGAAGGACAGAAGCAAATTGTGCGAGGAAGGTTCCCAGGGAAATTTATTTCTCCAGCGGATTAAATTGAATTTTAGTGCTGAACCGTGCGTTCTGCCCACTAAATAGTTCATATCTCTTAGTTGGAAAAGATAAACTGGATGGGACCGATTTATAAAATTTCGTACCGAAGCCCTCCACAACTTTCATTTACAAATCAAGAGTTGATTCCTCACCAATCAATACCAAAATTTTGTTCTTTGGAGTTGATATTGAGCTGAACCGAGCAATTTTCATCTGATACGCGAAGTTCGAAAAATCATATATCGCTCGATTTTTATCAAAACAAGGTGGGACCAGTTTCAAAAGTTCACAAATTTCGTTAGCTTCAATTCATTTGTAGATTTTAATCAGAAGACCCTCGTTTGAGGCATTTTCTCCGAAGAGCGCATTGAAAATTCTGCGTGTGTCAGTAGCCTGAAAATTATGCCGAAACTTCAAAAATTCATATCGCCTTGACCGTTCATCTGATCGAGCCGAAAATTTGATTTAAGCAAGCAAAATCGCATTCCATACACTTTTCGTTTACATTCCAACTTCAAATTCTGCACGGATTTGGCTGTTTTGGATTAATTACGAAAATTATTCGGATAATCATGATTTGGGCTTGATTATGGATCTAAGGCACTCTTAGGCCCAACTACCAAAGCTATAAATAGATATTTGCCTTCACATATTACAACAACACAATTAGTTGCTTAATTTTCACCACAACTCACTCCGTAATTCTCTCTCAAAACCAAAGCAAAACTCAAGAACAAAAATCAAATTTCAACTTTCCCTCCAAGCAACCACCACAGGCCTCCACCGGACCTCCTTCTGAAAAATGTCACCACCACAGACCGCGCTAAGCGCTCCTCACCATGCTAAGTATGCTCTGCAATCTCTCTTCTTCTCGTCGAAGCTTTCTCTCATAGGATCTTGCTCCTATTCTCCTTCTTCTGCTCGAATCTGACCTAGAAGGAGTCAATTCCTCTTCATTTCTCTTCAATTCCAAGAATTAAGAAATTATTCTTCATCTTCTTCAATTCTCCACCGAAGATTCCAAGTTTCTTCAAGAATTCAAGCTTGATTTCGAGGATTATCATCAATTCGACGTTGATTTGGTATTTTCTTTGAAGAACACAAGGAATTCCTCTTCAATGTGATTCAAACTTCAAGTTCAAGTAACTGTTTAGTTTAATTAAGCACTTATTTTAAGATATTATTGAATTTTAGCTTTTCTTGAAATTGAATACTGCCAGTGCTTGAAAAGTCTGTGTGGATTTTGATTCTTGAATATTCATCTTTAAATTTGTTGAATTGGATTAATTTTTGCAACATTATTTATGTCGATGTGAGGATTTTTGTACATAAGCACACACCTACACTTGTGCATTTGTATGTTCCTAGCATCTAGGTTACAAATTTGTGCATCTTACATCATATATCACGTGCTCATGCATTAGAGAGCGTTTAGATTGATTGAATTGCATTGATTCATGATGATTTAAGGTATAATTTGCATTCAAAAGTGTGTCGATATGTAGATTCAAAGGCATCTTGATCACTAGGTACATTGTGCATTGTACATAGTTCATGCATATGCATTTCAAGTGTTTGTGTTAATGTACAACTTAGATTTGACATGATCTTTCATACTTCTTTGTGGCATGACTTACTTGCATTGTTTCTTTGCATAATGAACATTAGAATGTTGATTCAACTTGCATTCTTAACATGTTCATGTATTGATTCTTGACAAATGAGCATTAGAATTGTTTATTCAACTTGCATTCTTAACATGTTCATGCATAACTTTGCATATGAACATTGGAATTGTTACTTTAATTTGCATTCTTAGCATGTTCATACATTGATTCTTAACATATGAGCATTAGAATTGTTGATTCAACTTGCATTCTTAGCATGTTCATACATGGATTCTTGACATATGAGCATTAGAATTGTTGATTCAACTTGCATTCTTAGCATGTTCATACATTGATTCTTGACATATGAGCATTAGAATTGTTGATTCAACTTGCATTCTTAGCATGTTCATACATTGATTCTTGACATATGAGCATTATAATTGTTGATTCAACTTGCATTCTTAACATGTTCATACATTGATTTTTGATACATGAGCATTAGGATTGTTGATTCAACTTGCATTCTTAACATGTTCATGCATAACTTTGCATATAATGAGCATTAGAATTATTGATCCAACTTGCGTTCTTAACATGTTCATGCATTGGTCCTTGACAATGAACATTGGAATTATTGATTCAACTTGCATTCTTAACATGTTCATGCACAACTTTGCATATATGAGCATTAGAATTGTTGATTTGCATTCCTCACATGTTCATGCATTTGATTGTCATATGAACATTGGAATTGTTGCTTTAACTTGTATTCCTCACATGTTCATGCATTTGATTTTCATATGAACATTGGAATTGTTGCTTTAACTTGCATTCCTCACATGTTCATGCATGTGATTGTCATATGAAAATTGGAATTGTTGCTTTAACTTGCATTCCTCACGTGTTCATGCATTTGATTATCATATGAACCTTTTTCTGTGACTACTTGACTGTGTGGATTGACTTTCAGCATGAGAACATCATGGAAACGTGATTCGAATCAAAATAGGAAATTCTACAGGTTACAGACCGCGCTTAGCGCCACCAGAAGCGCGCTAAGCGCCAAATTCACTGACTTTTGTGTTGCAGATCACGCTTAGCGCCACCAGGAGCAGGCTTAGCGCCAAACTTTTTGTTTGGGTCGCGCTTAGCGCTAGATACCAGGCTTAGCGCGACCTAGAACTGATTTTTCTCTTCTTTCTTAATCCCAAATGTAAACATCATGTGTTCTAATATTCTTAGACATTATTTGAGATGTATTTGATGCAGGAGCTTGTGTTGTAAATACATATGACACAATACTTCGATGTTTTGCGTTTGTATACCCATGTATACATTCCTTTTGCCTACTTTTTGGGTCTAACTCCCTTCTTGCAGGTGTTTTGCGTTTGTATACCCACATATACATTCTATTATCTACTTTTCGGGTCTAACTCCCTTCTTGCAGGTGTATCTTAAGTGGAACGTGTATACACATTTTCCTATGTTTGTGCGCATACGCGTACCTTCTATTGTCTGCTTGCGTGGTTCTCTTGCAGGTGTTATTGCCTCAGATACGTATGAACGCGTATTCCGTGTGTTTTCGATACCTTGAGCTCTTCTCACCGGTTTACTCTTATTGCATGGCTGCAGTACTTGAAGTTTTCTATAGTATTTCATTAGCTTGCAGTGCACTTCGGATTCTTTACCCGTTTGGTAGTTTCTACACCATTTATCGCATTCTCTTACAGCTTTCCTAGATATCATGAGAAGTAGGGCTTTACAGCTTTCTTTTGCCATGAGAAGTAGGAATAGAGATGCATGATGGGGCTTCCGTAGTTGGAGCATATTCAGGAACCCCTCTGGTTTATTTAAAGACCCGTTTAGGGTGCTTCTGTTTTCTAATTGTGTTTGGTTTGTTTAAAGTCCTCATCCGTACATAGGTAGGCGATTTTCATTGTGTGTTTACAATTGTGCTTGCATAAGTCAGAAGTGGTTAGGAAACCCGACCTGACACCACCAAGCAAAGTCCCGCTTTTTATATTTCGTTCTATCGAGTCATTGATATATGGGCAAGTGGAAAGGGTCGGTAGTCTTCCCCTGCAGTTCTAGTTTGTGTCTTGTATAGTGCACACGAATTGTGTTACTATTTGTATCGAGTCAATTACAAAAGTGGCTAGAGTTCCCTATTTTGACTCTCCACTCATTCCTGGGGTTCGCGTTTACTGCAAAACTCGCATCATTTGCTCTGTAGGCTATGCCTGCAATTGTTTGAGATTTGTTTGCGCATTACATTGCTTGTATGCTTCTGCCAAAGCATTTTCTTGCTTCATCCCCTTGCATCCCTTGGTTCTACAACCAAGACAGATATAGGATAGCTTTCCCGTAGGGCTGCTTGGTTAGGATAGTTCTCGAGCCTAGACATTAGGATATACATCCTTTGCATGTTGACATAGGTAGAGATTCTCTTACATCCTCAACCATAGGACCAATCTTTGCATGACAACATTAGGGCTAGTACTAGTTAATCTCCCTTTTGTTTTGCTAGTTCTTTTTGCATCCTTGCATGTAATTAAAACTAAAACTTGCTTTCTTTTCCTTTTGAAAACAAAACACTTAATAATGGTTTGTAATCCTTTTTCAAGGTAAAAGCAACCAACCAAGACAAACTCTTTTTGCCTACAGGCGCATTTTCTTTTGTGTTTAAAACCTTTTTCACAAGTAAAAAACACAAAACCCACCAAAACAAGTGAACCGAACTACGACGCTCTGACTTTCCCATTGCACGCGGGAATACGTAGGAATCTTGTCATGAGGCTCGATCGAGCACAACTTGTAAATACTTCCTTCTTTTCCCCATGGTTTCTTTATTTTTTCTTTTTCTTTTGCATGCCTTGTAGCGTTTGAGCATAGATAGATATAACACACACTTTAGCTAGAAAATAGAAGTGGATACCATAGAGTACTACGAGCGTGTGGGGTGCTAATCCCTTCCCCTCGCGTAACTAACTCCCTTACCTAGATTCTCTCTATCTCTCGGTCTAAGGACAATGATTTCTACCCTTTAGGTTTACTCGATGTTTTCTTTTCTCCGTCGTGAGATAAAAGACGTTCGATGGCGACTCCATTGATACACCCCTAATAGTCGAAAGCTCAGTCGGGTGGTTTTAGTTGGCGACTCCATTAGGGACAGTTGACCTATTGCTGGTCCGTCCAGGAGTTGATCCTAGCTTTTATTTTCATGACTATTGGGTGTTTATATATTTACTTGCTTTATCGCATCATCCTTTGTATGCTTTGCATTGCATTCTATATGGCATCTTTATCGCTTTCATATATCATGTATATTGGCTGCTGCTGTACTGGTTGATTTCTTAATTGGGTGGGATTCACTTGAGGTAAAAGGCTCCATACCCCGGCCAGAGACATATAGGATAGATGGATGTTCATGTCGAATCCTGCATCCCGTGGTGCGTGTAAGGAGGCATGAAGTACCAAACTTAGGCGAGATTCGATTGACGGTGCTTTCGCCTTCACCCTGTTGTGTAGATAGAGAAGTACACAATAAAGGATCATCGACTCTGTTTATCATTAGGGAACCCCGTTGTGTCTAGAATTATCCTGTGAGTTAGGGCGGGATATCATTACTACAGGTACTGATGGTGACCATTGGTGACTTGTTATTGATGGTGACTTGGTATTTTCTTGTATTTTCTATGGAGTTCCAGTTTGACGCCGGACCTTTGACCCTGTGATATTCAGATCTGGTTTCTATATAGCATCTTGAATGGGTGTCAAGCTTTTGACCTTGTTACATTTGTCCGGGATTTCAGTACAGCAGTGGTTTAACATACAGGAGATATGGTTCCAAAGCATTGCATTCATAAAGACTTTTAATTTGCATATTTTAACATGCATATTTGTTTATTTACAGGATTTCTCTAGCCTTTGAGTTTAGTTGGTGGGTCGTTTTGGAAGATGGATACTGAAAAGAAAAACAATCATAGACGTCATCCAGTGTACAAATTTCCCACACCTGCTCTTCAGAATCTTCTCTTATTGGCTAATAAGTCTACACCTGAGAATGTTGGCACGTTTTACCAAGGATTATGGAAGAATTCTGACATGGTTGAAGTCTCCCTTAACTGAGTATTAGAAGGACGAGCTCCAGGCTCTTTTCCAATTATATGACCGTGAGTTAAGGTGTTTTGTATTCCCTGATTACTTGTTAATGCCGATATTGGAAGAGTATTCTAATATCTTGGACATTCCTATATTGTATCAAGTGCCTTTCCATACCTCTATGGAGAGATCGACCGATGATCAGATTGCCAAAGATCTTCATTTGGAGAAATCTGTGGTGTCGGCTAACATTGCAAGCAAGGGGGGCCGTGAGAGGTTTTCATTTGGGTTTTTTGCTACGGGAGGGTAATCCCAAAGTTGTCAAGAAAGATTGGAAGAGCTTTAACGCCATTCTAGCTTATTGCATCTATGGGATGTGTTTATTTCTGAATGAGCCCAAGTTTATTGACATGAATGCCATTTCCATTTTTATTCAGTAGAATCTTGTTCCAACTCTTTTGGGAGATGTTTATCATTCCATACAGTCCATGAGCTTTAAAGGGAAAGGTGGAATTGTAAATTATTGTGCGCCATTGTTGTACCATTTGTTTCAGGGTTTTCTTCTCTGTAGTGGTGCTTTTATTGATACTCAACATACTATGAGGTGGGTTCCAAAATTGATGGGTCTCACGTCTCAAGATATTGGGTGGAATCGGTGCGAAATGTCCAAGACTAAAAGTGAGAAGATCATCATATCTTGTGGAGAATTCCCTAATGTCCCTCTCATGGGAATAAGGAGGGTGTCAATTATAATCAGACTCTTGCTTTGAGGCAATTGGGTTATGCTTTGATGGGACCTCCTGATGTGAGTTTTGTGCGGGAAACTATATACTATGACGTGTCTGATGTTACCGGGAAAATGACTAAGGTTGTTCAAGCATGGAAAAGCATTCGCCTTGAAGGAGGACAATATTTTGGCAAGAAAGATCCCACAACCTATGCTTCATACATCCAGTGGATTAAGGAGATAAATGGCGATCGTCAATGGCCTTCCACTACCGGAGCTGCAACTTTTTATCCTCAAGACTTGGTTCCAGATGTTGTCTCAAAAGGAGATTATGAGTGGGTGCATGCTCAGAATCGCCTTTTGCTTGAAGAGAGGGAGACACTCTAAGTGAATTGTCTTATGGCCACTCAAACAAGAATCAACTGGCTCATGAGCTCAAATATTTCAAAGGAGAAGCATCTGATTCAACAAGGAAGAGGCCTATAGTTGAAGATTTCACTATTCCCATAGAAAAGTACGAGAAAGTTGTTGCTGTAACACCCCTTCTAAAATACCCCGCGAATATCAATAATTAAATCAGAGTTAACATGCAATAAAGGGCATTACAATTCAATTAAATAGAAAATATCATAATAGTTGTCATGCTTCACTGAAGAACTTTATTAAAATAATTCAAAACCAATAACATGTTCTACACAGTGGAAAATAACATCAAAATCGGAATAAATTCAATTCATAATTATTCCAACATAAACCAAAAGAAAACATAGTTTAAAACTATAACTCTAAAACAATCGTTCCCCAGTGTTACAACTACCAGAGCATGAAACTGACACACGAATAAACTAAATAGTACAACTCAAAGCCATCCTCACCAGCTCCTAAGCGGCTAATACTTCAATCTGAAATCATCAAAGTAAGGGTGAGATTTCATCGATATATAAAATGCATTATACGTTTCTAAAAAAAACAATAAGACAATTCAATATATTGTTTCACCCTCATTACCATCATCAAATTTCAGTACACAAATACAATTCATACAGTTCATTATGCACAATAATAACAACAACAAGATTATAACACTGGAAACCATCCTATCATGTTATAATTCATATGCAATGCAAGACTCTATGCATGTGGTACCAAACGTGAACTAAATTCACAAACTATTCCGTTTCCGCCTCAGACACAACGTTAATCATCGATTCGTCTATACTCCATCGGGACACGAATCCAGCCTCACCACCACTAAACCACTGGGTACGGGTATTGGCTCTGCAATTCCAATTCCACACAATGGGAATTAACTCCACTAGAATGCATATGCATGCGCATCAAAAGCATGCAACATTCATCAATGGAACATGATATCAACAACAATATTCCATACATAGCCAACACCAACAACCATCACATGATAGCAACACAATCATGAATAAATAACAGGAACAACACATAAGCATTTATCCTCATCCAACCAGTCAGGACAATCTTAAACAGTTCAAAACCATTTTTAGAACTACTATAGTTTATAATTCGGAAAATCGACTCTTTTTAAAATAAAATCCATGAAATAGTATTTTCTCCATTTTAAAATAGTATTTTTTATTTAAAGAACACTGCCCAAAATGGAACTCGAATCAGAGCTACGGTTTAGAAAATACGATTTTTCAAAGTTTAAAGGTTTTTCAAAATAACACAGTGGTAACCGGTTCCTCCCAGGGAGAACTCGGTTCCCACAAGTTTCAAAAACACGCTCTCTGGATTTTACTATGGGGAACTCAGTTCCTCCATACTGGGAACCGATTCCTACCAAAAATATCATTTTCTTGTGTAATTTCTCAACTGGGAACCCGATTCCTCTCTAGGAGTAACCGGTTCCCACTAACCCAAAATTACTTCTCTCGGTTTTGTACCGGAACACGGTTCCTCCACATGGAACGGTTCTGCGACCTCTGAACCAAAAACCTGCAATTTTAACAGCAACATGTTTTCCAACTTTTCTCACCATTCCAATTATGAATTGCAACATCAAAAACACCAAATTCAACCAAATACACACCAACATAATGTTATGTAGCATAATTCATTCATTCCCAATAATCCCATAGCATACTAACGGTTCAATTTCATACAATTAGGCACATTAGGGATAATCCTACAAACCTAGAAAATTCTAATTCAGGTTCCCTAACATATTCAACTATCCTATTGAATTCCAAAATCCATAAGGCATCATAATCAGATAAAATCACCCCTTACCTCGTGAAAATTCTTCAGACTCTGACGCTTTTGGCTTTTCCTCCTTCTTTTATTCCTTTTATTATTCTAAAATAATAATAATAAAATAATTAGTATGAGTAGAGTCTTTTACTCCTCACACCCCCCACTTCACACCTCACACCACCAACACTTCACTTCTATTTTATTCCAAAAGTCTCAAAAATATAATAATTAAATTTCTAATTAAATAATTAATTAAAAATTCGAATTATCTTATAATTGAAATATTGGGGTGTCACAACTCTCCCCCACTAAAAGAGTTTTCGTCCTCGAAAACATACCTTAGACGAAAAGTTCGGGATATGAGTCTTTCATCTGACTCTCCAGCTCCCAAGTAACATTTCCACCCGCTGGTCCTCCCCAAGCCACTTTCACCAGCGCTATCTCCTTACCTCACAACTGTTTCAACTTCCAATCCTCAACCCTTGCAGGCAATGTTTCTACAGTCAAATTATCTCGTACTTGTATATCATCTACCTGAATCTCATGAGACGGATCAACAATGTACTTCCTCAACTGAGATACATGGAAAACATCGTGCAAATTTGCAAGCAGCGACGATAAAGCAATCTGATAAGAAACTTTTCCAACTTTCTTCGTAATCTGGAACGGACCAATAAAATGCAGAGTTAACTTCTTTGACTTCAAAGCTCGACCAATACCAGTCATCAGAGTAACTCGCATAAACACATGATCTCCTTCACTAAACTCGAGATCCTTCCTCCTCTTATCATGATAACTCTTCTGACGACTCTGAGAAGCTCTCATCTTCTCTTAAATCATCTTAATGTTTTTTGAAGCCTGTTGGACAATCTCCGGTCCAATCACAACACTTTCTCTAGATTCGTACCAACACAACGACGTCCAACATCTCCTACCATATAATGCCTCAAACGGAGCCATACCAATACTCGAATGAAAACTATTGTTGTAGGTAAACTCCATCAATGGTAAGTAATTATCCCAAGCTCCACCTTTCTCCAACACACAAGCTCGGAATAAATCTTCTAACGACTGAATCGTTCTCTCTGTCTGACCACCTGTCTACGGATGATAAGCAAAACTTAACCGCAACTTAGTACCCAAGGCTTCTTGCAACCCCGTCCAGAACTTTGATGTAAACCTCAGATCCCTATCCAACACAATACTAGAAGGAATACCGTGCAAACTCACGATCTTCTCAACATACAACTGAGCCAACCTCTCCATCAGGTAATCCATTCTTATCGGAATAAAATGAGCAGACTTCGTCAACTGATCAACAATAACATAAATAGAATCACAGTTCTTCGTTGTCATTGACAGACCAGACACAAAATCCATAGAAATGCCATCCCATTTCCAATCCGGAACAAACAACGGTTCCATCAATCTCGACGATTTCTGATGTTCAATTTTCGACTTTTGACAAATCAGACAAGCATAGACAAACTCAGCAATTTCCTTCTTCCTTCCAGGCCACCAAATTAACTTTTTCAAGTCATGATACATCTTAGTAGCACCAAGATGAATACTCAATCCCCTATGATGTCCTTCTTCCAAAATACTCTTCCTAATCTCTGCAATATCCGGAACACACACCCTATCACAAAACCTCATAACACCATTCTCGTGAATTTGGAATTCACCTCCTTGACCTTGGTTGATTAATGTCAATTTATCAACTAAATCGACGTCATATTCCTTCCCAATTCGAATCTCCTCCAGAATACCACTAGTCAACTTCAACATACCCAACTTAACACTATCAGGAGTAGTATCACACACCAAAATCAAGTCTCTGAATTGCTCAACTAAATACAATTCACGCACCATCAACATAGACATATGCAACTACTTCCTACTCAATGCATCTGCAACCACATTTGCCTTACCAGGATGGTAATTTAAACCAAAATCATAATCTTTTAGAAATTCTAACCACCTCCTCTTCCTCATGTTTAGCTCTTTTTGATCGAAGAGATACTTCAGACTCTTATGATCGCTGAATACCTCAAATCGAGAACCATACAAATAATGCCTCCATAATTTCAAAACAAAAACCACGGCTGCCAGCTCTAAATCATGAGTCGGATAATTCCATTCATGAATCTTCAACTGTCTTGAAGCATAAGCCACTACCTGCTTATGTTGCATCAAAACACCACCTAATCCCATCAATGAAGCATCATAGTACACAACAAAAGATTCCGCCGGATTCGGCAACATCAAAATCGGAGCACTAGTCATCCTCCTCTTCAGCTCTTGGAAACCTTTCTCACACTCAGAATCCCAAAAAAACATTTGACCCTTTCTTGTCAACTTAGTCAACGGCAAAGCCAACTTCGAAAATCCTTCAATGAACTTTCTGTAGTAACCTGCAAGACCAAGAAAACTACGGATTTCAGAAGCATTCTTCGGCGCTTCTCACTGAGATACCGCTTCTACCTTCATAGGATCAACAACAATGCCATTCTTGGAAATCACATGACCAAGAAAGCTTACTTCACTCAACCAAAATTCACACTTGGACAACTTCGCATAAAGCTTCTTTTCTTTCAACAATTCCAACACAACTCTAAGATGTTCTGCATGCTCTTCATCATTCTTCAAATAGATCAAAATGTCATCAATAAAAACCACCACAAACTTATCAAGATACGAATGAAATATCCTGTTCATATACTCCATGAAAACACCAGGTGCATTAGTAACTCCAAACGGCATAACAAAATACTCATAATGTCCATACCTCGTTCTAAATGCAGTTTTCTGAATATCTTCCGTCTTCACACGAATCGATGATATCCGGACCTCAAATCAATCTTCTTGAATACCTGACCCGAACGGTTGATCCATCAAATCATCAGTCCTCGATAATGGATACCGATTCTTGATTGTAACTTTGTTCAACTGCCTGTAATCAACACACAGTCTCATCGAACCCTCTTTCTTCTTAACCAACAACACAGGAGCACCTCACGGCAAAACACTTGGACGGATAAACTTCTTCTCAAGTAACTCTTCTAACTGCTTCTTCAATTCAGATAATTGAGATGCCGACATGCGCTAAGGCACCATCGACACCGGACTAGTTCTAGGAATCAAATCTATAGCAAATTCCACTTCCCTCTCAGATGGCAACTCACTAACGTCTTCCGAAAATACTTCTGGAAATTCATTCACCATTGGAAATTCATTACTCTTAGCCTTTCCTTTCGCTCCCATCGAAGAATACAACATAAACACCATGGCACCATCATTAACCGCCAAATTCATCTACTTAACCGACATAGTCACATCTTCAACACGAGCTTCTTCAGGAAAAATAACTGTCTTCACAAAACAGTTGATATGAACTTGGTTGAATTCCAACCAGTTCATTCCAAGGATGATATCAAGTTGTTCTAACAGTAGGCACACTAAATCCATACCGAAACCTCTACTAAAAATCACAATAGAACAATTCCTACAAACAAATGAAGTAGTCACTGAACCCGACGCATGAGTGTAAATAACCATACTTCCATCTGTTATACCCTAAAATTTTCCCTCCCACTTCTCAAGACATTTCACAAGGATTTCACAAGGGTTGACCAGATAAACCCTCTCCTAAGCAATAAACCCAAACTAGGGTTTGGCCATTCTCAAGTCAAGGTGGGCCTCCAACATTTCAAGTGGTCATCATGCCTCATCATATTCTTCAAATAATATCCATGTCAAAACTCAAGCCTTACAAGTCAAGTTTGCTCAGACAATTGCTCAAATGGATGAAAATCAATTGTATTGGACAAAAAGTCAACTGTGGTCAACATACAGTCAAACTTCATACTTTTTTGTCAACATCAATATTTTGAAGTAATATTCATCATTTGATCAAAGGTTGACCATGATTCCTCAAGAAAAGTCAAGATTTGGCCAAAAGTCAAAGTTTCTAAATTAGGCTTTTTTAGACAAAAGTCAACAAAACTTTGACCAGGCATAACTTTCACATACTTTATCAGAAATTTTTCCACCACAGCTCATTTTGAAGAGAATTCAATTCTCTACAACTTCATGTCTCACAAGCTTGGGAAGAAAATGCTTCATTTGGAAGTTATGGACCAAAACATTACAGGTCCTTTTGAAAGTCAACAAAAAGTCAACTTTTTGTAAAGAAGTGTTCATGAGCATAGAAACTCCAACGAAGATGAAACTAAAAAGGCTGTTTAGAAGACATCTTAAGATTTCTAAAAAGTCCAAGAACACCCAAAAATGATAAAAATTGAGCAAGATACACCTTGTGCAAGTTGAGCATTTTTGAGGAGGCGCACAAAGAGAAATACTTGAGAAAATCAAAAAATTTCCAAATGGGCCTAACTTTTCTTGATTCAAACATGTTCCTTATCTGAATTGGAACCTCCAAGCCCAAGGCCACGTTTTTATCTTTTATTTTTAATTTATTTTGGAATTTTATTCATTTAAAACCAATTTAATTAAAATAAAAGATATAAAATCAAAAATTAAGTGCAAGATGGATTTTCTCTCATCCTTGAGGTCCAAGCAAGCCATTTAATCTGATTATTTTGAAATAATCATGATTGGCAAGTGACTTGATTGAAATTGGCTCAAAAAGAAAATATTTGGTTTGATTCCAAATCAAATTATCTTTCATTGATTGACATGATATTCTTTGACAATTCTTGACCTAATTCACTACTCTATATACACATGATACATTCACATGACAAGAGGACGAAAATTCTTGTCTCAAGAACCCTAAAAAAGTTTCAAGAAAACTTGTAAGAAAAGCAATTTCGGTTTCAACTTTGCAGGCCAATTCAAAGAGTTTTGAGGGTTGGACGAGCATCCTCAAGGTCCCAGGAACCTATTCCAATCATCACCACTCATCCAGACGTCCAGAATCACGCAATCCTCATCACGGTTTGCTTTCCAAAATTTCAAAATCGAATTCATAGTTACATGCATTTTAAACTTATTTTGATCACATATTCATGTTTATGATGTTATTTGCAAGCTTCATGTGTCGTTTGATTGAAGTTTCAGTACAGGTACACGAATCTACCATGGTTAGGGTTTGAGACCTTGATTTAGGGCTTTCCGTTTAAGACAAAATTGGCCAAAACTAGGGACATATTCGTGATCAGGAGCTTAATTACAACCGAGCCATGGATTTGCTTTGAATTTATATTGTGTATTGCTTGAGTTATGATTTTGCAGGGATATAGCTACAGAGGAAATCCGTAGGTAAAAACCGTAGCTAAAAGCCTATGTCCCAAGGAAGAAGACGAAGGCTGCGCGCGTTTTCTGATTTTAAATTGATACCCAGAAATCAATTTCCCTTCTATTCTTTCTGTTTCATATGTCTAACACCACAACACGTTGCTCAGATGGTAGAAGCGTATCTCTCGAGGCGGGGTTGAACCACGCCTTTTCCCCAGAAGTTCTAATATTTTTGATATTTCGACTTCCGGAAGCCCGCGTCAGGCTCCGACGGACCCCTTCAAAAGCAACGCGTCTAGAAGCTCCAGCTTCTGGACCCCATTATCAAGCCCGCCCGGCTCCTTGAACTGTCTTCAGAGAAGCCCCGAAGTCAATTTACGGGCATCTCGAGCTAGAAAATCCCGAAGTGCCTATACGGGCACGTCAACAAGGGGCTTTCTAGAAGCTCCGACACGGGATGGCTTCCTCGGGCTTTAACCTTTTTCCATTATTTTCCATATTTTCTTTTCCAATTTAATTTCTTTTCAAATAATTTTCTAACCCATTAAAAAATCACAAAAAAATTATTTCTTTTTGCATTTAGGTCAGAAAAATACTTATTTAATTTTTGACATAAAAAATTATATTTTTGCATGCATATTTTAATTAATTATTAATTGATCGAGAATTGGCTTTTAATTGTTTTTCCTTACTAAAATCAATCTAGAAAATTTCCAAAAAAATTATTTTCTCATCTAATTAGGTTTACTAACCCTTAAAACCTTTTTCCTAACTCAAAAATCTTTTTTTCACTAACATTATTTTCTTATTTGCAATTCGATTCTTTTTTCCGATTATTATGTAACTGCTTCCAGGTTGTAATAGTTAGGTTAATTTTCTCGCATTCTTTTTTTTCAATATTATGTAACTGCTCATGGGATGTAATAGCTTAATTAGGATTTACTTTTCGCACTCCTCAATTATGTAACTGCCCCAAAGCCATGTAATAGCGTAGGATTTACTTTCCGCACATTTAATTTCCGCAATTTATTTTCCGCACCCATATAAACTGCTAGCAACTAGGCGTGTATGGCAAGATAAAAACAATATAGATCACTTCTAAATACAAGATAAATTATCCGAATTTAACACACTCTCTTCACACATGCACCCCCTAGGTTATTCTCTCTCGTTGCCTTTCGAATAAATGGTCAAGTCCCTCGAACGTAGAGGTATCTTAGCACCGTTGCCTACAAACGTATCATCATAGTCCCTTCGAATCAAAGATCATAGTCCCTCAATGACCCTCGATGTTGCCTACGAATATATGATCTAGTCCCTCGATTGTTGCCTACGAAAAGTGATGATCGTCCCTACAAATGTGCTAGGATACTCCTACAAGTTGCCTTCTATGACCATACGATGTCGCTTTCGAACGTCCCTTCACATCCAACGAATAGGGTTACCTACCAACTAATGGTATGGATAACACTATTCTAAAGGAAAGTAAAATAACACGGAAATGACCGTTCTGAGTACGTAATAGACTTTTAGTTGCATGCTCTATCAAAACGCTTTTCACACCTCACACTTTCAAAACATTTTCAAAACACTTTGTATATATTCCAACGTGAATCATTACAAAGTTCCTTTTTTAAAACGAAACATTTTCAAACACTTCGTATACATTCCAGCATGAATCATTACGAAGTCAAAGCGAAATGCCTTTTCAAAATCTTTTCAAACACACACAGAAAGCAAATTTTAAAATGAGCTAAAGCAACTAAGAGCCCGTAGATAACTACGGATGGAAAGGGTGCTAATACCTTCCCTTTTCATAATCATCTCCATTATTCAGAATCTAACAAAGGTCTTTTCCCGTTCTTTTCACCTTCCCTTAATTGGATTAAAGAAAAGTCTGTGGTGACTCTTGCTATCCGCAACATTTGCGATAAAATGCAAAACAATCCAAAGTCAGTTCTCCCACCGTATTACACCATCCATATTATATATATCCAATTTAAATCTTTTAGCAAAATCCAAAGCAATAAAAGAATGAGTCGCTCCAGTATCAATAATCGCAATCAAAGGTATGCCATTAATAAAACATGTACCTTTAATCAACTGATCATCTGGCTTAGTCTCTGATCCAGACAAAGAGAACACTTTACCACCAAACTGCTCTTTCTTGGGTTTAGTACACTGCGGACGAGTATGAACCTCCTCACCATAATTGTAACAAACTACCTTCCTTGCTATGAAATCAGTAGCTACATGACCAGGTTTCCCACAATTATAACACTTCTTCGTATCATTCTTGCATTCATGAGCTCGATGTCCCATTTCACCACACCATAGCACTTAATAGGAGCATTAGAATCTCCCACACTAGGCTTCTTCCAACCACCGAATCTCTGATTATTCCTGTCATAAGGTTTTCCACGATCCATCTGTTGCTTTCCTTTCCGATCAACATACCCTCGAGAATTCGTTCGAGTATTAGCAAGACCCTCTTCCAGAATCCTACTGCAATCCACCAAATCAGAAAACCTGCGAATACGCTGATACCTGATACCCTGCTTAATCTCATCACAGAGACCATTCTCAAACTTGATACATTTAGAAAATCTCCATCTGCATCATTGTTGTAGTGAGCATAATACTTGGCCAACTCAGTGAATTTGGAAGCATACTCACTCACAGTCTTATTGCCCTGCTTGAGCTCCAGAAACTCGATCTTTTTCTTTCCCCGAATGTCTTCAGGAAAATACCTCCTCAAAAAAGATCTCTTGAACACAACCCAATTCAGCGCAACACCATCTTGCCTCATCTCAGTCCTAGTTGCAACCCACCAGTCATCAGCTTCCTACGCTAGCATATGGGTACCATACCTCACCTTCAGCTCTTCCGCACAATCAATCACTCTGAAGATCCTCTCAATCTCTTTCAACCATCTATGAGCACCTTCAGGATCATGCGTGCCTTTGAACAACAGAGGATTATTCCTCTGAAAATTCCCCAATTGTCTGTTAGCACCAATACCAGCTCCCAGCTGATTTCCTCCAAGTACACCAGCAAGCATTCCCAAAGCCTCTACAATACCAGCATCGTCTCTTTCGTTACCTCTTCTGGCCATTGTTCTGTAACATTACAAAACAACCTCATTAGAACACAAGTATCGACTGTGTTACCTTGCACTAGTCGCATACAAAAGGGATAACAACTCTAAGACACTGGTCACAACGACCGACTATGCTCTGATACCACTATTGTAACACCCCTTCTAAAATACCCCGCGAATATCAATAATTAAATCAGAGTTAACATGCAATAAAGGGCATTACAATTCAATTAAATAGAAAATATCATAATAGTTGTCATGCTTCACTGAAGAACTTTATTAAAATAATTCAAAACCAATAACATATTCTACACAGCGGAAAATAGCATCAAAACCGGAATAAATTCAATTCATAATTATTCCAACATAAACCAAAAGAAAACAGAGTTTAAAACTATAACTCTAAAACAAACGTTCCCCAGTGTTACAACTACCAGAGCATGACACTGCCATGCGGATAAACTAAATAGCACAGCTCAAAGCCATACTCACCAGCTCCTAAGCGACTAATACTTCAATCTGAAATCATCAAAGTAAGGGTGATATTTCATCGAAATATAAAATGCATTATACATTTCTAAAAAAAACAATAAGACAATTCAATATATTGTTTCACCCTCATTAGCATAATCAGATTTCAGTACACAAATACAATTCATACAGTTCGTTATGCACAATAATAACAACAACAAGATTATAACACTGGAAACCATCCTATCATGTTATAATCCATATGCAATGCAAGACTCTATGCATGTGGTACCAAACGTGAACTAAATTCACACACTATTTCGTTTCCGCCTCAGACACAACGTTAATCATCGATTTTCCCATACACCATTGGGACACGAATCCAGCCTCACCACCACTAAACCACTGGGTACGGGTATTGGCTCTGCAAGTCCAATTCCACACAATGCGAATTAATTCCACCAGAATGCATATGCATGCACATCAAAAGCATGCAACATTCATCAACGGAACATGATATCAACAACAATATTCCATACATAGCTAACACCAATAACCATCACATGATAACAACACAATCATGAATAAACAATAGGAATAGCACATAAGCATTAATCCTCATCCAACCAGTCAGAACAATCTTAAACAGTTCAGTACCATTTTTAGAACTACTATAGTTTATAATTCGGAAAATCGACTCTTTTTAAAATAAAATCCATGAAATAGTATTTTCTCCATTTTATAAAATAGTATTTTTAATTTAAAGAACACTGCCCAAAATGGCTTTCGAATCGAATTCGGTTTAAATACGGTTTTCAAAGTTTAAAGGTTTTCAAAATAACACAAGTGGTAACCGGTTCCTCCCAGGGAGAACCCGGTTCCCACAAGTTTCAAAAACACGCTCTCTGTATTTTACTATGGGGAACTCGGTTCCTCCATACTGGGAACCGGTTCCCACCAAAAATATCATTTTCCTATGTAATTGTTAAACTGGGAACCCGGTTCCTCCCCAGGAGTAACCGGTTCCCACTAACCCAGAATTACTTCTCTCTGGTTTTTGTACTAGGAACCCAGTTCCTCCCACATGGAAACCGGTTCCTACGACCTACAGAACCAAAAACCTGCAATTTTAACAGCAGCATGTTTTCCAACTTTTCTCACCATTCCAATTAGAATTGCAACATCAAAAACACCAAATACACACCAACATAATGTTATGTAGCATAATTCATTCATTCCCAATAATCCCATAGCATACTAACGGTTCAATTTCATACAATTCGACACATTAGGGATAATCCTACAAACCTAGAAAATTCTAATTCAGGTTCCTAACATATTCAACTATCCTATTGAATTCCAAAATTCATAAGGCATCATAATCGGATAAAATCACCCCTTACCTCGTGAAAATTCTTCAGACTCTGACGCTTTTGGCTTTTCCTCCTTCTTTCTCCTCTTCTCAATTGCACGTATGATGAATATTCCAATTCCTTCTCTTTTTCCTTTTTCCCTTCTTTTATTCCTTTTATTATTCTAAAATAATTAGTATGAGTATAGTCTTTTACTCCTCACACCCCCCACTTCACACCTCACACCACCAACACTTCACTTCTATTTTATTCCAAAAATCCCAAAAATATAATAATTAAATATTTAATTAAAAATTCGAATTCTCTAATAATTGAAATATTGGGGTGTCACAGTTGTTGGTTGGGAAAATAAATATGAACAGAAAAGTCGAGATTGTGATACTCTCAAGACTTCCAAAGCAGATGTGGAGAAGAAGTACAAAGCTCAAATCGAAGAGTTGAAGAAGCAAATGCATAACCAGAAGTTGACGTATGAATCCCATATCCAAGAGAAATATCCCTTGCCGTTGGAGAATTAGAACGTCTCAAGATTCAATTGGATGTGAAAGATGTTGAAGGATTTCCCATGTCAGATTTTTAGGTTTATGCTTTATTTGTCTTTTGGAGTAAATCACCATTAGGCTTGTTGATGGGATTACTCCTTTTATTGTATGAATTGCAAAATAGATGCTCAGATGTTTGTAGACTTCTTTGATTTGATTTAATGATGATTAGACTTTTTAGTATCCATTATCTTGTTTAATCCTAAAACTTGAATCAAAGTGTTAAGAATCCTGGAAATGTTCAAATATGTCATTACATGCATAACATTCATATATGTACATGCCATGCATAACAGGTTTGAAGCGGAATTCTTATCCTTGGCTTCTGCTTTTATTTAGCAGAAAATTGTAAACTTCCACCGTTACCTGACTCAGAGAAATGAACGGCGACAGATGGAACAACTTCAAGCTGAAGTAGCAGCGATGAAAGCGCAGATGGAGGCACATATGTCTCAGTTCATGAAGGTTATCACTAACATGAATCGGGGACAACAAGAGTTGAGGGCTTTGGTTGAAAGATCTCGTCCAGAGGATGACCGTCACAATCCGTTTGATGACGCTTCTATGGGACAACCACATGTTGAGCATGAGGCACATAATGCTGATTTGGGTGTTAACGACCACCTTCGTGGTCAAAGTCTACATCTCAATGGTCGGTTTCCCCCTCCACCACCTACTCCACCACATGGGTCTTATTTCTTTGACGATGGGATACAGGGGCATCGTACTAGGGGTCGTCCTCGTTCCCAAGGTCCAGACGTTGATTAGAATGATGAAGCTTATTTTGTGAATGACAGTGAACTTGACTTCCTGGATGATGATAAAAGGTACCGTTTTCTCGAAGAAAGGTTGAAAGCTGTTGAGGGATAGAAAATGTCAGGATCGAACTTATCTGATTTGGGTTTGTCTCAGAAATTGGGTCAGACATTCAAAGAATATTCTCAGAAATGGAGAGAACTCGCGGCTAGAGTTCAACCACCCATGGTAGAGCGAGAGATGATTGATATGTTTACGAGCACTCTGTCTGGACATTATTATATTGCATGTAGTACTTATGCAAGCTTTGCTAAGACGGTCCATTATGGTGAATGAATTGAGAGTGGGCTGAAATATGGGAAGATCCAATATTCTGAGGGAGGAAGTTCCTCTGGTGTGAAGAAAACTTACAGTGGGCACCCCAAGAAAGAAAAATGAGAAGCCATTGTTGTATATGGTGGCATACGTAAGGCACAGGTCAATGCAGTGACTATATCTGCTTCTCAACCACAAGCTCAACAAGCACCTCATCAACATAATTAGAGGCAACAAGAGAATCGCACTCCCAGGAGGTTTGATGCCGTTCCGATGAGTTATGTTGATTTGTCTACCCGTTTGAATGATCTCAAGTTGGTCGTGCCGAAGGATGCATTTGCGCCTCCTCCTCCGGACAAGCGTCCCAGAAATTATAATTCCAATGTCAGCTGTGAGTTCCATTCTAGAACGTTGGGGCATAGCATTGAGAACTATTACGCGTTCAAGTGAAAAGTGCAAGACCTGATTGATTCAAAAACTATTGAATTGGAAGCTCGACCGCAAAATGTCGGATCTAATGTCACCCAGAACCCGATGTCGCGTCATGCGGGGGTTGTTCAAGCCATAATGGAAGATGGGGAGGTCCTGAATCTGATAATGGATGTTGACCTAGTAAAGACGCCACTACCTTTTGTTAAGGAATACTTGATCAAGAGAGGTGCAAACATTATTCAAACGGTTGTGCAAGACTGAAGGATGGTATTCAGTATTTGATTACTAGCAGCCAATTGAAATTTGATCGTATTAAAAAGGATAAGAAGGTTGGAATACAAGATGTATCTGTGATTACTTTCCGTTATTCTCCGATTGTTATATCTGCACCAACAAAACCTGTTCCGTTGGCAATCACTAAACCCGGTCCCTTGACATATGAAAGTGACAAAGTTGTTCCATGACATTATGGGTCGGATGTTTATTATCATGGTGTGAAACAGGAAGATGTCTCCTCCTCTGCTAAGAAGGATGACGTGTTGGATGTTGCTAATGCCAATAAATTTGCTGGAAGTGGTGGTATGACGAGAAGCGGTCGAATATTCTCTACTCCTATGATAACAATCCAATGCAGACGCTTTGGCTAAGGCTAAGGGCAAGCAGCCCATGAAGCAACCTGAATTACAAATTTCCAATCCTGACCTGGAGAAGGATGTTGAGGATATTATGAAATTCATTCATAAAAGTGATTTTTGGGTGATTGATCAGCTTGCCCAGACGCCCGCTAAAATTTCTATCCTCTCTTTGCTGCGAGACTTAGAAGCACATAAGAATGCTTTAATAAAGCTGTTGAGAACTGCCTTCATGCTGCAAGAGATATCCATGGGGCAGTTTGAGAATGTGCGTGCAAGCATATCGGCTAACAATGGATTGGGGTTTACTGATTGCGATCTTCCGCCAGAGGGTCGAAACCATAATAAAGCGCTGCATATTTATATGGAATACCGGGGCACTACCTTATCCCGTGTGTTAGTGGATACTGGTTCCTCTCTGAATGTAATTCCTAAGTCAATATTAATGAAAATCGACTATGGTGGTCTTGAACTCCGGCCTAGTGATTTGATCGTTAAAGCATTTGATGGTTCCAAGCGTTTTGTCATTGGAGAATTGGACCTCCCGATCAAAATCGGCCCTGAACTGTTCACTACAATGTTTTTTGTCATAGACATCCAGCCTGCCTACTGTTGCCTGTTGGGTCGTCCATGGATTCACAAAGCCGAAGCAGTTACATCCACCCTTCACCAGAAGCTGAAATACCCTGTTGACGGTAAAACTATCATAGTCTGCACTGAAGAGGAATACATTGTGATCCACCTTGCTTCTTTCCGGTATGTTGAGATTGATGGTGAGATTCACGAGACTCCATTTCAAGGCTTTGAAACAGTTCATATGCTAAAGACCCCTCAATAGAAGGAGATTCAGAAAGACAAACCAAAATCTTCCATGACATCTGTCATACCCCAAAATTTTCCCTCCTATTTCTCAAGAAAATTCACATCTCCATACTTAAGGGTTGACCAGACAAACCCTCTTCTAAGCAATCAACCCAAACTAGGGTTTTGATTCTCTCAAGTCAGAATGAATTTCTAGGGCTCCAAGTGGTCATCAGACCTCATCATATGCTTCAAGGGATCACCATGTCAAGTTTCAAGCCTTACAAGTCAAATTTGCTCATCCAATTGCTCAGATGGTTGAAAATCAATTGTATTGGACAAAAAGTAAATTATGGTCAACATACACTCAAACTTCATAATTTTTTGTCAACATCAATATTTTGAAGTAATATTCATCATTTGATCAAGGGTTGATCATGATTCCTTAAGAAAAGTCAAGATTTGATCAAAAGTCAAAGATTCTAAAGTAGGGTTTTTCAAACAAAAGTCAAAAGAACTTTGACCAGGCATAACTTTCACATACTTTATCAAAACTTTTTCCACCAAAGCTCATTTTGAAGGGAATTCAACTCTCTACAACTTCATGTCTCACAAGCTTTGGCCAAAAATGCTTCATTTGGAAGTTATGGATCAAAACATTAGAGGTCCTTCTAAAAGTCAACAAAAAGTCATCTTTTTGTAAAAAGTGTAAATCAGCATGGAAACTTCAATGAAGATGAAACCAAAAGGAGGGTTCAGAGGACATCTTGAGCTTTCTAAAAAGTCCAAGAACACTCAAAAATGTTGAAAATTGAGCAAGATACAAATTGTTAAAGTTTGACATTTTTGAGGAGGTGCACAAAGGAAAATACCTCGAAAATGCAAATATTTTCCAAATGGGCCTAAGTTTTCATGATTCAAACTTGATCTTGACATTATCCATGACATCCACCATCATTACCACACGTCCTTCCTTTTTATTTTATTTATATTTGAATTAAATGGCTAAAATTCAAATTTAATTAAATAAAATGTAAAAGTAATTGATAATACAAGTTGGGCTTGGTTTCTACTTGTCTTGAGGACCAAGGAAGCCCATCACAAGCTGTCAATTTTGTGCACAAGAGTTTAAGGCAATATTTAGACATTTTGGGAAAGATTGGATAAAATTTCAAAGGGAATATTCTTATATTCAAAGCAATATATTTCCTCATTATTTTTGATTAAATATTTTGCTCTATATTTACATTACAAGATCAGAAGCCAAAGCCAAAGGACACGAAAAAAAGAACGAAACCCTAGCCTCAAGAACCAACCCTAAAGCTCACAAAAATCTCAAGAAATTTGCAAACTCGATTTTTAAATTCCAGCCACTTTCAATCACTTTTAAGCACCCCATCGTGCTCCTGGGGTAAGTTTTAGTAAGTACACATCATTGTCCATGGCCATAACATGCTAAAACATGCATACTATGATCCTCCGGTTGCATATTTTCCTTGATTTTGTATTCTATTTTTTTACGTGTTTTAGTTGAAACTAACTATTCTAATATATTCATGAGATGTCATAGAACAAATCTGGGCAATCGTTGATGAGCTCTAATGGCCAAAACACAACTTGCCATTCTTAGGGTTCTGGATCGGAGAAGCTTTGTACCACACGTTCCAGGCCATTTCAAACTAAACCGACACCACCATTGAACTCGCAGGGGTCAATTTAGGTGGGGTAGGCTTAACCTCATACTCTAGTTCTTTTTATTTTGCAGGTTTAGGTTTTGAGGCAGCCGGAGAAGACGATCAGAGCTTTGCTCCGGCGTCCCTGACTCATTTGATCGATGAAGGCTTCTGACCTTAGGCATGTGTCATACCCCAAAATTTTCCCTCCTATTCCTCAAGACATTTCATACATCCATACTCAAAGATTCCTTAAGGGTTGATTAGACAAACCCTCTCCTAGACAATCAACCCAAACTAGGGTTTGTCAATTTTCAGATCAAGATGGACTTCCAACGTCTCCAATGGTCATCATGCCTCCTCATATGCTTCAAATATTCTCCATGTCAAGTTTCAAGCCTCACAAGTCAAGTTTCCTCAGACAATTGCTCAGATGGTTGAAAATCACTTATATTGGACAAAAAGTCAACTGTGGTCAACATACAGTCAAACTTCCTGATTTTTGGTCAACATCCTCATTTTGAAGTAAAATTCATCATTTGATCAAGGGTTGATCATGAGTCATCAAGAAAACTCAAGATTTGCTCAAAAGTCAAACTTTCCAAATTAGGGTTTCTTGGGGAAAAGTCAACTGAACTTTGACTGAGCATAACTTCTTCATACTTTCTCAAAATTTTTTCCACCGCCTCTTATTTTGAAGGAAATTCAATTCTCTACAACTTCATGTCTCACAAGAATGTTCAAAAAATGCTTCATTTGGAAGGTATGGATCAAAACATTACAGGTCCTTTTCAAAGTCAACAAAAAGTCAACTTTTTGTTTTGAAGATTTATTGAGCATGGAAACTCCAATTGAGATGAAACCAAAGAGGTTGGTTAGAGGACACTTAGAGCTTTCTAAAAAGTCCAAAAACACTCAAAAATGTGGAAAATTTAGCAAAATACACCTTGCACAAGTTGGGCATTTTTGAAGAGGTGCACAAAGAGAGATACTTGTAAAAATCAAAAAAATTGCAAATGGGCCTAGTTTTTCTTCATTCAAACTTGTTCCTTAGACAATTTGGAACATCCAAGCCCAATGCCACGAATTTTAGCTTTATTTTTCTATTTAATTTGGATTTTATTCATTTAAATACAAATTAAATTAAAAAATAAGGTATAAAATCAAAATTAAATGCAAATTGATTTTTTCTCTCATCCTTGAGGTCCAAGCAACTCATAAAAGCTGTCAATTTCGAAATTGGTTTTGATTTGGCAAGGAATTGATGAAAATTGATCAAAAAAGATAAGATTTGATTTTGTACAAAATCAAATAATCTTTGCATTGATTGATGATTATTTGTTCCTCAAATCAGCTCAATTTTCATCCATTATAAATATACAATGCATACACATGAGAATAGAACAGAAAAATTGCCTCAAGAACCCTAACCTAAAGTCAAAAAAACCGTGTCCTTGAAGGTATCTGCAGCCCTAGTTCCAGTGGTTTTCAGTTGATTTTGAGCATTCCATCGTGTTCCTTGGGTTGTTTAGAGTCGATCCAGACGTTTACAAGTTACAAAACCATCAAGAATCAAGCAATCCGATTTTGCATCAAGTTTGCAAGCTATCTGGGTAGCCCAATCGTATTTTAATGACCTGGAACAAAAACCACCATTGTTAGGGTTTTCGGGCTTGAATTAGGGCTTCTCTAAATAGGAAAAATTGGACCGAACCAAGCATACCAGGATGATCAGTGGAGGAAAACGAGTCGATTCATGTACTCACAATTCATTTATATTACTTGTATGAGATTTTGATTTTTGCAGGGACCTTAGCGTCGAACAAAGACCGACGCTGAATGTTTAAAAATTCAAAACGAAGAAGATGATGATTTGGCGCGTGATCTGGGCAATCAGAGAGCGACACCGTTTAAAAGCCATTCGTTCCGTTTTCCTAACACGTGTACAAGCCAACTCGGTTGGTCAAGGCAGCGCGCATGTTACCCAGGAAACCTGAGTTTGAATCCCAGCCATGGCAATGTGTTTTTTTTTACAAGTTTGCAAATTTTTCTATTTTTCTTTTTCTTTTAATATTTTCATTCTATTTAATTTATCTTCATTAGTTTTTATCATGCATTTAAAAAACACCAAAAATATTTATTTTTTGCATACTCATCAGAAAAATGCTTATTTAATTTTTAAAATTAAAATTATTATTTTTGCATGCATATTTAATTTAATTGCTAATTTATCATTTAAATAGCTTTTAATTATTTTTAAATTATCAAATCAACTCCAAAAATTCCCAAAAAATTATTTTATCATATTAATGTCATCATTAACACAAAAACTTTTTCTCATTCAAGAATACTTATTTTTACTAATATTTTCCTCTTATGCAATTTTCTTCCATTTTCCGACTTTGCATCTGTTCACAGGTTACACCGTTTCAGACGATTTTTATTGCTTTTCTTTTCCAATTATGTAACTGTCTATGGGATGTAATAGTTTAATTAGGACTTTTATTTTCCGCACTTTCAATTATGTATCTGCCCCAAAGCCATGTAATAGCGTAGGATTTATCTTTCCGCACTTTACTTTCCGCACTTTACTTTCCGCAATTTAATTTCCGCACCCTATAAACTGCTAGTAATTAGGCGTGTATGGCAAGATAAAATTGGGCATAGATCACTCATAATTCCAAGATAAAATACCTGAAATCAACACACTCTTTTCACACGTGCACCCCTTAGGGTAATTCTCTCTCGTTGCCTTTACGAATTCAAATGGTCATGTCCCTCGAACGTAGAGGTATTCTAGCACCGTTGCCTTCAAAACAAATCATCATAGTCCCTTGATACAAAGATCATAGACCCACGATGTAGCCTATGAATACATGATCTTGACCCTCGATTGTCGCCTACGAAAATGATGATAGTCCGCCGGTGCTAGGATACTTCCTGAGTTGCCTTCTATGACCATCCGATGTCCCTGAATGTCCGTTTACATCCAACGAATGGGTTACCTACCAAATAATGGTATGGATAGTACTATTCTAAAGAAGCGTAAAATAACTGAAACGACCAATTTTGAGTAGGTAATAAGACTTTTAGTTGCTTGCTCAAAACAAAATACTTTTCACACACACTTTTGTCAAAGTTCAAACTCTTTTCAAAGCGAAACATTCCGAACACTTTGTATACATTCCTACATGAATCATTACAAAGTCAAAGCGAAGTGCCTTTTCAAAACATTTTTGTCAAACACACGAAAGCACAATTTTAAAGTGATCTAAGAGCAACTAAGAGCCGTAGATAACTACGGATGGAAAGGGTGCTAATACCCCTTTTCATAACCTTCTCCCTTACTCGAAATCTAACGAAGGTATTTTCTATACTTTTTACCTTCCCTTAATTGGATAAAAGAAAAGTCGGTGGCGACTCTTGCTATCCGCACATTTGCGATACAAAAATCTCAAAGGAGTTCACGTATTCAAGGCTGCGACTACATGGAGACACCACTAAGAGAGAATGCCTTAAGGATTTCTAAATCACTTTACTGCTTTCTGTTTGATTTGCTTTTTATCTTTAAGGGTTGTTGGGTATTATATTTGTTGGGGATCTACAGGATCCGGTTTCCTTTAGGTAAGTAGCAATAAATCGTCGCTGACAGGCGTATGTCGAAGCGGTCAACATGATGGCTACGTTAGTGTGACACTTTGGATGTCTGATACTCTTCATTCCCAAGTTGAGGATAGTATTTGGCTTGTGGTGTCATCAAGCACTAACTAAACTTTTAGAACCTTAATTGACCCATCTTGGCCATTAGAAGGTAGTGAGATGGCGTTTGGTCAGACTAAGGTTGGTTGATACTCGATGCTACGCTCATTAAGATCGGACTTTTGGGATATTTTCGATCGACCACTTGGTAGTCGTGTTGAAATAAGCGCCTACGAGAAAGATCAATGATATGAGATTCCTAGAACCCGATTACTATTATGGGACAGGATGAACCAACTCAAACTTTTGGTGGGGTAATCACCTATACCTCATTCAAGCCTTAAACCTAGGCTCATTGTGTGAATTGTTTGTGTGTGCTAAACATGACATCATGACATCATCACATTGCATATCATTTCTAACTATTTCAAGGACCTGGTTTATCTTTGCTCTATTTTGTAGGGGATTATGGCTTCTAGAAAGTATCCGAATCAACTTCATGGGTATACCTAACTCAAAGAATTGGTTTCGAGAAATTCCCGATCATGCCAGTTCATCAAAAGACATGGTTATCTACTTGACTTGGTTATCTCGGTTTTGAAGAAGATATGATGCATGTCTATTCGGTTCTTTGATCCGAAACACCATTGCTTTACATTCCAGGTTATCGGTTAGTTCCTACCTTGGAAGAGTTCTCTAAGCTACTTGGGATACCAATTCTTGACCAAATGCCATTCACCGGTTTAGAAAAGGTTCCTAGAATGCGAAGACATTGCATCGACATTACACTAAAGCGCTCGGACATTGAAGCCAATTGGGAAACAAGAAGTGGAGTTAAGGGTTTACGTGCTAAGTTCCTAATTAAGAAAGCGAGAATTCCTCAAAGTTATGAGTTTCCATGCATTTGAAGACATTGTGGCCTTGCTAATCTATGGTTTGGTTCTATTCCTAACTCGGATCAATTCATAGATGTCAAGCCATCAAGTTGTTCCTTACCGTAATCACATGCCTACTTTACTCGGAGATATACGCATTCTCTCCACACTCGTACTACTAAGAGACAAGGAACTCTCATGTGTTGTATCGTTACTTTCCGGTGGTTTATTTAGCACCTTCCTCCATCGATTTTGAAGAGAACGAACAAAGGTTGAAGTGGTCTCAAAGACTAATGTCACTTTCTCATTCAAATATCGTTGGGTCTTTTCTCTCAAAGGACTTCACATTCATTGGCGTTGTGGAGAATTCCCTAATGTGCCACTACTTGGTATAAGGAGGTATTACTTACAACCTTTCTCTAGCTCTACGTCGGTTTGGTTTTGCTCGAAGAGATGGCCGCATGATATGCTTCTCGAGATATTGTGTTTGATTACAACCACTGATCTCGAGTGCAAGCGGTTTATACGCTCGGGCATGGTAAAGAAGACTAATACCAAGACTTTGGGGCACGAACTCCATTCCTTGGGAACCTTACCTCAAATGGGTGCGAGCTCGAGCTCAAAACCTCATGATGCCATTCACGCTTTGTTTTACGGTAATTATGGAACTGTTGCTATACATTCACGAAAACAAGTTTTAGCAGCGCCTCTACTAAAGCGCTTATTGAAAAAGCGCTGCCATAGCCTTCACAAAAAACAAAATTAAAAAAAAGGGAAACCTACGAAGGCGCTTTTTTAAAAGCGCTGGCATAGGGTTACCTACGAAAGCGCTTTTCAGAAAGCGCTTTCATAGGTATTTGAAATATCTAACCTACGAAAGCGCTTTTGAAAAGCGCTCTTATAGGGGGGCCTATGCCAGCGCTTTTGAAAAGCGCTTTGATAGGGGGACCTACGAAAGCGCTTTTTACCTCAGAAGCGCTCTTATAGGGTACCCTATGCCAGCGCTTTTTAAAAGCGCTTTCGTAGGTTGTTTTTATATTAAAATTAAAATCCTAAAATCATTCTTTAGTCTTCCTCATTTCTTTCGATTCGAGCTTCCTCATTCTTGATACGCCGTTCGTCTTAAGCTTTTCAGCCTCCGTTGGTCACCCCCACCGTCTACACCCTTTCCAACCACAATTCCGCTCCATCAACTCCTTCCAGTACACCTACAGCAGCTTCCCTGTCTTCCTCTAGCTCTCAAGATTTAAGGTATCACTCTCTCATTCAAGTAATCTCGATCCTCAGGCCTTCACAGGCTGGTTTTAGAAGTCCATCTTCTTCATCTAACACTTCCTTCCTCTTAAATCTTAAGTAAGATTTAACATTGTTTTAAAATTAATCTTGAAGTAATCTTGTGTTGTTGTAGGTTGGTGTTTTAGTTTGAAGTATAATATGGTGATAATGTGATAATGTGTTTTGGTTTGTTTTATTAAGTTGATGTTCGGTTTGAGTATTGTGTTTGTATTGTGATAATGTGATAATTTTTTTAGTTTGGTGTCTTAGAAGTTGAAATTTTGTAAACTTTAATTATTAGTTACATAAGACATTAATAGAAAAATGGTAGTGTTTATTTTTAATTTGTTAGGAGTAGAAGGAATTTGTTTATATTAGAGGTGGTTATATTTTTAATGCGCTATAATGTAGTGGAATTGGAATTTAGAAATTGGTACTTACTAATATGTGTAAGATTGGAACTTAGATAATTTTGAGATTTTGTTGTGTTGTGTTAATTTATTTAATTGATTATGCATCACAAAAGTGATAATGAAGAGTAGAAAAATGATTCTTTTTCAATAGGAAAGAAATAGATGAATTTGAAAACTTATGGTTCAAGGATTATGAATTTGAAAACAGTCAAAGAAAGATTATCGTTAAGTGAGGTACTTACTAACTTTGTGAATTGAATTCATAGGGGTTACTTGTGAAGAAAGTTTGACCGTTTTGTTTAGCTTAATTAAGACATGGATAAGACATGGATGAATTCAAACCGATTGTCGAAAGAGTGCGAAAGGGTATGGGAATTTGTTGAGTTTGCGGTTGCACTCAAAGACCCTTGAATGCCGTGTCCTTGCTTGGGTTCTTTGTTATCGGGGGTAAGGTTGGCGAGAATCGGTTGGGATCTCATTTACTACGGTTTGGAATTGATAGAAGTTATACATGTTGGACAATGCATGGTGAGAAAGTACAGGGAATCTTGAGTCGAGTTGTAATAGGAAGTATGCTTCAAGCGACGATTGCAGAACCATCGATTGTGATCGAGTCGAAGAGATTGCAAGCGCTTGAAGAAGATCTTGCGGATTGTCCCAAAATGTTTGGGAGGTTGGTAGCGATGCGAGAAAGTTGTATGTTGGTTGTTCAAAATTCACAAGATTGTCTGCGGTGTTAAAGTTGTACAACTTAAAGGCGGACAATGGATGGTCGGATAAAAGTTTCACGAGTTATTAGCCCTTATGAAAGATATGCTACAGGAGGATAATGTTCTTCCCAATCGAGCGTATGAAGCCAAAAGATGTTGTCTTCTATTGGAATGAGCTATGATAAGATACATGCATGTCCAAACGATTGCGTTTTGTTTGAAACAGTATGCGGCGTTGAATGAGTGTCCTAAATGTGGTGCCCTCGATATAAGAAAAAGTTGTCTCTGCTAAAGTCTTATGGTATTTTCCTATAATTCCGAGATTTAGGCATGTATCGTAGTGAGACCGATTCAAGACACTTGACTTGGCATGCGGATGAAAGAATTATTGATGGAAAGTTGCGACATCATCAGGACTCACCACAATGGAGTAAAGTTGATCTTGAATATCAATTTGGAAAGAAGCAAGAAACCTTGGTTGTCATTGTCTCTTGATGGAATGAACCCGCATGGTATTCAAAGTATCTCATAGCACATGGCTGTGATTCTTATGATTTATAACTTACTCGTGGCTATGTATGAGCGTAAGTACATGATGTTATCTATGCTAATTTACGGCCCTAAACAACGGGGAATGACATAGGCGTATACTTGGCACCCTTAATCGAAGATTTAAAGTTTTTGTGGGAGAGAGGTGTGGAGGTTTCACGATGGGTATAGGAAAGAAAGTTTCAACTTGAGGCGATGTTGTTTGGAACAATTAATGATTTTCCATCAGGAAATCTATCAAGATGCAACAAGGCAATTCGGCGTGTCTGTTTGTGAAGATGAAACCGATCACGACACGATTGGCGCTTTGTCGGGAAGAATGTCTTTCGGCCATCGTAGATTCTTAAATTCTAATCATCACTACCGTGGGTGGAGAAAAGCATTCAATGGAGGCCGAACATCGTACAGACCCGCCTTTTTTCGGTGATCAAATTTTGAAAAGGTGAAAGATGTGAGCACTCGGTTTGGCAAGCCTTTTGCATTCAATTGTCAAGGGTGGGTGGAAGAAGAAGTCAATTTTCTTTGAACTTCCATATTGGAAGTCGTTATGCGTAAGACATTTCACGGATGTTATGCATATTGAAAAAATGTATTTGACGTTATAGATGCGCTACTCAATATACAAGGAAAGTCTAAGGATGGCGTTAACATAAGGAATGACATGGTAAACATGGAGATGAGGCGGGTTGGGGCCCGTGAAGGAAAGGCGAACATATCGCCACACTGTTACACTCTATCTAGAAAGAAGAAAACATTGTGTAAGTTCCTCGGTGAAGTAAAAGTTCGAGGCTACTCTTGAGATATTAGAAGACTTGTGTCCATGAAAGACCTCGAAGTTAAAGAGTTTGAAGGCATGATTGCCATGTTATAATGGAACATTTTTACCAATAGGTATCGTTCTATTACGCGAGAAAAAGTAAGAAGCGCAATAACTAAAAGTTGTGTTTCTTGGGGTCTATTTGCGATGGGTGGTCGATCCCGATCTTACCAACATTGCAAAATGAGATAGTTGTTACTTTATGTGATCTTGAAATGTATTTTCCTCCCTCGTTTTTTGACATAATGGTTCATCTAGTCGTTCATCTTGTGAAAGAGACACAATTGTCGGACCAGCTTATATGAGATGGATGTACCTGTGAGCGTTATATGAAAATATTAAAAGTGCGTGAAAAGCAGGTCGACCCGAGAGGGTTGTATTGCCGAATACGTTCTTTGAAGCGGTTGAGTTTTGTCTGAATATCATCAAATGTTCAATCAATTGGACTCCCAAATCTCATATTGTCGAAAAAAAGAAGGAAAAAGGCTAATTGGAAATAAAGTTGTGGCGATGTCAATGGTCGAGCGGGATCAAGTGCACTTGTATGTTACGCACAATGAGATTGAGGTTGAGCCGTTTGTTGAAATGCACAAAGTTGTTCTCGAGATTTAAATCCAAATAGAAATGAGAAGCTGGATATACGCGAGCAACAATCGAAGTTTCATACCGTGGTTTAGAGATCATATTTATTCAAAGTATCGTTCGGATCCAGCTTGATATGAAGGTTGAGATGTTTAGCCTATGGTCCATACGTAATTGTGCTTTCTTATAGCGTACGCAATTAATGGATACATTTTATACCAAAGAGCAGGATGATAAAAGTACTATGCAAAATAGTGGTGTTACCTTGGTGGTGAAGCACATATCAAGTCACGAATGACTTAAATCAAAATTTGCAAATTTGTCATATTTTGGGGTTATCGAGCGCATTTTGGTGTTTGATTACGAAGTTTGATTCACGTATTTGGTTGCAAGTGGGTTGAAAATAATAGTGGAGTACGAATGGATAAGTCAGGATTTTTGCAAGTGGATCTCAATAGGGTAGGGTACAAAGATGAGCCTTTCATTCTAGCCTCTCAAGCTAAACAAGTGTTCTATGTCAATGATCCGACAAGTACGAAATGGTCTATAGTGCTTTTATCTAACAAAATAGTTGATGAAAAATTGAAGATCAAGGTGATATTGGTGTTGGCATTGAATCTTGTACAAGAAGCGATCAAAATGAGAATGAATCTTGTATTAGAAATGATCATAATGAGGGTATTTGGATCAATCCACCGTCCGCATTGTTAAGAGGCAGCGTAGTACACAATCCTACCAAGAAAAGAAAGAGGCGTTAGTGATAAAGGTAATAGTATACATAGTCCGACTAATTTGCTTTATTCAATTTGGTGCATATTCTCGTTTTGTACATAACTTTTGAACCATGTATCCGCTTGTTGACTTCTTTACATGTAACTATACTATTTTGACGATTCGGAGCTGCTCATGCACTTATCTTTACATTTCGGGACTATTTTTTATCGGTTTGCTTCTCCCGTAATCAAAAGTCGGGCTTAGGGTGCAATTTGGAAAACCGACTTTGTTTTAGTCCGTGGCGACGTTTTACCATAGCCATGTAAATTTCGTTCAATTCGATAACTTTCTTTTCGCTTATTTTGATTTGTACCGATTTCGTTTCCGATTTACTTGTACATGCATGGTTTGACTTCCATTTGACTTGTATAGATTGTTAGCTTATTAATAGTGTACTAATGTGCTTTAGTTTGTTTGAT
This sequence comes from Vicia sativa, assembly GCA_021764765.1. NCBI lineage: Eukaryota > Viridiplantae > Streptophyta > Magnoliopsida > Fabales > Fabaceae > Vicia > Vicia sativa. Next base: position 261,599,804 of record CM038793.1, on the reverse strand, counting down.
ACTGAGTTCAATGGCTCGGATAGAGATGCTCCACGAAAACCCACAAAACTCACAAGAAACTCACAAGAAAGTTGCTTGGATACAAATGCTCCACACGATCTGAAGCAAAAGAGGTTGAGGCATCACTATTATGAGGGGAATCATTCGACATAGAGACCAAGGATTAGTATACCGATTGGAATGGAATTCGATAAACAACCAATTGGTCCTAATTACATAAAGTTGACAAGTTATATTGGTACACTTGTCCGTATGCATATTCCGGTCTCCGTAGCTACGGAAATCGAACGAAAAATTTAGAATTGGAGGAGAAAAAACAAGCGATTTGGGAAGAGCTTGGTATATATCATATATGGTTAATTGTTGTTATTATCTTGACGATAAATTGTTTAAATTACTTATACTAACACACATGAATCGTTTTTGCGGAGGACTTTTGAGATACGGATGAGCGTAAAAGCTACATACTTAGTTTGGCGGCAAAAGATATAGGGTGGAAAAGTTTTTGACAAACACCTATCTTAAGGATAAAGATGGAAAATTTCTTGAAGAGGCACCGGGACTGACCAACAAAGTATCACGACCTTCATGGATGAAGTTAAATGAGTTTGTAAAGCAAAGAGATGAAGCTTTTCGGAAAAAGAGTGCCACGAATAGTGAGAGAGCATCAAACCCAGCGTATCCATACAAAAGGCGTTTGGGATATGCAACAGAGGATAAAATTGTAAGTAAATAGAAATGCGTTTTAATTAATTGTCTACATGTGCATGTTTTAATTGGCGATTTTATCGTTTGTGTCAATGCATAGTTAGAGGAGACTAAAAGTGAGGCTTCACTTCTGTACATGTGTTGTGGAAGGAAGCTCGTGTGGGCAGAAATCAAGTTGTCGATCCAGATGTTTAGAGAGTTTATCTTGAATGTGTAAGTATAATCTTGTCTTTAATTAAATCAAATGTTTTTAATATATAAATGATTTTTATCTCCACTAATAATTATTTAAATGTAAATGAATTACGGAGACCTATGCATCGGCATCCACGGTGAGGAGGCGTACTTAGTAGAGTACTAGATGCTCCGGTATCCGGTCGGGTGAGGGTAAGGTCATGGTGTGACTCCAACCTCTTTTTATAAGAGTTCTAGGAGAAGATCAAATCTTACCAATGAAGAAGTGTTGCAAAGTTGCGGGAATTGCAAGCAGGTCTCGTTGCAAAGAGATAAAGATATATATGAGAGAAAATTGCAACACTTCATCGGTGAGAGAAACTAGTGATAAGGCTAGTATCAACTATCAAAAGAAATTTCCAGAGTAATTATAAGTTTTTCCTTACAAAGCTGTTCTATTTTATTAATGATAATGACTTTATATTTTCTATTTGTTTAGGGCATTTCATCTTGCCAACTATACTTATCGTCACGAATTATCGACTAGTTGGCAAGGGAAAAGTGCACAACACTTGGAGATTTACTTCACCACAGACCGCTCCGGATGGACACACAGAAAGTATCGGTGGATGTTGTATTAGATCGTGATGCGATTCTACCGGTACGACATGGTCTCGAGGCGACATTCTTTGCGAGATGCAATAGGATCATTTGTTGCATGGCCCTCGGGCTCATTACCATTAGTGATGAGGTATCTTGGCGATTATGAATCATTTAGTTTTCGAATGTCAATTCTAAAGTTTATTAATTATTTTTACATTTAATTTTGACTGCTCTATAAAACCCGCAATTAAGGGTAAGGGATTTCTGAGGAGGAGTCTGTTGCATCACTAAAGAGGTACAACAAGTGACGCGGCGGTTCGTAGCGTACCACCACTGGTCCTCGAGCAAGCCAAAAAAAGCGGTGCTTTTGTGCCTCGATACCGTTCGAACACTCTCATGCTTGATGGTTGATATGTCGATTTGAAGGATGGTGGTTTCGTGAAATCAACATGGATGAAAGTGTCTTGATGTGAATTCCGTCATATATTGATGACTTGGAAGAGATTTTTAGCATGATCAACAAGGCGTCGATAATATGCACTCATACATCCATTAATATTCACTCATCGATATATTATTTAGTCCACAATATAATTTATTTACATTTCAATGAAAATAATCTAATATTTATTATGTTTTTATTTAAGGTTGTTGTATGGCAGAGTGTTGCGCGGGACTGCATTGTCTAACGATTCCGTTTCGTGTCGCCCATTGCGGTGGAATGACAATTGCTTGAACGGAATCGGTTAGGCAGCGCTTATAGATAGATTCATGTCCGGCATGTCTGAGAAATCTGCATCTTTGGGCGTATAATACGGACCGGTAGGGTTAGTTTCTCATTCTTGGTTCATCTAATCTGTTTCTTTTGTGTATAGCAAAATTTTCATATAACCTATTGTTTTAATTTATAGAGCTGCTGGTTCTTTGCTTGCTATCAACCCGATAAGAGAAGTCGTGTATATCGATTGGTAAATGGTGAATGGACCAATTATCGGCTATGAAGGAAATCGTTGATTTGTAAGTGGGATCGTTCTAAATATATATTCGTGTATATTTATATATTTTCTTATTTGTGGGATTGATCTAAACATATGCTTTTATATATTTAATAATTAGATCAATACAAGTGTTCCGTAGTCAAGACGGGGCGCAGGTATCGGACTAAATCAAACAACATCACTTGGATCCAAGTGCGGTACATTACTTTTCACAATTTTGCTTATAATATTTATGCTACTTGGTAAAACAAGACAACTATAGAATCTTATTTGTTTTATTATGTAGTGTCATGACAATGACAGTTATGATTACGGATACTTTGTTTTGAGGTTCATGAAAGAAATCCTTGAGTGAATCAATTAGAGATTCCGCTCACGGTATGAATTTATAACTTAAGATAATTTCATATAATTTATTACATTTAACTAAATATATCATTTATATTATGTTTTTTGTTTGTAGTACCTTGAATTCCGTCTTTTGGGTACAGAAGCTTAAGTTGGAAGAAATTAAAGAAGATTTGTGTCAATATTATATTAAGCAATTTTTCATGTAGGATTTGTGTCGATTTGAACTATAATTTTGGACATTATAATGGTATTATATTAGTATATATATTGTCTTCTTGATGCATTTGAAATAATAGCGTCGAAAATATATTCTGGTCAAAAATATATTACAATTCGAAAATATTACATTCGAAAACATTACAATCATTGGGAGGATTAAATTATAGGCTGCACATAAAATACCTCATTTAGAAGCGAGCGGTAACTTTTAAAAGCTCTTAAAGGAATCCACCTACTATGGCTTCTTAGTAAGCGCTGCCAGACCGATAAAAGCATAAAAATTAAAAAGCGCGGACATCTGGCGCTTTGGAAAAGCGCTCTTATAGAGACCTATCGGGCGCTTTTCGAGCTCTCATAGGGGCCTACCAGGCGCTTTAAAGCGCTTTTGTATCTCGTTTTTTTTTAATTTTATCTTCTTGATCTTTAACGCTCTGGAAAAAGCGCTCTTAAAGGGGGTCTGCAGGGCGCTTTTTGAGGAAGCGCTTATAAGGAGCTACCGAGCGCTTTTAGAGCGCTTTTGTTACCCAGCGCCAGATATTAAGCGCTTTTAGGCGCTTTAAAACCAAAATAAAGCGCTTTAAAAGCCCTTTTCCGTAGTAGTGATAGGTGGCGTACCTATCTTTGTTTTCCATCGACATGCCTCTTGATCGGAAGACTTAAAGAGATCTAGATTCATCTTAAAGAAGAAAGGATACATTTGAAGCTCAATGCTATGGCGAGAAGAAGGTACTAGAGTTGACAAAGCTACTTCGAGGCGGAACATCAACACCTACCTTGGCACCAGAGGAAGCGTGAGAGACTTAGAGCTCTAGGATTTTTATGCTTTTCTTTTATTGTTTTGAACTATCTTTGTACTTAAAAGAAAGAGAATAAAGAGAACTAATAAATGTTTGATCGTGCTTGTTTAACAAATTTAAATCTCTAAGGTCCTTGAAAACATTGCATTGCATTTGCATAAACATCGCATATCATGGCATAACATTTCATAACAGGTACATTGAAGATTGGTTTTCTCGATCTCTGCTATTTATTTTAGAAATGAAATCTTGAGCAGGATATCAAGGATCTCAGGGCTCGAGCTCAGTTCCAACAGATGTTCACCAACTTGGTCCAAGGCCAAGAAGATCTGAAGAAACTCATCAACAGAAAGAAGAAGGTCATTGGTGTTCTCAACATGGGTATACGTTACAAAGGTGGTCCTAAAGTGGTTAGCCGGATAGAGCTCTCAGAAGGAAGTGTCAGAATGAGGGGGAGTGTCAGGGCAATGAAGAAGGCAGCCCAGCGTGAGTGCGAGAAGAGAGGATCGCTATGATAATGACCAATACTCAATAGAAGATGACAAGTACAAGCAACTTGAAGACCTAAGTCCGAGATCACCCCCTGCGATGACGAAAGTTGTGGATGCATTATTTCAAGAGAGTTTGTCCGGAACTCGATTGGGTGGTATTTATAGAGAATGGCCGTATCCGTACTTGGGTGACTTAGCGGATGCTTTTCTGAGACGATATGAGTACAATCTTGAGTTGACACCCTCGCATCAACTACAGGGGCATGTCGTGGTCGTGATGAGAAGTTCAAAGAGTATGGAAGTGGAGAGATTTAGCGGTGAGTTCACCACCCACATCCCATAAGGAGTTGGTTGATATGTTTATGGAACACTAACAGGCCCATTCTTCATCATCCGATTGGAAACTCTTGTTGGATTCAGAGCGTGATATTGTGAGGGAGCATCTTGAAGGCGGGTATCAAGAGTGGGAAGATTCATGTAGAGTCATCTTCAAATCTTTGCGAAGAGATCCTTTGGTGGTAAGAAAGAAGCCAATCTTGTGTGGTCGGGAAAAGCCGAGCCAAGACCGACCGTGCTCAATGCGTGGGCGGTTGTGATCTTCATCCTACATCGGCAACCTCGGTGAGACAGCGTGTAGCGAGCGCCCACGAAGGCGGTTCAAAGATCAACATGCCATTGTCGCAAGCCTTGCAACACATGTTGAAAGCGGTGATTACCTTGAGGATCCTCCTCGAATATCAACACTTCTTCTAGAGATACGGTCCCAATGCTAAGTGTGATTACCACTCCATAGCCGAGGCACGACACGACAGCGGGCTCGAAGAACAAGATTCAAGATATGATTGAAGCTAAGCGATTGAGTTTGACCCTCTGTTGAAACTCCAAAGCGTGATCAAGCGCCTATGCTAACCATGACAAAAGTTCCAATCTTTGTTGGGAAGATACTTACATTTTCAACATAGATGACGACCATTCCTCGATGGTGTCAAAGAACTTGCCTACAAGCGGTGTAAACCAGGATGTCGAGAAAATTGTCGTTGGTGCCCATCTGCACGATGGTTGTGGTTGAGAAGGCGTGTTTAGTGTGTTCCCGTTAAAAGCGTCGCTAGCGAAATGAATATAATTCAGATCCTAAACGAAACAATTTACTCTTTTGATTTGTTTATAAAGATGCATGAGCATCAAGCTTTATTATTTTCAACACAAGAAAGATGATTTAATGATTATGAAAAGGGAAAGCTGTTAATACCCTCAATTGATTTTGATGCGTAACGACTAAGCGCAAACTAGGCCTAGCATTGGGGAGTCTGAGTAAGGGGTTTGTTATATAAAGGGAATAGATGGAGCACCTAAATATATATAGTTATATATAGCTTATATATGAATATGTTTGATATGTTTGTGTATTTTAATTGCTATTTCTATGATTGAGAAAGTTTCTCCTTTGGGATTTCAAGAAGGATAGATTATGTGGGATCCTAGTGTTTATTATTATTGTGCTCATAAGATCTTTGGATCTTCACGTATATCCTTAGTGGGAATCGAGAGCATTTGTAGCTCGGATCTAAAGGGTTATGGTTTGTTTGGTGCGAGGGAGAAAATTTGCTCGGCAAGGATGAGACCTTGTGCCTACGTATTCTCAAAAGGATGTTGAGAAAGTTAGAGCAATCGTAGTTCCCACTTATGCTAGTGGAAAGCAACGGGATGTTAGTAAGAAGACACAGACGAATGTCATCTTAATGAAAAATGTATCTAATCTATTTCATCACATACATTTTTGAAAAAGTTTGATTGATTGAAATCTTTCATCGTAAGTTATAGGTGTTTTGCTTGAGTGTACAAGTGTTACCACTTACATGTTTAAGAAAGATGTTTTGAAAAAGATGATTAAATCTTTTAATTGTAGGCATTGGGTGTTTTGCTTGAGTGTACAAGCGTTACCACTTACAATTAAGAGATGTTTCTGCTTGAAAAGAGTTTGAAAAGTTTTTGTCTGTATGTGATGTGATAGATGAGATACTTCTTCCATAGAGATGATAGACATCTAAATCTCGGGAGAAATTGATTGGATTAAGGGATGCTTTTAAAGCCCATGGGTCCTTGTATTGTAAGCCCAGAGGAGGCATTCCAAGGGTCATCGAGGGTCCTTGCATTAAGCTCAAGAGGAAGCTATAGGGTATGGGCTTTGGCTTTAAGAGTGGTTTCAGGAAACCATCCTCTTAGGATTTCAAGAGCGATTTCAGAAATCATACTCTCGGGGTTATCCTAGCGGGTGATTCTTTGTATTGGAAATGATAGGTGTTAATAGATTTCTGGTCTCTTTCTTTGTTTGATGCCCGAGAAGGCTAAACTCAATGAGGAGTTCTTTTGAGCGAAGCCCAAGGAGGCGACTCCAGAGTGTTGTCTTATATGAAGCCTAAGCGGAGGCTAAACTCGAGATGAATGAGTTTTCTTTATGAAGCCTAAGAGGAGCTGAACTCGATGAATGAGTTTTCTTATGAAGCCTAAGAGGAGGTTGAACTCTGTGGGGAAGTTATCTTGTATAAAGCCCAAGAGGAGGCTAGCTTTGGGGAACCTATTGGTTAGACTAGTTGTTATGTTATAACTAGGCAGTTGTATAAACAAGTGTGTGTGTGTGTGATATGTATTCACGAGTTTATGAAGGAAATATAAACAATGCATGATGTTTATTTACAGAGTTTATGAAGTAAATATAAACAAGTGTATGTGAAACAAACGTTTAAAACGAGCGTAACTTGATTATTTACAAGTTTGAATTGTGTACAAGGAAGTAAATATATACACGAACGAGTATTTATGTACGAGGAGATGTGGATATACATAGGAAGGTTGGGACTTACACCGTAAGGGTGGCCTATTGGTTTAAAAGCAGTTTCACCGGGAATAATGCTCCTTTCAATACCAATGGTATTCAGTTGTATACGTACAGATGAAATAGAAACGAACGGTCGAAGTTGATCTGTGAAAAGTATTTGTATTATGTACAGGCAAAGATTTGTATGAATATAAAAATAATTTGATATGTACAAGGAAAATATGTATGTACATAAAAGAATGTTGGTTTGTGTATACACAAGTGAAGTGAAAACAAACGATCGAAGTTTGTCTGAACTTGAGTATAAAAAGTATCTGTATTATGTACAGATGAAAATTTGTATGTATCTGAAGAGAGTTTTATATGTACAAAGAAATAATTATGTACATAAAAGAATGTTTTGGGACTTACACCGTGAGGGAGGCCCATGATCGATTAAGAAATTCGAGAGAAAACGAATTGGGTTTTATCGTTTAAATCGGATCGATCATGGTAAAAAGATGTAAGTTTGATGGAAAGTTTTGAAGAAATGATTTTGAAAGTGTTTTGAAATGTGAAGTTTATTTATGAGAAGTTTTGAAAAAAATCGGAATTCGAAAGTTTGAAAAATTCACCTTTTAAAGTGGTTTTGAAAAGTGCTCAAAGCGTCGTTTTCGGCTCGATTAAAATATAATCAGATGAAAGTTTTTTTCTGAAAATTTTTGCACTATCATAAAATAGATACATTTATTGACAAGTGTACAAAAAATCACCTCAAAATGAGGAGTTTTGATTGGTTAAAAAAAATGTGAAAGTTTGTGAAAAAACATGAAGAAAATCACATAGTTTGAAAAAAATGGTCCATGGGAGGTTTGAACCCAGGACCTGTGGGTGACATACGTGGCAAATAGTCTTAAGAGCGAGCTGGCAACCGCTGGGGCAAGAGTGTATTCATGTATTGAAACAAAAACACGTGTTTATATTATATTGGAAAATTTGAATTTGAAAATAACAAGAACACGCGCGAACATGTTCTTCATCCTCTTCAATTCTTTGATTTTGTAACTTTCTTGTTTCTCAATGATTTTGAAAGTTGTAAACATGAAAGTTGCTCGAAATTTAACAAGGAACATGATGATGGTTGTTAATTTCATTTATTTTTGGTCTAACATGATTAAATTTCCAGAAATCACGAAGAACCCTAGAATTGAAAAACCTAATTGAAATGGCATATGATGGATGATTTTGTCAATTGTTTGAGGGTTAATGATCGTGAGAGGTGCAAAAAACAAATGGCCAAGAGTTTTTTCAAAATGAATCAAAGAATCATGAGATTGAGTTTCGTGTTCTTACCTGTTGAAGCTGGAATCGAATTCTGGATTTGAGTGCTTCCAGTTGTTGTTTGTGGATTGTTTGAGCACCGTGACCTCTAGGAAGGTGTGGGAGTGGTCTGCACTTCATGAGCATGCCTAGATCACTCTACTCAAGTCCACCTGCACAGAGCTTCGAATGGAACTGGAAATTGATGTTAGAGTTGTTACAGTTAGTTGTTATTGATCTGCATCATGTCTATGATGTTCATGGATAGTGTTTGGATGATCAAAACACAAAGTGCTCGAGCCAAACCATGAATTTGAAGTTTAAGGCAGTTTTGAGCAAGCTTGAAAGTGTGAAATGCAAATCTGGTTTTTACTTGTTTTCAAATTGATTTTAAGTTACAAACCAGTTATATGTTGATATTAAAACATGTTAGACACCAAACATCTTATGTTTATTCACAATTTTTCAAAAATGCATAATCTATCAATTTGAACTATGTTACTTGAATTTCAAGAAAGTAAAGAGAAAGCATGTCTTGGCATTAATTTGGTGTGCTTGAACTTGAAAAGAATGCCTCTATTTATAGGCCATAAGCTCTGAAATGTTAGGCACAAGGACATGGCTTTTGGTAAATCAAAGTTGCCTTAAAGGGCAAGAAAGACATTTTGCAAAGGAAAAGGAAACTTCCTTTTTTAACCATGTGTGAAAAATATTCAACTTGATCCAAACTTGTCATAATTACTTCTCACTGATTTTTATCAGTTCTTATCTCAATTTGGCAAGGTGGCATGTGTTCTAGAAGAAGAAATCCAAAAATGACCTATAATTGTGAAGTTTTGAACTTGAAATCCATGGTTATGGAGCCTTATGTTTCAATTTCAAAAGTATAGCTAGACTCCATGGATTTGAGAGTTCTTGGACATTTTGGAAATCTTGTTTCAAGGGCTAAAACTTTCATGTTTTGAGTTTTTTTCAAATCAAAGTGGAACTATGTGAAAAATTGCCATGAAGTTTGGAAAAAATAAGAAATTTCAACACTTGAAAATTTTTCTAAGTGTTGGAAATTTTGACTTTTTGTTGACTTTTCCAAATTCTTTGATTTTTTATGATCAAGATGGATCATTTGAAGTATTTTGATGTTGGAAAAGGTTTTGTCTTGAAAAAATTGACCAAAAGTCAAAGTTTGACTTTTCGGTCTGAGATAATTTTCATCGGATGTTTGAGAAATTGGTGATGAAGTCGTGAACCGTGATGTTTTGAATTCAGAAATTAGGTCAAGATGTTGTATCTAAGATATAATGATCAATCTCTAGCCAAAAAAGTCATTCATTGCTCAAAAAGTCAAAGAATACTCATCCTCGATCAAAACCCTAATTGGTCGATCCTTGATTGATCAATGAGAAAAATTGGATATTTGATGATCAGAGGTTGATGATTTGATCAAGATAGATCAAATGAGGTGAGTAAAACTTAAACCCTAATTGGTTGCCTCTTGAATCAGATGAAAATCTGATGAAACCCTAATTTTGACCTGTGAATGCTACACCCGATTAACTTTGTTCTGAACTGTTACTGATGTAATGATGCAAATGTGAGGTGGTATATTAGGTCAAAAATTGGGGTATGACACAGTGCATGATGGATAACCGTGAAATACTATTCCTGAAACCACCTGCGGAGAGTCTGTGTAAAGACATGTCCAAGAAACTGAAGATCGAAGATGTGAATGAAACAACACCATCTGCATGGGATACCTTGGGGCAGCCAAGTGGAAAGTTTGATTACATGGTGAAGTACACTGTTCTCAAATGCTACAAAATTCCTATTGAAGACGTTAAGGCGACGGATGGGGTGACGATTTCCCGAAGACTATCTTGGCGTTAACACAATAAGTTTCCTCTGCGATCTTGTGCCTAGAGTGGCACCTCTCATCATTACTTCTCCAAGACCAGTTCCATATTCCTCGACAAGGCTATCCCTTGGAACTATGGGCGATGTTTACTATCATGGCGTCGAAGCAAGACCCTCGACTATCGAGAATCTTACCGTTGAAGCTACCATTCCGACATTGACAACATCACGGATCAAGTAAGGTGACCCGAGCGGAAGGGTTTCTCTCGGATATCTCTCCTCCAAAGACAACTGCGACACTAGCTCGCATTCGGCTATTCAACCCATTCCCAAGCTGGGGAAAGAACCGTGACTCATCTGCTTTCGGCCAGTACCAAAGGAAGTTGCGAGGACACCTCAAGCGAGAAATGGAGGAAATTAAGAGATTATCAAGAAGAGTGACTACAATGTTGTGGAGCAGGTTGGGACGAGACTCCATCCAAGATATCCATGCTTCTCTGCTCTTGTGCTCTGAGGCTCGTGCTAGCCTTTGTGTGAGTTTACGAAGAATGCTCACGTCTGCAAGACACTACTCTTGATCAATTTGAAGTTTGTATTGCTAGCTTGGCTGCCAACAACGGCTAGGTTTCTCGATCTTGATTTGACTCTATGGGAAGAAACACAACAAAGCCTTGCACATCTCTATCAAATGCAAGGGCGTTACATTGTCTCATGTCTTGGTTGATCGTTCTGCTACGAATATCCTTCGAAACGCTTTTGATCGACTTAATGTTGAAGGATTGGTTCTGAAACCCAGTGAAATAATTGTGAGAGCTTTTGATGGTTCTAAGCGAACAGTACTTGGAGAGCTCACTCTGCCTGTTAAAGTCGGTTCCCAGACTTTTGATTCCACTTTCTTTGTCATGGACATCCGTCCGCTTACTCTTTCCTACTCGGGCGCCTTGGATACATGGGGCGGTCTTTGTACCTACACCACACATCGAGCTGAAGTATCCGTGAAAGGAAGGTTGTTATAGTATGTGGTGAAGAAGAATATGGTCGGGTCATCTATAGTCATTCCGATACCTCGGGTGGAAGGTGAATTCTTGAGACTCCCTGTCAAGCTTTTGAAACAATTCCCAGAGTCATGCTTGTTGACTCTCCTGTCACTCCTGAAGTTACACAAGTTCCGCCTAGGATGGCCTCGCTGAAAGATGCTCAAGCTGCTGTTAAAGAAGGAGGAAGTACTATTTGGGGTCAGCTCCCCGATCTTCCTTTCAAGTCCAACAAGACTGGTTTAGGCTTCACCATCAAAGGTTAGAAGATGATACGCTGCGAACGTGCCGGCCAACTCCCTTTCCGCATCAGCCAGAATGGAATCCATGCTATAGAAGATGGCGCGGCGACCCGACATGAGCAAATGGATCTTCCCACTCCAGCAATAGACTCGGCAATTGGAAGGCGAAGACGTCATACCAATCTCCTTTGAGCAGGAGTAATTGCTCTTGTTTTTGTTTTGCTCGTATTTTCTATGTTTTGAACAATAAACTCTAAAGCCTAGTGCCTTGCGGGGCATCATGGCTCGTTGTGAGGGTTATTATCATCATTTGCATATTTTCATTCAATAAAATCATTGGAATGTTGCATTTAATTGTTGCTTTCTTTCTTTTATTTATCACCCTTCAAAAACTATGTGTTTCTTACACACACCCATGATACAACTTGAGAATCACTTTCGATCTCGTTGATAACGACTATGCTATTGCTAAATATGACTTGATAATCCGATCTACCGGCGAAGGCGAAGGTGAGGAAGATTGTGAAGTGCCGGGAGAACTTGTCAAGCTGCTACGGCATGAAGAACAAGTTATACAGCCACGAAGAGCCGATTGAGGTTGTGAATTTGGATGCTGATGAAGGCGGAAAAGAGATCTAGATAGGGGCGGGTCTTGAGAGGTGTTAAAGAAAGGTTAGTACGGATGCTACGAGAGTATATTGAGGTTTTTTCTTGGTCCTACGAAGACATGTCAGGTTTGGACATTGATATTGTGGTACACCGGTTGCCAACAAAAGAAGGTTTTCTCCCAGTAAAATAGAAGGTTCGTCGCATGCGTCCTGAGATGCCAGAGAAAATCAAAGCTGAAGTTATGAAGCAGTTCAAGCGATTTCTTAAATTGTCTTATCCACAGTGGGTTGCAAATGTGGTGCCTGTGCCCAAGAAGGATGGCAAGGTACGAATGTGTGTGGATTACAGAGATCTGAACAAAGTGAGTTCGAAAGACGATTTACCACTTCCTCATATTGATGTTCTGGTTGACAACACCGCTCAACATAAGGTTTTCTCCTTCATGGATGGTTTCTCCGATTACAATCAGATCAAGATGGCTCCTGAAGACATGGAGAAGACTACTTTCGTTACATAGTGGGGCACTTTCTGTTACAAGGTTATGCCGTTCGGACTGAAGAACGCGGGCGCCACTTACCAACGTGCTATGGTGACATTATTTCATGACATGATTCATCACGAGATAGAGGTCTACATCGACAACATGATAGCTCGACCACAGACTGAAGAAGAACATCTCGATCATTTGCGGAAATTGTTTGATAGATTGAAGAAGTACAGACTGAGACTTAATCCCAACAAGTGCACCTTTGGAGTCAGATCCGGAAAACTCCTAGGGTTTGTTGTTAGTGGAAAAGGTATTGAAGTTGACCCATCCAAGGTTAAAGCTATTCAAGAAATGCCCGCTCCCCGCACCGAGAAGGAAGTCAGAGGTTTCTTGGGCCGATTGAACTACATTGCCAGATTCATTGCACATCTAGCGCTACTTGAGCCAATCTTTAAGTTCTTGAAGAAAGATCAAGTGGTAGAATGGAATGGCGATTGCCGGATCGCTTTTGACAAAATCAAGGAGTACTCGAATCCTCATATCGATGCCGCCCGCGAAGGAAGACCTCTTATCATGTACTTGACGGTGTTAGAGAACTCAATGGGGGTGTGTTGGGGCAACATGGCGAGTGCAGTCGAAAAGAGTATGCAATATACTACCTTAGCAAAGTTTACCGGTTGTGAAACAAGATACTCACACTCGAGAAAACTGCGTGACTTTAGCTTGGCTGCGCCGACTAAGACAATATATGTTGACTCACACTACCTTGTTGATTTCAAGATGGATCCGATAAAATACATATTTGAGAAACCGCTCTCGGAAGAATAGCAAGATGGCAAATGGTCTTGACCGAAATCGACATCAAACACACTTCTCGAGAAAGCAATCAAAGGCGTGGTAGCCGATCATTTGGCTCATCGAAGCCGTAGATGACTATCGATCTATGCGATTCAATTTCAGACGGAGATGTTTACTAATTCTTGATTGTGAAGAATCGAGGCCGGACGAAGGACACGAACAAGGATCCCGATGGACCATGGTCTTGATGGAGCCTCAAATGCACAAATGGCATTGGCGCCGTCATTACATCCCTACAGAGGACACACGCCATTCACCGCTGAGACTTTGTTTCGATTGCACTAACAACATGGCGAATCTGGTGCATGGGTATTAAAATTGCTATTGACTTAAGATTAAGTGTATGGAGACTCACTTTGGTGATCGGTCAGTTAAAGGCGAGTGGGATCGAAGCATCCGAATCTCATTCCATGTCGAGCATGTTCGAGTTTGATCCCTACTTGAAGAGATCACTTTCAATCACATTCCACGAGAAGAGAATCGGTTAGCGGACGCATTGGCTACTATGTGGTCTATGTTCAAGGTCGAGATGGGACAACGAGGCTCCCGGTCATCATTGAGAAGTTTGAACCAGCGTCTTTGTTATGAGCTTGATCGAAGAGAAACCATGGTACTATGGCGTGAAGGGTATCTTGAGACTCGGGAATATCCCAGCGAGGCATCATCAATGATAAGAAGTTCTTGAGAAGGTTCGCATCAAAATTCTTCCTCGTAGCGACATCTTATACAAGCCAATCACGACTTGTGTTTACTCATTTGCGGACGAAAACAATGACCACGTGTCATGGAAGAGTTACGGGCGCATTTGGTACCCACTCCGGTGGACACATCATGGCTAAGAAGATTTTGAGAGCAGTTACTATTGGTCCACCATGGGGCGATTGTCACCGCTTCGCTTCGATCTTGTCACAAGTGCGGTTATGGACAAAGTGCACGTACCTCCGATTACCTATGTTCAATGGCTCCTTGGCCTTTCGCAATGTGGGCATTGACATGATCGGAGAAATCAAGCCCGACTTCCAGCGAATCGTTTCATCCTTATGGCAATTGACTATTTCACCAAGTGGGTAGAAGCAGCCTCGTTCGCATCTGTTACCAAGAATGTTGTGGCTCGATTTATCAAACATAATCTTATCTGTCAATATGGCACTCCTGAAAGGATTATCACAGATAACGGCTCTAATCTCAACAATAAAATGGTCACCGAACTCTGTGCGCAGTTCAAGATCAAGCATCACAAATCTTCTCCTTATCGACCTAAGATGAATGGCGCAGTGGAAGCCGCCAACAAGAATATCAAGAAGATTATACAGAAGATGACGGTGACTTACAAAGATTGGCATGAGATGTTACCATTCGCTCTTCATGGTTATACTTTCTGATACGGACATCAACGAGAAACCCTTTCTCTCTTGTATGCGGTATGGAAGCGATCCCCCATCGAGTCTACCAAGTCGGTGATCTAGTAGTTAAGCGCATCATTCTTCCATAAGGTGATCGAGGGCAAATGGACTCCCACCTATGAGGGACCGTTTGTAGTCAAGGCAGTATTTTCGGTGGAGCTATGATACTTAGCACCATGGATGGTGAAGACTTCCACCTTGTGAGCAGCGGACATAGTAAAAATACTACATAAAAGAGACAGCTAGGTCGGTGGCCTAGGCAAAATAAGGGCATCTGGCGAACCAAAAGGGTTCGGGCAAAGTTGGATATATATACAAAAATGTACACCCGAAGTCGAAAACACGAAAAGGCGGCGAAAAAGGGTATCGGTGGGCAAAACAGAAAGGGCGGTCTAGGAAAAAGTTAGGGATTTAAGCGTACGACTATGTCTCGTCCAGATCACCTACTTCTAGACTACTACTATCAGCATTCGAGATTCAAATGGCGAAGATCAGTCTACTCACTTTCTCGGCAACAAGGAGATGAGATAGTTGAAATATATGAGTACTAGCATAGTTGGAACTTAACGATTGTTTCCATAGCTTTTACCTTTCTTGTGTACAAACTACTTGGCCATACGCCACCTTTCAAAATTAATACAAGTTCTTTCTCTTTACAATTTTTGCTATTGTTGTTTGCATAAAGTCCAACGTTTGCTTTGAATGATTATATGTGTCGGCGGTGAAAGTCTATTTACAAACATGCGGCGAACATGAAAGGTAATTACTACGGGCTCGAGGTTGAGATGACGGCGAAAGTCACAAAAACATTTCCCATAGAACATGATCCCAGAGGTGTCGTTCGCTACAAACCTTCCCAATGAGTATCGTTAGTCCTGACGGTGATTCCTCGGCTAAACCATGTTACATTAGTCGCCGAGATATGGTTCATCTCAGTAGTATTTACCCCGGTAAAATATCTCGTGAATCATCACCTCCCGGCGACAATATCGGACCGGAAACTTGGTTAGATAGTGCACCGGAGGAAACCTACATCTTTTATTCCCTAGCCGGAGATTTCGGCGGGCTCATATCCTTCTAACCGGTCTCCGCCATTTATCAAGTACTCTCCGTGGGTTTATCGCAAGATCGATGAGAGTACCATAGATTTCTCCCCAGCAGGGTCAATATGCAAGATCCTCAGCAGCGTGTCTCTCGATCTCTACCATCCTCAACAATATTTAGGCTCAAGACTTGGTCAGATAGTGCATCGGAGGAATCAAGGTTATCTTTCTTCTCAGGGTTTCCAATTCGTTCCACCCCCAAATAGAAGTCAGGAATCCTCAAGCAGAACATCCGCATCTTCTTCAAGATTGATATGTTTTGAAATACCACAACATCTATCATTCATACATTACTCATGAAAGTCATAATATATGCATATGTCATTCATACACATCGTAATGCATCATACTTTGCATAAAACTAACGATATCCTATCAAAGTTTCTTTTGTTTTTTCCAAAACAGGTGCAAATCACGTCTGTAACAAACTGGTCCAGGATTAGTGCCCGAAGCCAGACGGGAAAACTATTTGAACGACCGCCCTAGTTGTCCTCCGACAAGCGGTCCGAGATTAATGCGGCCGACGGAAAACTATCGACGACCTCCTTTTGTCCTCGACGCGGATCAGGATTAACGCCCGACTAGGCGGAAACCTTATCCGAACGATCACAAAAGTTATCCTCCGATAACGGGCATTGGATCGATGCCGAGCACAACGAGGGAAGTTATCCACATTTTGCCAACTATTATCGGTAATCGCACGAAGATGTATTTTGACTCTCTCTATTATCAGCTGACTATAGAGTCAATATGCGACTCGATTTGCCTTGGATGGCATCTTAAGCCCATCTCCGACTATTTGTCAAACATTTCTCCACTTGCAGAATCCTGCATATTTGGTTAAAAACAATACAAACCAATAACTTCATTTAATGATGAGCACGAGAAGTCTAACGTCACGACTCCTAGGATGGTCTTAAGCCCATCTCCATACTCCTTTCATTTCGGAAACATCTGAGCCTAGCATCGACTTACTCCCGGCATCGATCTTTCGGATGACATCTTAAGCCCATCTCCGGCCCTCCTATCAGACGACGTTCTTGAGTCTAACTTACGACTCATTCGCTAGAAATCAACTTCTCAAATGGCATCGTAAGCCCATTCCGCATCATCATGAATGAGTGCAAATTTTCGGGTGTACTCGGTGTTGATCATCTTCTACCTCCGGTCCGGCGAGCATGCCAATCTAACCCTTCCTGTACAAGAAGATTGAGCAGGGGAAGTTTTCATACCCCAAAATTTGCCCTCCTATTCCTCAAGACATTTCATACATCCATACTCAAGGATTCCTTAAGGGTTGATCAGACAAACCTCTCTGAACAATCAACCCAAACTAGGGTTTGTCAATTTTCAGATCAAGATGGACTTCCAACATCTCCAATGGTCATCATGCCTCCTCATATGCTTCAAAGATTCTCCATGTCAAGTTTCAAGCCTCACAAGTCAAGTTTCCTTAAACAATTGCTCAGATGGTTGAAAATCGGTTGTATGGACAAAAAGTCAAGCTGTGGTCAACATCTGATCAAACTTCTGATTGTTGGTCAACATCCTCATTTTGAAGTCACATTCATCATTTGATCAAGGGTTGATCATGATTCATCAAGAAAACTAAAGATTTGCTCAAAAGTCAAACTTTCTAAATTAGGGTTTCTTGGGGGAAAAGTCAACTGAACTTTGACTGAGCATAACTTCTTCATAGTTTCTCAGAAATTTTTCCACCACCTCTTATTTTGAAGGAAATTTAATTCTCTACAACTTCATGTCTCACAAGAATGTTCAAAAAATGCTTCATTTGCAAGGTATGGATCAAAACATTACAGGTCCTTTTCAAAGTCAACAAAAAGTCAACTTTTTGTTTTGAAGATTTATTGAGCATGGAAACTCCAATTGAGATGAAACCAACGAGGTTGGTTAGAGGAAACTTAGAGCTTTCTAAAAAGTCCAAGAACACTCAAAAATGTGGAAAATTGAGCAAAATACACCTTGCACAAGTTGGGCATTTTTGAAGAGGTGCACAAAGAGAGATACTTGTAAAAATCAAAAAAATTGCAAATGGGCCTAGTTTTTCTTCATTCAAACTTGTTCCTTAGACAATTTGGAACAACCAAGCCCAATGCCACGAATTTTAGCTTTATTTTTCTATTTAATTTGGATTTTATTCATTTAAATACAAATTAAATTAAAAAATAACGTATAAAATCAAAATTAAATGCAAATTGATTTTCTCTCATCTCTTGAGGTCAACAACTCATAAAGCTGTCAATTTGAAATTGGTTTTGATTTGGCAAGGAATTGATGAAAATTGATCAAAAAGATAAGATTTGATTTTGTACAAAATCAAATAATCTTTGCATTGATTGATGATTATTTGTTCCTCAAATCAGCTCAATTTTCATCCATTATAAATATACAATGCATACACATGAGAATAGAACAGAAAAATTGCCTCAAGAACCCTAACCTAAAGTCAAAAAACCGTGTCCTGAAGGTATCTACAGCCCTAGTTCAATGCTTTTCAGTTGTTTTGAGCATTCCATCGTGTTTCCTTGGTTTGTTTAGAGTCGATCGACCTTTACAAGTTACAAAATCAAGAATCAAGCAATCCATTTGCATCAAGTTTGCAAGCTATCATTGTGATACATTGTATTTTGGAGCGAAAACCACCATTGTTAGGGTTTCGGGCTTGAATTAGGGCTTCTCAAATAGTAAAAATTGGACGAACCAAGCATACTAGGATGATTAGTGGAGGAAAGCAGTCTATTCATGTACTCACAATTCATTTATATTACTTGTATGAGATTTTGATTTTTGCGGGGGTTTGGCGTCGAACAAAGACCGACGAATGTAAAAATTCAAAGCGAAGAAGATGATGATTGGCGCGTCATGCGGGCAATCGAGAGGCGACACAGTTTAAAGCCATTCGTTCCGTTTTCCTAACTGCGTTACAAAGCCAGCTCGGTTGGTAAAGCGTGCGTTGTTACCTAGGAAACTGAGTTCGAATCGCCATGGCAATGTGTTTTACAAGTTTGCAAATTTTTCTATTTTCTTTTTTCTTTTAATATTTTCATTCTATTTAATTTATCTTCAATAATTTTTATCGTGCAATTAAGAAACACCAAAAATATTTATTTTTTGCATAATCATCAGAAAAATGCTTATTTAATTTTTAAAATTAAAATTATTATTTTTGCATGCATATTTAATTTAATTGCTAATTTATCATTTAAATAGCTTTTAATTGTTTTTAAATTATCAAATCAACTCCAAAAATTCCCAAAAAATTATTTTATCATATTAATGTCATCATTAACACAAAAACTTTTTCTCATTCAAGAATACTTATTTTTACTAACATTTTCCTCTTATGCAATTTTCTTTCGTTTTCCGACTTTGCATCTGTTCACAGGTTACACCGTTTCGGACGATTTTTATTGCTTTTCTTTTCCAATTATGTAACCGTCTATGGGATGTAATAGTTTAATTAGGACTTTTATTTTCCGCACTTTCAATTATGTATCTGCCCCAAAGCCATGTAATAGCGTAGGATTTATCTTTCCGCACTTTACTTTCCATGATTTAATTTCCTTTATAAGCGCTAGTAATTAGGCGTGTATGGCAAGATAAAATTGGGCATAGATCACTCATAATTCCAAGATAAAATACCGAAATCAACACACTCTTTTCACACGTGCACCCTTAGGGTAATTCTCTCGTTGCCTTTACAATCAAATGGTCGTGTCCTCGAACATAGAGGTATTCTAACACGTTGCCTTCAAAATAAATCATCATAGTCCATTCGATACAAAGATCATAGACCCATGATGTCGCCTACAATACATGATCTTGACCCTCGATTGTCGCCTACGAAAATGATGATAGTCCGCTGAATGTGCTAGGATACTTCCTACTGGTTGCCTTACATGACCATCGATGTCCCTTGAATGTCCATTTACATCCAAGATGGGGTTACCTACCAACTAATGGTATGGATAGCACTATTCTAAAGGCGTAAAATAACACGAAAATGACCAATTAAAGTAGGTAATAAGACTTTTAGTTGCTTGCTCAAACAAAATACTTTTCACACCACTTTTTGTCAAAGTTCAAACTCTTTCAAAGCGAAACATTTAGAACACTTTGTTTACATTCCTACATGAATCATTACAAATTCAAAGCGAAGTGCCTTTTCAAAACATTTTTGTCAAACACACGAAAGCACAATTTTAAAGTGATCTAAGAGCAACTAAGAGCCGTAGATAACTACGGATGGAAAGAGGTGTTATACCTTCCCTTTTCATAACCTTCTCCCTTACTCGAGAATCTAACGAAGTCTTTTACATACTTTTACCTTCCCTTAATTGGATAAAAGAAAAGTCGGTGGCGACTCTTGCTATCCGCATATTTGCGATACAAAAATCTCAAAGTCAGTTCACCGTATTACAACGTGGCGCGATCTGATTCGTCCGTTCCAGCAGCAGGGGGACCACGTGGGAATTTGTTTGAAAATTCAAAACAAAACGCGTTACCAGTGGTAACCAAATGGTTGTATTTCACAGACAACAAAGCCACTCAGCTCAGTTGGCAAGCGCGCGTTGGTAAGATCCAAGGGGTATGGGGTTCTATCCCCAGCTCCACCCCTTTCTTTTCCTCACTTTTTCTACATCTTTCTGATTTACGCAGGTAATGCATACAACCTCCAGAAGTTTTGGAAAATAGGTTTCCAGAAGTTATGGAAGGAACTTCCATACAGGTCCCAGAAGTTCTGGAAAACAGGTTTCCAGAAGTTCTAGAAGGAACTTCCATACAGGTTCTAGAAGTTTTGGAAAATAGGTTTCCAGAAGTTCTGGAAAGAACTTTCATACAGGTTCCAAAAGTTCTGGAAAATAGGTTTCCAGAAGTTCTAGAAGGAACTTCCATACAGGTCCCAAAAGTTTTGGAAGGAACGGCTTCCAGAAGTTCTGGAAGGAACGACTTCTAGAATTTCTGGAAGGAACTTCCATATAGGTCCCAGAAGTTCTGGAAGGAACTTCCATACAGGGTCCAAGAAGTTCTGGAAGGAACAATTCCCAGAAGTTCTGGCAAGGAACGATGACCCAATTTCCAGAAGTTCTGGGAGGAACAGAGGTCAGAAGTTCTGACAAAAAACACAAAAAAATCATTTATTTTCCTTTTAATTTTCTTAACTAATTTATTTTCTTTTCAATTATCTATTAAACTATTTTCTAAAACTCTAAAAAATGTTTAATTTTAGATTTAGGTTCCAAAAATCTTTATTTAATTTTTGACACAAAAACATTTTCTTTTCATATTTAAATCATTTTTCTAATTTAATACTAATTTATTAGAGTTAGGTTTTTTCTTTAAAATCAATCACAAAAACTCCAAAAAATAAATTTCTTTTCTAGTAATTAGGGTTGCTAACCTAATTTCCAAAATATTTTACTAATATTTTCTTATTTTTCTGATTATCTATTTCTTATTTAGCATTTACAATTCTAGAAAGGTTGTATAGGTCGCAAATTCTTTATCATGTAATAGCGTAGGATTTACTTTCCGCTTTTACTTTTTTCGCACTTTACTTTTGCACTCTATTATGTATCGCCCCAAAGCCATGTAATAGAGTAGGATTTACTTTCGCTTTTAATTTGCATACATATTTAGCGCTAGTAATTAGGCGTGTATGGCAAGATAAAATCAAACAACATAGATCACTTCTAAATACAAGATAAGTATCTGAATACAACCACTCTTCACATGCACCCACCTTAGGGTATCCTCTTGTTGCCTTACGGAACATGGTCATGTCCCTCGAGCGTAGGGATATCTTAGCTAAGATTACAAATAAATCATCATAGTCCCTTTGATACAAAGATCATAGTTCCTCGATGACCCTCGATGTTTCCTACGAATACATGATCTCGTCCCTTGATTGTTGCCTACGAAAAGTGATAATCGTCCCTACGAATATGCTAAGATATCCTTACATGTTGCCTTCTATGACCATACGATGACCCTTCGAATGTCCCTTTACATCCAGGATAGAGTTACCTACCAACTAATGGTATGGCGCTACCCTAAAGGAAAGCAAAATAACATGGAAACGACCATTATGCGCAGGTATTAGACTCTTTTCTTGCTCTATCAAAATACTGTTCACATGGAAACGAACATTTGCGATAAAACGCAAAACAAACAAGTCAGTTCTCCCACTATATTACAACATCCCTGAGAGATGCCAAAGCCGTGGTTGAGGTTGGATACCCTGAAGGCTGGGGCAGTGTGGTGGAGGTAGCACCCAAGTTTAACAGGTTTGGGTTGAGCTTTGACCCTATTTTGCTGTCCAGTTCTTAAAGCACCCAACATGGCTACTCTCGTGAGGTTTTCAAGCGCCGACATCAGTCCCGGGAAAGCAAATGCGGTTGATGATTTAGACAACGAATTTGATATTGACAAGTGGATCCTCTCTAGTGTCCCTGGTGTGGAGCTAAATAACTAGACTTCGGAAGACTGCGTCCCAGTCACGATGGTCAAAGAGTAATTTTCTTTTGTTTCTGTTATCATGCAAATAATTCTTGTGCTATGCCCAAGGCGCAGTGAATCATATATAGGGCTACCATGTTTGCATTTGCAGCTTTTTACCATGAAATAAAAGAACGTCTTTTCATTCAAATGTTTTGTTCCCTTTCCTTCTATTTTACATCACAATTTTAAAGCATAAAATGGAGCGCTTTATTTTTCTTTTATCATCTAAAAAACTAAAATAAGCATTAAAATCGATCATAAGATATAATCCCACACTCTTAATGGATCCCTTTGATATTGACTCTGCTATCACTCTTTATGACTTTGATAATCCGATCAACCAATAAGAAGGTAAGGAAGATTGTGAACTCCACAGGAGGCTAGAAGAATGTTAAAGAAAAAGGAAAAGGTTATCCAACCGCATCGGGAAGAGATTGAGAAAGTGAATGCAGGCATTCGATGTGACTAGAGGTTAAGATCGGGCGCTTTGAGCGATGCGTGAAGCAAAGACTAATTGAATTACTCCGAGAGTATTCAGATATCTTTGTCTGGTCTTATGAAGACTTGCTTGGGTTAGATAGCGATATCGTTGTGCACAAGCTACCTTTGAAAGAAGACTGTCCTCCTGTTAAGCAAAAGCTTCGAAGAACTCATCCTGAGATGTATAAGAAGATCAAAGAGGAAGTCCAGAAACAACTTGATGTAGGTTTTATAAAAGTCATTTCCTACCCTCCATGGGTTTCCCACATTGTTCCTGTGCCCAAGAAGAACGACAAGGTTAGAATGTGTGTGGATTATATGGATATGAACAGAGCCAGTCCGAAAGACGACTTTCCACTTCCCCATATTGACATATTGGTGGATAATACGGCTTATGCAAAAGTGTTTTCATTCATGGATGACTTATCCAGGTACAATCAGATCAAGATGGCACCTGAAGACATGGCTAAAACAACTTTTATTACCCCGTGGGGGACTTTTTGCTACAAAGTGATGCCTTTCGGATTGAAAAATTTCAGGGCAACGTACCGGTGATGCAATGGTAACTCTTTTCACGACATGATTAAAGGGGAAGTATATGTCGTGACATGATTGCTAAATATCAAGATGAAGAAGAGCATCGGTACACCTACAAAAGTTGTTTGATAGGGTGAAATTGATTGAAATTGAATCCAGAACAAGTGTATGTTTGGCATCTGATCGGCAAGTTGTTAGCTTCGTTGTAGCGAAAGAGGCATCGAGTTGATCCTACTAAAGTAAAGCAATTCAAGAAATGCCTGAACAAAGAACTGAGAAAGAGGTTCATGGCTTTCTAGGGAGGTTAAACTACATCACTAGATTCATCTCTCACATGACTGCCACATGCGAGCCTATTTTCAAATTGTTGAGAAAAGATCAAATGGTCAGTTGGAATGACGATTATCAAGTCGCATTCGACAAGATAAAAGAGTATCTGCAGGAACCTCTGATTCTCATGCCTCTCGTGGAGGGCAGGCCGTTGATCATGTATTAGATAGTGCTTGAAGACTCAATGGGGTGTGTGTTGGGACAACATGTCGAGTCTGGTCAAAAAGAGCATGCAATATACTACCTAAGAAAAAAAATTACCGACGGTGACAAAAAATACTCACTGCTCGAGAAAACTTGTTGTGCTTTAGCGTGGGTTGCTCGCCGAATAAGACAATATATGTTGACTCACACAACCTTGTTGATATCCAAGATGGATCCGATCAAGTACATATTTGAGAAACGAGCTTTGACAGGCCGAATTGCTAGATGGAAAATGATTTTAACAGAGTATGATATCTAGTATACTACTCAAAAAGCTATCAAGAGTAGTATGTTGGCAGATTACATTGCTCACCAGCCTGTAGACGATTATCAACCAATGAGATTTGAATTTCCTGATGATGATATCATCTACATCCGGGATTGTAATGTCCCTGGTCCAGACGAGGGACCCGAACCAGGATCCAAGTGGTGTTTGGTTTTTTATGGAGCGCCCAATGCGTTAGGCAATGGTGTTGGTGCGGTAATTACCACTCTGGACGGTCATCACATCTCGTTCACAACCCAAATCTTCTTTGATTGCACCAATAACATGGATGAATATGAGGCTTACATCTTTGGTATCTAGGAGGCGATTGACTTGAGAATTAAACATCTGAAAGTGTACGGAGATTCTGCACTTGTGATTAGCCAGATTAACGATGATTGGGAGACTCGTCACCTAAATTTGGTTCCTTACCGAGAGCACGTGATGAAATTGATTCCTTACTTCGAGGAGATCACTTTCAATCACATCTCACGAGAAGAGAACAACCTGGTTGATGCTTTGGCCACCTTAGCATCCATGTTTAAAGTCAAATGGGCTAATGAAGCGCCTTCGATAACCATTCAGAGATTGGATGAGCCAGCCTTTTGTTTTGAGATTGAAGTAGAGAAATATGGTAATCCTTGGTTTTATGACGTCAAGCGATATCTTGAAACTCAAGAGTATCTAGAGGAAGCTTCTGTGACAGACAAGAAGTTCTTGAGAAGATTCTGGACAAAGTTCTTCCTCAACAATGGTGTGTTATACCGTAACCATCATGACGGGCTGTTGCTCAGATGTGTTGGTAAAGATGAAGCTGCAAAGATCATTAAAGAGATGCACGAGGGCTCATTTGGAACTCATTCCAGTGGGCACACTATGGCTAAAAAGATCTTGCGAGCTGGGTATTACTGGTCCACCATGGAGGTCGATTGTTTTAATCATGCATGGGTTTGTTACAAATTCCAAGTATATGCTGACAAGGTGCATGTGCCGCCATCGCGTTTGAATGTTTTAACCTCGCCTTGGCCATTTTCTATGTGCGGCATTAATATGACCGGAAATATTGAGCCGACAGCGTCCAACGGACATCGCTTCATTCTGGTTGCAATAGATTATTTCACCAAGTGGGTTGAAGCAACATCCTATGCAAGTGTCACCAAACAGGTGGTTGCTCGGTTTATCAAGCATAACATCATCTACCATTACAGGATTCCTGACAAGATTATCACGGATAATGGGTCGAATCTTAACAACAAGATGACGAAGGAGCTTTGTGAGTCCTTCAAAATTAAGCATCATAATTCGTCCCCGTATCGCCCGAAGATGAATGGTGTTGTTGAAGCGGCGAATAAGAACATCAAGAAGATTATGCAGAAGATGGTAGTAACCTATCGAGATTGGCATGAGATGTTGCCTTTTGCTTTGTACAGTTACAAGAATACCACTCGTACTTCAACTGGGGCAACCCCATTTTCTCTCGTATATGGAATGGAAGCAGTGCTTCTAATCGAAGTTCAGATCCCTTCATTAAGAATCATGAAAGATGCAGAGCTTGATGAAGATGAGTGGATGCAGAACCGCTTAGATCAGTTATGCCTCATCGACGAGAAATGGTTGGCAGTTGTTGGTCATGGATAAGTTTATCAGTAGAGGATGAAGAAATCATATGACAAAAGAGTGCGACCTCAAAATTACAAGCCTGGTGACCTCGTGCTAAAGAGGATAATTCTTGCCCAGGGTGATCCTCGGGGTAAGTGAACTCCGAATTATGAAGGGCCATTTGTTGTAAAGAAAGTTTTATCAGGTGGCGCCATGATGCTCGCAACAATGGACGGAGAAGATTTTCCACTACCCGTGAACGCGGACGTAGTTAGGAAATACTATGCATAGACTTGCCTAGTTGAGAAAGAAATAGGGATCAGCGACTACATCCCGCATCGGATCAACGGTCACGCCTCGTGGAAACATCTCAAGCTACTCTGAAGGGCAATGATCAATCCAATCACCTTTTTCGGGAAAAGCGAAGTGATGAGATTGTTGGAGTTATAAAAGTGATAGCAAGGTTGAAATCCGAGGAGGATTCATTGTCGCATTGCCAGGCATTTTAGTTTTCCTCTTATTTTGCTTTTGCAATTGCCTCATTTCAGGAATTGCTTCCAATTGTACTTGCCTATTTACATGCTTACTTCTAATTAATAAAATGAGGTTTTAACGCCCGATTAATTTCTTGCGTTTGCTTATTTGTTTGCAAAAGACGTTCAGAGTTTTGTGGTAAAATTTTGCATATATAAACATTGTTGGTTTCACCATGATCAGAAACTTTTTGAATATTATTCCGAAACTTGAGTGACCAGGATGGTAGGCAGAATTGTCGCCTCATGCCAGGGGCATTCCACTAACGG
Source organism: Vicia sativa (assembly GCA_021764765.1). NCBI lineage: Eukaryota > Viridiplantae > Streptophyta > Magnoliopsida > Fabales > Fabaceae > Vicia > Vicia sativa. The sequence continues at coordinate 261,573,001 of CM038793.1, read as the reverse complement.
TTTGTTGCAGGAAGTTTCCCTTATTTTCAAGTATCGGATCGTATGTTGGAGATCAAGCGAAGTCTTTTCGGTGAGTCATTCCTAGGCGAAATGGTCTCAGAGTTTGTCGGTATCCCATTTGATCGGAGAAGTCAACAAGCGCTTTATGCCAAAGATCATTGATGGGCGTCTTCTCATCATCCCTAATGAAGTTCATTCTCTCCTCCCGAGTGAGCACGGATGGAAGATCCTTGATTAAAGCTATTTTCTGCAAAGGATTAGTTGCAATGTTTTTATTTTGTTTGATGTCTTTGTCGAGTTTCCCTAGTAGGTGTTGTCTTTGACGGAGATTATTATTACAGGGCATTGCACAGATCCCCAGTACAAGTTGTCGGTGTCCATTTCATCTGGAGTTCCCTAGGGGATGTTCATCAGAATCTCAAATGTGCTTTGACAGAAGGTTGCAACTTTTGTTCCCCTGTGGAACGATATTGAACCATTGATCGGATGTTCATCATGATGGGTTCCATTTCCTAATGTCCCCGATGTGTGGCCTTGATCTACTTTAGTTCTTCCCTAGTTGGAGTTGGAGCACATCTCTCCCGATATCCCCAGTGAGTCGGCACATCATTGTCATCCCCAGCTAGAGTCTTGATGGGTAACAGTGGAGAATATCTTCTTCAAGTATCTCCTTTTATTCCCCAACGGATCATTGTCAATGAAGAATTTCCATGATATCATCTCCTCAGCATGGTCGCCCGACGACATTTGATTTCCCCAAGTGATCTTCTTTTGAATCATCTTTTTGGTCGTATCCCAGCAGCATGACAATGCTATCTTCCCTAGTGGTTTTCTAGATTTAAGTTAATTGTTCTGTGACTTAGGGTCATTGGTTACCTTTTATCTTTTGAAAGCATGCATCACCTTATTGCATTAGTTTACACTAAATTCACGCACTACAAAGAGTTATAAGCCAAGAATATAAGTCTTGTCCCCAGTGGTGTTCCTACCCCTCTCTGAAATCCCAGCAAGGATAATTTCTTTAGTGTGTGGCATCTCCCTTTGGAATCTGTTGTGACCAAGTTTTTCTTGGCGCAATATGTCCATTATCTCCTTTGGTGTTGAAACTACCAGCTCTTACCATGGTGCAACACGTCTTGATGAAAGCAAGCCCTACACTTGTTTTATCCTCTTCGCACAAGGTTGATTCACTACGATTCTTGGTTGGGTGCGAGTATTACACTCTCTCCCTGTCATGATATAGGTTACTCTATATTGTGTGTGTGAGTCGATCGCATTTCAGGTCTTCATCTTCGTTGAAACTGCCAGTACATCTCCTAGTGCAACGTTTCTTAGGACAGGTTCTTCCCTGTAGCTTTTTGAGAACAATAATACACTTGTTTCTCTCCTTCGTAAAGCCTAATCGGCGTTTCCTAGTCTTTGCATCCACGATCGCCCAGTTATTTTTGGTAATGATTAGTCGGATTAACATATCTAGTCTTTGCTTCGCCGCGTGTGTACTCTCGACATTGTGGATTGAATTGGGTAGAGGCAAGTTCTTTTTTTAAGGTCGGGGATTACATGTACACTCTTGTGAGAGTTCAACATTTATTTTGTGCTCTCTCTTGTTGTGACCCAATTAAGCCCAAACCAACATATCCTTTTCTCCAATGAGGGCTCATTGGAATTTTAAAGAGATCCACACTTGATTGATTTTGGGATTCAGCTTAAATTTTCAAGTCCATTTTGGTATTCAATCACCTCACCTTGTCTTTTCGAAGGCGAGGCGTAACCATGCTTCAAGCAGGGATGATTGAATCGGGCAACTGTTATACTCCAAAATTTACCCTCTTCTTTCGTATTCAGGCTTATAATTAAATTGCATAAACATACATGTAGTATATAACATTAATCATGAGTTCTTTGACAAGTTTGTCAAGTGTCATTCTCTCATGACTTCTTCTATTTTTATTTTGGCTATAAATGAAAATTTTCTATTAATATAATTCTATTATTTTAATTTTAATTTTTTATGTTTTTATGAATATCAGAACACGGATACAATGTTAGTACATGGATAGCCTTATTTAAATTTTTAATTTTTATGTCTCATGAATATAAAGCCATAGATACAATGTTATGTACATGGATAGCCATTCAATTTCCACGGCAATCAATTTTTCATTTATCCTATCTGACGTTCACTTCATTTCCTCTTCCAAATTATCATGTTTTCCCTCTAGCTTCACATTCTAATCTCGATTTCTTAACAATTAATTTTTCTATTTTCCAAAACGATTCATCTATTCTCCATTTTCAAACCTATTTTATTTCTCCATCAAACCCGGATCCGGACATTCACGGAGGAAGAATAAGATGAATATAAAGTGCCATGGATGAACAACAACGTCCAATGGAATTTCATGACCGAAGAGGAGAGTAAAAACCATGGATCGAAATTGGAGCGAGTACAACTACAAAACAAAGTAGTTAAGAGAATACAAAGCAGATATATTAGGACACCCATTTTATGATCAGTTGTTATCCCCTCATGTTTCGTGTCTCTGAAATGCGACGCCGGTGGACGAGCTTTTGAGAATCGATGCTCAACTTTAACAAAATCAGCGCGTTCTTCACAAATACTCTTCTATTGGAGCTTGATTACTTTATAGTTATTCTTTTCTTCCTTTAAACCCTCCTCTCTCTCTACATCTCTTTTCTAAGCGAAAATCCTTTGAGAATCACAGGTTTAATTTAAGATGAATTTTACTCTTCTTAATCTTTAAATTTATGGCATTATTTCATAATTTTCGTGATTAATTACTAATTTGTGTATTTTCTCCTAATTTACTTCTTATAGTCCTCAACTTCTTAGTTTAATTCCAAGTGTTTGTTTATTTGACTCAATGAATTCCCAATCTTTCATTCTAGTTGTTTGAATGGAAATAGAATTGAGACATTAGGAGTTAGTAAATTGGGTTCATTAGGGTTAGCGGTTTCTCCATGTAAAATTAAAATATACAATTAACTTTGATTTATATTTAGTTGTTGTTTACTTTGTTGGGAGATATTTTTGATCGGTTGGGTTTCCTTCGGTTGGAAATGCTTTAATTTGGTTACAACACTTCAATTCTGTCGTATGGCCAAGTATTATTTCATGTTTGTTGTATTATTGCAATGTTTTGGTAGTAAAAATATTATTGAATATTGATTATAGTAATAGATCAATTATTGATATTTGATATTTGATACATCATTTCACTTATGGAAGAAAATGTTTGTTTGTCTTACGTAAATAGTGCGGGGAGTTTAGATGGGATGGGACAATAGCGGTGGTCCATATCATGCAAGAATAACAAAACAAATGTACTTCTATCTCATGCTTAATATCATCTATAGTAGATGTTTATTCATCGAGTTTAACTAAGTGATGGTGATTTCAAAATCTTCTTTTGCTGACTATGTCTTTCAAAATAGTTCATTTCCCTGATTTGATGATGCATTAATTATGCATCTATTAGCTAAAATATGAAATTGCATTAATTATGTCAAAGTTGATGGGTTTTCGTTATACAACGATAATGGTGTGAGAGTCAAAACATGAGTAAGTTTCGAGTAGCTGTAATATTTTCATTTCAATTTATATGTGATTCGATTATATTTTGATTGAAAATGTGTCAATCAATAATAATAAATCAATCATAGAATATAATAAAACAAGATGAGTTCTTTGAATCAATAATATAATAAATCATTCATATGTTGGTTGATACAAAGAAAATTTTAATTAGCTATTTTTTTTTTCAACACATTTTGACTTATTCTTTTAGTTTAAGTGACCTAGAATCAACAATTAGATTATTCTACTATATCAAATTCTTTCATCATTTTGAAATCCATACATTGTTCTTAAGCTTTAAGATTATAGAAAATAGAATTGGTAATTTTGTTAGGTGTTGATTCATAAATTCAACTTTGGAACTTCTTTGAAGAAAATGTTGCAATTTAGACAAGATGTAGTCCGAACACGACTAAATTTAGGATGTAAATATTCAACTAGATGTGGTGGTAGCTGCATGAATGTAGTCAAAATAATTTGAAAGGTTATGATCTCAATCCTGTTCAGTAGACATTGTCATACCCCAATTTTGACCTAATATACCACCTTACATTTGCATTGTTGCATGATATGATTCAGACGACATTAATCGGTGCTAACTCACGAGTCAAAATTAGGGTTTCATCGAGTTTTCATCTAATTCAAAGCTAACCAATTAGGGTTTGAGATTTTCTCACTCCATTTGATCTATCTTGATCAAATCATGTTTCAATCCTCGGATATCCATTTTCTTCAGCGATGAGGATCGACCGATTAGGGTTTAATTGAGCATAGGCATTCTCGATTTTTTGAGCGTGATTGACTTTTTGGATAGAGATTGGTCATTATATCTTAGATACAACATCTTGACCTAATTTCTGGATTCAAAACATCACAGAGGTTCACAGAATTCATCAGTCGTTTTGAGAAACATCTGATGAAATTTCATCTGCATAGAAAAGTCAAACTTTGACTTTTGGTCAAAATTTTCAAAACAAAATTTTCCATCATCAAAATACTTCACATGATCCATCATGATCATAAAAAATCAAGAATTTGGAAAAGTCAACAAAAAGTCAAAAGTTTTCACACTTAGAAAAATTTCTAAGTGTTGAAATTTCTCATTTTTTCCAAACTTCAAGCCATTTTTCACCTAGTTCCAATTAGAATTTGAAAACTCAAAACATGAAAGTTGTAGCTTGTAGAAAGATCTTTCCAAAATGTCCAAGAACTCTCAAATCCATGGAGTCTAGCTATACTTTTGAAATGAAACATAAGGCTCCATGAAACTTGTTTTCAAAGATCACAACTTCAATTATAGGTCATTTTGAGTTTTCTTCACCAAAATATTCAACCTTGCCACCTTGCCAAATTGAGTCATCAAAATGATAAACATCAGTGAAGTGATGATTGAAGATTGGATCAAGTTTGCAAAAATATAACACATGGTGAAAAAGGAAGTTTCCTTTTTGGTAAAAACCATTCTTGCCCCTTAAGTTAACCTTGAATATCAATTGAAGCATACTCTTGCCTAATTTTGCGAGCTTGTTTGCCTATAAATAGCTCACCATTTCAAGAGAAATCAACACCAAAGCTTCACAAAATCCATGCTTTCATTCTTTCTTGAAAATCAAGTATCGTAGAGCAAAATTGCCAAACATAGCATTTTGAAAATCAATTGAAAACATGATAAATTTTGGTGTCCAACATGTTTCGAATCACTATCAAACTTATTAAGCTTAAAATCAAACTGAATTCAAGATAAAATCAATTTTCATTTTCATTTTCAAACTTGTACAAACGCCATAGTGAAAGCGGAAGCTTGGCTTGATTCCTGGAGTTTTGATCATCATTGCCTTCCATAAACATCATAGGGTGATCCAAACAATAACATCTAAGCGTAACACGATTTACATCATTTTCCAGTTTTGTTTTCAAGCTCGTGCAGGTGGACTTGAGTAGAGTGATCCAAGCATGCTCATGATGTTCTACACCTCATACATCGTCCCTAGAGGCGGTGGTGCTTAAGTGAAGAAACAACCACTAGAAACACTCCGGCATCGATTTCGATCTTCACTTTTCGGTATAAACACGAACTTGGTTCTCATAACTCTTTGAATATTTTTGACAAAAGCTCTTGGCCAATTGTTTTCTGCACTAATAGTGATAACCCTCGATAAAATCAAACAATCATCGACCACAGTCATTTAATTTGATTTATGGTTTCTAGGGTTCTTGAGTTCTAGAAATTCAAACATGATTAACGAAAATAAATAAATTAACAAGCATATTCATATTCGTGTGCAAAACCGATCAAGTTTGATGTTTATTCCTCCAATTTGGTTGAGAAAGCGAAGATTTGGTGAGTTTAACAATCGAAAATCAAAGACATAAGCCCGGGGAATCTGGCGTGTTCTTGTGTTTACTTGATTTTAAAATTAAATTATCCAATATTATGTCTGGCGTGTTTTAATCCACTAACACCTCAAAGCGCGTTTGGCCTAATCAGTTGTCTGACTTGCAAAACTTCTTAGTTCATTTACGCCACATGCCCCACCTCGAGATCGA